>CM052718.1:34915860-34936110 GCA_028551405.1 Uromys caudimaculatus | reverse complement strand
TACCACTTCTGTTGCTCTTTATTGCTCATTTAGACTAACTCCAATACTGCACTTATGGGGAATTGAAAGACCACGTACACAACTGAGAGAACATCAGCACTGTCTTGGAATCACACTGCCATATACAGTCAAAGAGGAGACAACTTGGTAAACCTGAGTTGGAGAGGTACAGTTTGCAGACAGAGAGCTGCTAGGGGTATCAAAAACATCCCAGATGCTAGTTCAGCCCCAGCCCCAATATCTTCCTTCTCTTAGCTGTCTTGATCACTAGGAAGATCCCGAATTTGAGGAAAGCATCCAACACAGTGTTGGCCAATGACCTGTATATGAAAGCCTTCTGTAGGCTTCTAAAAGTATTTTTTAAACCTCTTAGCTTTCCCCTCCAAGCCTGCTTTATATTTATAAAAGGAAGAATGTATGCTTAAATCATACTAAGCTGGAGGGCCAACACTTCTGCCAGCACACAATGCTCTATGTGACTGACTTTCTCAACCAAACCACTGGATCCTTGCGCCCACCATCCTTTCTGTCTAAGGAAAACAAACTCCCATTCGCTTAAGCCACTCTCATTAATGGATTTTCCTTTTTTGTTTTTTTTTTTTCAGGCAAGGTTGTTATAACTTACAAAGATATCTCACTCAGACACAGAAAATCATGGAAAGTCTTTTAGTGGAAGTCAATGCCTGTGCTAATAGCAGAAGACTAAGTAAAAAGAGGGAGAAGAGAGAGCAAGGTAAATCTATCTAGAGAACTGAATGATGCTGAAGCCCAGGATAAGATGGACAGTAATAAGAGGTAGGGCTGGAGGAAGAACCGATCCCCATTTCTAAAAGTTATCTTCCACCTTGACGACTAAACTAAGTCTTTGTAGTGTGTTGAGCAAGAGGGTAATAAGATGGACTGTAGGAAAGAGGAGCCTCGATCTTTACTTTGTATAAATTTTCAGTTCTGCAGGACCATGGGGGTGAAAACTAGGAAGCTGTTGCTCAACAATGCGCTTGTGGCTGGCAGCATCATACTGCATACTTAAAACTGTTGGGAAGGTGCATTTTATGTTATGCGCTATTTTTCCCACTGTTAAAAAAAAGGTGCTGTGATCATATTTTTAATTTAGAATAATCACAAGCACTGGGGAAAGGAGGCAGACTATAGCTAAAAACATGTTAAAAGTCTCTGCGGAAATTATCTAAGTGAGAGAGGATGGTAGCCAAAAATAAGAAACAGCAGCACAGCTAGAGAGAACAGAAGACAGTTGAGGACCATTCTGCCAAGGAGTCAATAGGTCCCCTCTGCTGGATGCCTGGGAGAAGTCAGCTGGTTACCTGAGCATTTTCTGGATAGACACCCCAATACCAGGACTTTCACTGTATGCCCTTCATTCTTCTCAAAACCTGGAAAACTATTACTTTTGCACCATATTGTCAGAGTTTAAAAACAATTTAACAACTTGCCCATAAAGATAGCATACTCTAAGTCCCACAGGGCAGTAATCTTCCACGGGACAAAACTAACTCGCCTCACCAAAAAGCAGCTTTGGTTAGATTCAAATTTCAGTCTGTGTCTCAGGGCTAGAGGTCTCCTAAATATTTCTTTTATAGCAATTCACATTATAAAATCCACTTCATATTGTGCCCAAGACACATAACCATGTATGTTGGTGTGCACATGATTCGTGCAATGCAAATCTGTTTCGTCCATAATTTGGTTAATGAGAGTGCAAACACTAAGTCTACTTTCTGTTAGCCCAAACCTCATCTTTTATGAACTTGGAAAAAATGTAACATGGAGAATTTGAGAAAACATTTTTTTCCTAGAATTTTGTTACTCACTTCAGAAGAAGAATGTGTTCATTAAAAGTTGCTCACATAAAGCATCGTGGAAGTATAGACACCCTTATTTTTCAATTTATTTACACATTCTATATAAATTTAACCCAGGAAGCTGGCTTCATAACTCCATAAGTTGACTGGACCCTGCACTATGAAAATCAATTCTGTACTATGAAGACTGCATATACTTTGTAAACATGGAAACCATTCGAGAGACTTTCCTGTGCAGGATCTATTCCTTTCTTTCACCAAAGCTACCTGTCAATCACTTCCAGAAAGGAGGACCAAAAATCAAAA
Source organism: Uromys caudimaculatus (assembly GCA_028551405.1). NCBI lineage: Eukaryota > Metazoa > Chordata > Mammalia > Rodentia > Muridae > Uromys > Uromys caudimaculatus. Next base: position 34,933,984 of record CM052718.1, on the reverse strand, counting down.
GTAGTGTTTTCATCATTCTAGTCTCTGTTTCCCAAATTTTAATCTGAAAAGAAAACAGAGAGGTTTTACAGGGGCAGGAAGCGATGGGGTACATAGAAAGACAGGAACATCCAGAAAAATAATGAGGTGATCTTGAAAACCAAGAAGTATTCCTAGTCTAAAATTGAGGATTCCCAAACTTACAGAAGGAGATAAGACAGTGTGTGGGTCTTAAATACTGTGCTCTTGGAAGGGCAATGTGCTAAAGAGCAGAAAGACTAAAAGTCAGCCTATAAAAATACCATGGGGTGGCATCTGCTACTACTCTTTTGCCTAATGGTCATGCTGTCAAATTGCATTTTGAATATTTATGTTGCTATCTGAAGACCTGGGCTGCTCTCAATCTTGAACAGAAAAGGTTTGTTTTGCAGTAGGTAACAGTCACATGACTGGTCAGAGTGCTGAAGGTAAGAGACTAAGTGCTCACCCCTAATAAGGACATATATGTCCACCTGCCCCCTAACACACACCAAGCCTGAAGGGACCTCCAGGAAGAGGAGGTAGAAACAATGTAAGAGCCAGAGGAATGCAGTGAGATGCCACCTTTCTGGATATGTCATGGCCACCACACTCATGAGATCACAGCAGCTGTGGTTACCAGCGTGGGATTATGGGATTAAACCAGACAAATTTCCAGCATGGATGTGTGGAAAAGCATATACAGCTCCACCTCTAAGTGAGAAAATATCGACAGTTGATTCCCACTGGAGAAGAACCAAGCATCCTTCTTTGAGGGCTGGTGGGTATCCCATGCTTCAGTAGATGGCCCTACACCATGATGAGTACATGGACAGTACTAATTTTTAATGGGTTTGTTTGACTTAGTCAATTATAAAGAGAAGAGAACAGGAAACAGGATGGAGATGTGCTGGGGAAGCATGGGGGGCTGGAGGTTAACTCTACACATGTGTACATATAAGCAACATTAAATAGGCTCAATATATGTATGTTTATATATGTATATAAACAGAAAAGCAGTATTATGTTAATATATAATAATAATTAAAGAAAGTTCATGAATTTGAAGGGGGAATGGGAAAATGGGATGAGTTGGAACGGGAAAAGAAAGAATAGAAATTATGTAAATAGCATATTCACACATATTATGTAACAATTGGATTGATGTATTAAAGAAGGGAGAAATGAGGAGAGTAGTAGGGCATCAGCAAGGTTGGAAGGTGCAGGCTGACTATTATTTTTGTTTTCTATTACTACTCACTGGACCTAGATTTTTTTTTCATTTATTTAAAATTGATTTTTTTCAGGCAATACTTTCTCACTACAGTTTCCCTACCCATTGTTCCTCTCAGCTTCTCCCCACCTCCCCCTTCCAATCCAGATCCACACTCTTTCTATACCTTGTTAGAAAGCAAACAGCAATCTAAGGAATGATAATAAAATAAATAAGATAAACCAGAAACAAATCAGAATATGATAAAACAACTAAACAAAAAAAAGAGCCAAAGAAAAACTACAAGAAAAGCACAGAAGTATATATATATATATATATATATATATATATATATATATATATATATATATATATATATATGCAATAGATTAAAATAGATAATATATAATATATGCAATAGATTAATGTATGTGTGTATATGTGTGTGTGTATATATACATATATACATATATACATATATATATATACATATGTATATGTAAGTTCAAAAAGAAAAAGAACCTCCAAAGATGCTATTGAGTTTTTGTTGTACTGGCCATCTACTGCCGGGCCTGGGTCATAGTCTTAAGAGTGGCTTGTTTCCCCAGTGAAAATTCCCTTGGTGAAAACTAATTTTTCATTTGCAAGTGGTTATCAGTCAGAGATAGTTTCTGGGTTAGAGATATGTGTGCACCTCTCCCTTCAACTCTAGGACCCTATCTGGTGCAGACCCATGCAGGCATTGTGCATGATGCGTCATCCTCTAGGAGTTTATGTGTGTGCTAGCTCTGCTGTGTCTAGAAGGCCTTGATTCCTTGGTGTCCCTCATCCTCTCGGGCTCTTACACTTTTTCCACCTCACTTTCACAAAATTTACTGAAGAGAGAAATCTGATGGAGATATTTCACTTAAGCCTGGGTATTGCAAGGTCTCTCACTCTCTGCATACTTTTAGCTGTGAGTTTCTGCAACCCATCTGTTGCAGGAAATACCTTCTCTGATAACGGCTGAGCAAAACCTGGATCCATAAGTATAAGATAATGTCAGGATTCATTTTATCGCTATGTTCATTTGGCTGAACAGTATTCTTTGGTTTTAGCCCTTGGTCCTTGGCCTATCTCAGTCTCAAGTTTTTGGCCACACAAGCAGTGTTGGGTGTGGGTTCCATCTCCTGAAATGGGCCTTAAGTCAAACCAGAAGGAGCCAAACAGAGCCCAAAGTTCAGTTATACAGCAAGGAAGAGCTCGATAGCCATCTCTTCAGAAGGTGGCACTGTTTTATAACCTGGATTAGTTAAGACAGCCTTCACCCAAGGCAAAGGCAACTGAGGAAGCAGGACAGCCTGGAAGACATGTGGCTAACTTACTTTGGGAAAGGGGACTCAATATCCTAAGGCCAAGTGTAACTGAAGGTCAGGATACCAGGAGTCTCCTATCCCTTCTCTTCCTACCGGACAAATATCAAGCTGTTGTTGCTACAGATAGGGCATCAGATCATGCCAGTGCATCTAAAGCTTTGTCGAGGGCTTAATCTGGTAGTGTCCAGAGTATCTTCCTGTACCATGAACACTAGACCATAGAGGCAAAGGGTCTAGGTAGCACCAACTCAACCTCTCCTTGTTCAGTGAGTTTGGTAGGTATTGTGCTCAGTAATGGGCCTTACTGTCAGCCTGTGAAGAGTCACCAGTATCACTGGGAATAGCCTAGGTTGTTTGAGGGTTTCCATAGGACCCCTTTGGGAACCAAGAACTTGATTAGATATAGCTATTCCCAGTCCTGGAGTTTCACTTGGTGACATGAGATGTCTTCTTGGAGCACTGACTCCCTCGCTATTTTTCAATTTCATTTAGATGATCTTTATATGTGTGTATATTATAGGATATTTCTACTTTATTAGGTTTTCATACACAGTCTCAAATGGCCCTTAGCTTTAGATGCTCCCTCCCTTGCCTCTCCTCTCCTCTCTTCCTCCCCTTTCTGGATTATAGCCAGTAATGGGAATGAGGATGGGGCAGAACAATGGTCAGGCCAAGGACTCTCACTGGAAGCCTGGGATCTTCAAGTCCCTCTTTACTGTGTGTGGTGGGGTGGGTCAGGGAGGGTCTTCTTGTAATTTTAGAATTTCAGCAACAATGTCATAGTGATCTCACCCTCTGGTTAAACCACAGATCATCTTTTAAGAAGCAGAAAATGTTTTTTTCTGCCTCCTTTCTGCTACTTGCATGACTATGCCATGAGCTCCGCCTTTCCTGCCTCAAAACAGTTTTCTTACTGAGAGACACTTTTCTCCTTGAAGGCATCAAAATCTAATTTAAACTAGTTCCTGTGAAGACCCAAACTGTCTACAGATATTTTCCTTTGTCTAGTATCCTTCAAGGCAGAGAAGAAACAGGAGCGAAGCTGATACTCTGTTCTTCGACCGGGCATTGTGCTGCATTCCAGATGGGATGGTTGCGCAAACTTTTTAATGCAGTCCTTCCCATGGTGAGCTCAATTTTCCTTAGACACAGGCTTCTCCTGAAGTTCTGTGGAAGCAGAAATGTTGTGGGTGTCCTCTAACAGTAGCTTTCCAGGGGATGAAGACATGCCATTTTCCTTTAGGGACTTCTGACTTGGGAAGCTGCCCTGTCACCAACACCATCCTTTAGAAACAGGATCTCTGGGGTTGAACTCAGTCCAACTTTTCTTTTACATGTAAATATTTAATGTCTTCAGTAAGGGGCAGGCTCTCCGTGGGCATTTAACAAAGGGCACATGTTTTCTAGAATCTAAACCTGTATGTGAATGCAATCAAGCTAAGGAGTAGAAGGTACTTCTTGAGGGGACAGCCAATTTCTTTTCCTAAATATAGCTACTGTAAATGTAGTTAGTGACAGGCATCAATATCACAAAACAAAGGTTATTTTTCCAAAGAGGCAAGAGAATACTGTCTCACCATGAAGCCAGTGGGGGGAAAATAGGTTAAGTCAATTGTTTGGGCTAAATCTAATACGTGAAAATCTGGTTCTTTTCACAATTATAAAAATAGTGTAAGTATATGCCTTGAAGTAAGCCTTCCACCCATTAACACAAGACTGTGTTCTGTTACATTGATCTGCTATTTGGACTTCCTGAACAGATTTCTCCACATCAAAAACCTCAGAAATTCCTTAATCTGCCTTTGAAAAAGCAGCCTCCATTTAGTATTTTCACTTCTATCAGTTTTGCTTAAGTTAGTCATTATTGATTACAGAACTTTCATTAAGTATGTACATGTGAGACTTGGACCATCCAAATGTACCTAACCATCCACCACCCCCACCCCTGGGAAAGGGACTTACATACCAGGAGAAGAGACAGAAATGAAGACATGGGATTTAATGGAAGATCTGTAATCCCTTTGGTAGGAGCTACCCTTGTGTTCACAAAGCATATCATCAGATGGCATAGGAGGACCTTGTTCATGGTCACTAGGGATATCATAAAAGACTTTATGTAGAGACACTACTACTTGGGCTTTGAAGAATGGGCTGTGTAGCATTTTAGGGGAGAAAGGTGAAATGGGAAGTCCAAAAACGGGAAATGTTGTTATATGAAAAAATAAATTTAAAATGTCAAAATATTGTACCAGGATCACAGTAGAAACTGTGAAATATATAGGGAGTAACAGCAATTCCTAGTCCCTCCCAGGCTGTAACACAATGCTTGACATGTCTTGTTTTAAGTAAGAAATCATTTGGTGGTTGGCATATTTCAAAATAAGTATAGTATTTGTGTGCATCAAAAGTTCTTGCTCAAGAACAGAATGCTCTGGAGGCTGAAGAGCATCATGTCCCCCCAACAAGAAGGACCACACTTGAGTCTTCTGTACAGTCAGCTCTCTCACCTTACAATAGCCTGTGATAGTGCCCTTATAAGAAAGAAAAGGTCAACTGGGCCAATGTGATGTTTTCTCCCAGTTGCATTTGCTCCAACTCTGACTTCATGAAATTCTCGGAGTTTCTCCTTGTAGCAAGCTGTGCTCATTCATCAACCTGAGTCATTTTATCTGATTGGGCCCCAGTCTCCCCCTCTTTGGTCTGCCTCCTCTTGCTGCTGAATAAATCATCGTGGGGAATGTCCAGCTCGGAGGGAGATTTTTACAGGAAAGTTCCATCTGCCTTTAAGTCTTCACTGATCCAGGCTGAAATCCCAGGCTGCAGGAAACAGAAGAACCTGAAGAGATGTCTCTCTCAGTCACTGATGCTTAGGTGGTCACTGACACAGGTGACTGGCCAGTGCCCTCAGGAAGAGAAAAGCCACAATCCCATCTCTATGTCCAGACGATAGAGCTTTGGGGAAACTCTTCATTCTTTATTCCCCCTCTCTCCCCCTTCTCCGAATTAGAAGATTACCCACCCTAGAGTTTCAGAAGCCCGAGTCCAGGAATCTAAAAGTAGAAGTAAACTGTTCAGACTGATGTTTACATTAGTTTCATTAAGGACTAAATAATAACCTGGTTTTTGGTTTTTAGTTTTGTTGTGGGTATTTTTTTTGGTTTGGTTTGGTTTGAGTTGGGTTCTTTTTGTTGTTGTTCTGTTTGGTTTTTTGTTTGTTTGTTTGTTTTGGGTGTTTTGTTTTGTTTTGTTTTTAGATGCTTTGCTCTTAACTTCTAGCTCCCAAGGGTCGACGAGTCAGTCTAGGAGATCCTTACAGTTAACAAATTAATATATCCACAAGCTGAACTTAAAACAGAATCAGCTTTCTTTCTAGTTAAAATTCATCGTTTAATTGAGTTCTTTCTCTCTCGAGCGGTCTTTTCCAGATAGTGCACCAAATTCTAGAAATGCTGGCGAGGAATGGTAGTGCCTTAAAGGACTTTTCCCTGTTCTTTCTGGATGCTCCATGCGATGCAGGTGACCTATAAGACTTGGAAAGAGAAGTCAAAACACACAGGTTTCTGGGGCACAGCCGCTACAAATAACCCTGAGAACGGTTTGGGGTGGGTGGGAGGAGGGAGCTCTGGTTCCTCAGGGAAAGCTGTTTTTGCTTAGGACTGAAAGGAGCTAGGAGTTTGTCTGCACTAGAGGAAGGCATAAAAAAAAACGCCATCTCCAGGTTGGGAGTGGGGATGGGGGTGGGGTGGGGGTGGGAACGGTGTCATGGGGATGGCTTGGCCAGGTCATTTAGGCTTTCATGGGATGCCACGGGGTTGCGAAAGCGCCCAGAGCCTGACGTCATTGGCCATCAGCTGACTGTGTTACAGCAGAGCTTCACTGGCTGCAGTTGCAGTCGCTGTGGTAGAGGTGATGACTTCCACCACCTGCAGCCGGGCTCCAGACTGGTACTGCTACCAGATCCTTGAAAAGCCAGAACCCAAGGACCACGCTAGATTGGGTGCTGATGCAAGAACCGCTGCGGGGTAACTTGGGTTTTGACCACGACCCTCAACGTACCTAGGCAGGCAGGAATGCTGCCTCCAGGAAGCCCCTGGAAATGCCTTTCCGAGGGTCCTCCTTCGCACCTTTCTTGAAAGCCCGGACAAATTTAGTATCTGAACCATTCAGACCACGCCCCCATCCTAGTACCCTCTACTATCCAGACCGGTGGAGCAGAGAATAGTAAGAGGCTGCCCACCGCTCTGAGAGCCACGTCTTAGGAGCATTTTGATTTTAATCTGAAAGTTGGCATTAAATACACACTGTGAGAGACGCGCAGGCACGCGCGCACACACACACATCACATCACTCTCGAGTGAGGAGGGCGGAAATGAGCCCCTCTCGTGCGTGTCTCTGGTCTCGAGGAGTTCGTGGGCAAAGCGGCCTACGATCCTGGCTCTGCACCTGCCAAGGACAGGAGCCAGTGCTTAAAAAAGAACCGCGGAGGAACCAGCAGGCGCGGCCAGCTGGAGCGCTCCACTGCAGAGCGCTGCCAGGCCCGGGGGCTCCAGCAGCCCGCGCCCGCTCGACCTATCGGTGCGGCCCCTCCAGACCTGGGGCGTCCTGTGCAGATCTGGGTGCCTCCGTGTCCTAGCCCCCACCCCTCTCACACCCCCCTTCCTGGGTTCCGGGGGCGTGGTTTGGCGCGGGGGGCGGGTTTAAGTCGCCGCGGGTGTCTGACTGCTCTGACAGGTCTCCAAATTCCTCCCAGGCTCCGTCCCGCTGCGCGGTTCCTAGCGCCCGAGTGGCCCCGCGCTTCTCTGGATCCGGAGGCGTCTCAACGACTTCTACTCGGCCTGGAGCCTCTCTTCTTGCTGAAACCTTTCGCCTGCCGCTTCACCCTCCAAGGCTCATTTCTCAGGCTCAGTAATCCGCTCTAGTGGCTTCTCTTCGTACTCAGCTGCTGGCTTTACAGCCCTCCCCACTTGTTCTTCCCCCACATCCCCTGGGGTCTGGCAGGCCCAATGGACTCCAAAGAGCGAAGTGAAGGGAATGGGAATTGTGTGCTGCGATACATCAGAATCGCTGCTAGCAGCGGTGACTTAGTCCTGTAGCGGAGGCTGGGACCCTGGGGCTAGCGCCCCGCCACGAACCTCCTTGAGGAATGCATCAGTCCAGAACCCGCGCTGTCAGTATTTGCTCTGGAAGTGGCCACAACCAGGAAGGAATCGAAGAGAGAGCTTCATTCAACACACCTCCAAATTAACTGTTTGGTGACTTGTTAGTGCTAAGGCTACCACCTTTCTACTGCCCTCCCGCGGGGCGCCCTGCCACCTCACCATCACCCACACCTCCTGCCTCATCGTGCCCGCCTCCAGATCCGCCCCGGCTCCCCATGCCGGCGCATTGGAGTTATCCAAAGGACGATGATTGCAGCCACAGCTGCTAACTTAGCACCCATCCTAGGCATCGGTCACCCTTGGCCAGCCTTTCTGCAGCCGCCGAGACGTGGGCGTCTAGAGTCCAGTGCCGCAGCCAGGACCCGCCCGACGCGCAGCAGAAGCGCGGCGCCCAGGCGCCTCCTGGAGAAGACTGCGCCAAGACGCTGAGCTTAGAGCCAGCCAAGGAGCTTGAGCGCAGAAAGGGACTGCGTGGCTCGGAGCGCCGAGGATTTCGCGGACAAATAGCCATCACTTTCACTGCGTATCCAAGCCGAGCTGATTGGCGGGAAGGTGGCTTGCCTGTACGCAGGGGTCTGCTGCAATCTACCAGGAGCCCCTTGCTCCCCGGCTCACTATGACTTGACCTGTGGGGGCCCTGCACAGGGCTCCTGCAATCGAGCAGCCTAGGAAAGAAGGGATCTCTGCCAAGCGGCCTTCGGGTCTTTAGGAACCCTTACCCCCAACTGCCACAACCAGTGTCTGCGCCTCCCTTCCTGCGGACCCGAGCCATGGAGCTCTCGGATGTGCACTGCCTTAGCGGCAGCGAGGAACTCTACACCATCCACCCGACGCCCCCGGCCGGCGACGGCGGGAGCCGCTCTCGGCCGCAGCGGCTGCTGTGGCAGACGGCGGTGCGACACATCACCGAGCAGCGCTTCATCCACGGGCACCGAGGCAGCAGCGGCGGCGGGGGCTCCCGCAAAGCCTCGAACCCTGCGGGCAGCGGACCCAACCACCACGCGCCGCAGCTGTCTAGCGACTCGGTGCTCCCTCTCTATTCTCTGGGCCCCGGAGAGCGAGTGCACAACACCGGTGGCACCAAAGTCTTTCCGGAACGCAGCGGGAGCGGCAGTGCCAGTGGCAGCGGGGGCGGGGGCGACTTGGGTTTCCTGCACCTGGACTGTGCCCCAAGTAACTCGGATTTCTTCCTCAATGGGGGATACAGCTATCGAGGGGTCATTTTCCCAACCCTACGCAACTCCTTCAAGTCTCGGGATCTGGAGCGCCTCTACCAACGCTATTTCCTGGGCCAGAGGCGCAAATCGGAGGTAGTGATGAACGTGCTGGATGTACTAACCAAACTCACCCTTTTAGTCCTTCACTTGAGCCTGGCCTCGGCTCCCATGGACCCTCTCAAGGGCATCCTGCTAGGATTTTTCACTGGTATCGAGGTAGTGATCTGCGCCCTCGTGGTGGTCAGGAAGGACACCACCTCCCACACTTACCTGCAATACAGCGGCGTGGTCACTTGGGTAGCTATGACCACCCAGATTCTGGCAGCAGGCCTGGGCTATGGGCTTCTGGGCGACGGCATAGGCTACGTGCTTTTTACACTCTTCGCCACCTACAGCATGCTTCCGCTGCCTCTCACCTGGGCCATCTTGGCCGGCCTGGGCACATCCTTGCTGCAAGTCACCCTTCAAGTGCTCATACCCAGGCTAGCAGTCTTTTCCATCAACCAGGTAACTTCTGCTTGCACTTGCTTTCCCGCTCCTCTCCCCTGGGTTGTTTAGAAATAACTTCTAGAGAGCTAGGGTGGCCCCATTCTTGTAAGTCTGCTTCCCTAGCTTACTTAGGCTTTAGACATCCTTTTTTTTTTTTTTTTTTTTTTTGCGGGGGGGGGCGTTCAAGGCTCATAACAACTGGAACAGAACGGCTAACTTTACTCCTCTACTCTGGTTTGTAATTCTCTTCTAACACAAGCCTTTGCCACTGACACCCAAAGTCTACAGGTGCTGAGGGAGGACACAGCAGGGGAGAATTGCCTAGATTTGAGCTGTGGCACTTTGCTAATTCACAGCAGGTTGCTGTAGGGATTCTTCACTTGGGTTTTTGCTTGGCTTATTTCTGAGTGGATTTAATCTTTGCTAAATGTGGAATGGCAGTGCTGGGTGCCCTCCAATAGATCCCCCCCATCCTTCACAATCGTATGACAGGGATTTTATTTGGGAAATGTTAGTTTCCTTGGGGATCTACCGTGGTTTCATCTCTTATTACAGTGCCCAGCCCCAGATCTCTGAATAAATAAATAAATAGGTCTCATGAATTGCAGGATGGCAGACTCTTGGCAAGGAATATAACTTTTCATTAAAAGAGACGTTTTAATGTAGATGACTTTAGTGAAATACTTAGATGAAGTCTCCAACTCTGTCACTCTCCTTTCTCCTCCCTCCTCTCTTCCTCTCCCTCATTAAATATGGATGTGCTTATGTGAACAAAGTTCATGTTGTCTGTGGCTGGGAAAGAAGACAAAGAATCTGTTGTTTAAATTCACTAAGAGCAATTGATAATTAATGACCTGACACTTTGTTTAACAAATATCTGGTACTTAGCAGGGAGAGTGAGTGTGGGGGCTTCTCATTTACAGAAAGAAACATCAACAGACTCAATTTAGGAAGAAAGCAACTGTGAGGTACTTGGCAAGGGGCCGTTTTTTTATGAATCTGTCCCGTCCTCAACATCTCTGCTTACTGTTGTTGGATTACATAGATGTTAAAGCTCCTCTAGCCAAGTATAAACAGAGAGTTCTTACAATGGAAAATCCTGCTAGAAATGACTGGTGATCTGCAGGTCACCAGCACCAATGGAAAGCTTGGCTTATCTTTGATTTCTGGAGTTTGATTGGATTGGGGGTCCTTTTCCTTTCATGATGGCTGGGTGTCTATTTGCTGAGGTTGCTTATCTGGTTAGCTGTTTTGACTGTGCTTTTTGAAGTGTCTCCTCCAGAAAAAGCAAAGAGTATTTAAAGCATGTGGCTGTGATCATCAGGCATGTAACAGGGAGATAGGAGCCTTGCTGAGAGGTGGGTAGCTGAACTTTTCTGTACTATAGGCAATGTTGACTACACTCTCAAAATTATCCCAAGCCTTTAATATTTGACGCATAGTAAAATGTCCTTTGAAGAAGGTCTCCGGGCCTTTGTCTGGGGTTGTATAAAATTATACAATGTATAAGCTCTGCATTTCAAATTCTGTGAACACAGATGCCTGAACCCCTTGCATGCAAACCCACTTTCTTCCAAGCACCCCTGTTCTTTTCTTCCTTTTCTTTACTATATTTCAATATCAGCAAATCATTTCTTCCTTCTTTTGCCCCTCCCTCTTGTGTCCCCCTCATTTGTCTCCTGCTTCTCTCCTCCTTTTTGAAGACCTGACTGAGTCTGAGTTGTTCTCACAATCAACCATAGATATCTGATGTATACAGAAAGCCTCATGTACAACCCACTGCCTTTCAACAGTAGCCTTCCTTGGTGCATATTACTGAAAGACCACATAAAATATGCCAGGGTAGTATTTAGAAAAACACACCCTAAGTGTCAAATTATGAATGTCTTCAAAGTTCTAAGTATAGATATGTTTTCCTTGCCAAGTGAATCCAGCAAGCAAATTCTGGCTCCATATTTGTTTGATACTCTACTCAAATACTACCAGATGGGAAAAGATTAAAAATAACCCCCAATGTCTTCCCACTCCTATCCTATGATAAACAGTTCTCCACTGTGAAAACCAAGGCCCACTACATGTAAACTAAGCCTATTCGCCTTTCTGATTGGGACAGGTTATTGGTTTACTAGGATTTCATAGACCAGGTAACCTTTCCACCATACTGAAGATACCTGGGCCAGAGTATTCTTCTGCTTCAAGTTCCTTTAAACATTTTCCTTTGGCGCCCCCTAGGGGCACAGGTTTCATAGAGCCTCAAGGAAAGTGGAGGGTTTCTCTCTTTTCTAAACCCCTGGTTTTGTGTTATTTTTGGTTTGGTTGGTTGGTTGGTTTCGTTTCTTGGTTTGGGATGGGGGGATGTTTTATTTTGTTTTGTTCTGCTTTATTTTTTAAGAAACACTGGTTGATTTTCCATGTTCAGTACATAAATCACACTTAGAACTTGGTAAGAACTGCTGTGGGCAATGACAGTGAATTCCTAAACCTATTCTATCCCCCAGGGACTGCTTCTTCTCCTCTCATACTTCCTCTTCTGCTCTTTAGAGCCTAAATTCTCCACCCATCTTTCCATATATCTCAAGAACTTTCATACCTCTTTACATCTGCATTCTGAGTCAATTCCCTCCCCCCATTCTTCATATGATCTGGCACATTCCATTTGGCCAGATTCTCACAGGCCACTTTCCCTGGTGCACGACTTGCTTTGGTTTCTCCACAGCAATTACACTGTCTGAAACTATCTAATCATTTTGTTGTGTCTCTTTTGTTTTTACCTGAAGTCTGGCTGCTCACATACACATTAAAAGGGCAAGAGATTGCCTTCCTATTGACGAGTTTATCCATAGCACTTAAACAAATGCCAGACACAGAGTAGGTACCTAAGAGAATCACCATACAAATGAGACTGTTCATCACATGACTATGAGATATTCAACTTCTCAAACTCTTTGTTGATGAAAGACTCCTCCACTCACGCATGTCTATACAAGCATAAATACACAATTAAGTTGTTTGTGTATAAGATAGGCTCTGTTTGGAGAAATCAAAACACACAGCATGCCATTTGTACAACATTTTACAGAGAGCTGAGATCCTTTGTTGGTGTTGCTATACCTGATGATGACATATAGGCAATATAGCCCTTCATTTAAATTTCAAAGAAGAAAGGTCAGATTTTTGGAAACAAAGGGTACATTCTGAGGCTAGGGAACTAACAGGTGATAAGGACAAAATTAAAATTTGAGCTCTAGTGCTAACAGTTCTCCAGCCACCTCTAAGGTTGTCCTTTCTGCAGACTAACAGTAAGATGGTCTCCTTTTACCAGTCAAGAGAGGAATAGGCCATGCACTACATTGATGACCATTTAATGAAAAGTGCAGAAGGGAATTAAGGGAAAAAATGCCAGAAATGGCATAGATTCTTTAAAATGAATTCATCATTCTGCTCAGCTGGGTACCAATTCATCAACTGAAGGCCATAAACCCTTTGAATATCAGCTCTTTGCATTAATCTTAATTCCCTTTAAGAGGATGGCTCAGGTTTAACTTAGTATTTTTAAGACACGTGGGATTAAAATGAGAATACAGTGTCAGCAACACCCTGTCAGCTGTCTGACTTACTGAAAATGTCATCTTCAAAAGTAATAAGTGAGCCAGTAATTGCCTTCTTAATCCAAACCATGAGTTTCTGCTGCTACTGTTGCCACTCCTAAGAAATCACATCTGTGTCTTGAAAGGGCAACCACTGTGCTTCAAATCCCTGCAGACCCTCCATATGAGCAGACAAAGCCCCTTGTGAATATGTATCACAAGTTGATTCCCACTGTGGATATGAGTCTTAATCTTAAAAGGCCCACTAAAGAGAGAATTCTTCTCAGCATAGAAATGGTTTGTATTCTTTCTATTCCGGTAACAAACTAAATCACTGCCCTGCACACTCCAACACACAACACACACACACACACACACACACACACACACACACACACACACACACACACACACACACACCAAGAGAGATTATAGTTCATTGAAAATGTAAATAATCACCCAAATTTCCCACATATTTTCTGGGTCCAGTAACACTGGAAATAATGAGGAACCTTCTTAAGGTGCAAAGCCCAATCGGAACTTTTTTTTTTAATTAAAGCCCTACAAGAGTTCAGTTGCAGATAGCCTGAGGTCTGCCCCTCAGCCACTGAATTTAACTATGTCAGTCTCACATATGGTATGCAAATCAATGATACTGAGAGTCTTTCCCATACTCTCTAGGAAGTTGATATTTCTCCATCTTAAGCCAATCGTTTATCCAACCAGTTCAATTTATTAATCAGAAAATGTATTATAAGATGACATTATAAGCATAAATAAAATATAATAATAAGGCTTCAGATACATCCCAAGCACCATTGCTATGATTAGCATTTTATTCTGCTTTAATTTCTAGTGACAATAAGAGGACCTACCTAACATTTGAAAATCATCTTGTTCTCATTCTTCAGCTCATTAGACACAGGATGGTAGAAATCATTTAGTTATTGGAAAACTGAGAGCCGTAATATTTAACCAGGAAGACGACTGCATTGTGCTTCTCTCTTGGGGGATCTAGAATGTTACAGCCAGTGGCTAATTAGTCATCAGCGTCTCTTGTTGAAGCAGATAAGGAGATGCGTGTAGAGAGAAGGTGATTTCTGCCAGATAACTCTATGAGCAAACGCAGACAGGTATGCAAATCCAGGTTAATCCATGCTCAAGGTCATGCTGTCAGTCAGAAATTTCATTCCTGTCTCATCAAACAGCAGAGACTATAGCCAGACAAATACTGATTAAATCATGATTCTTGAACTTGACAAATAATGAGACCCAGTTAGACTGCTACTTGTCCTATCAGTGCTATTGTAGGACAGCACGTAATTGTAACAGGTAAGATAGGGGTGTGTGACAGGAGCAGCCGGAGTGTAGGAGAGAAACTGTTGTCTAAACGTACACTTCTGGCCACTTAAGTGAGGAATTGACCTCAGAGTAAAAACAAGGCACAGATAATGGAGTTACAGCCTCTCCCTCCTCATTTGTACAATTAAAACACAAGTGCATTTATACATCTTTGTCTAAGACTAGGGCTCTTTGTATCTAACTCAAATCAAATAAAGAGATTCTATGACTACTTAATGTACAATAAATGACATGTGATTTAAACCACCCCTAACTTGGTAAGCACTCAATTCAGAACACAGAGCTACCCATTTAAATGGTATGATTGGACTCTGACTCCTACTTAACTCACCTCCATATTTAAGGTGTGCAGTTTCTAAACTCTGACTATCTCTGTTTCTGTACATTCTTTCAGGATATTTATATAGGCTTTAAAATAACAATTGCAATCAGCATGTCTGAAAAATGCCTTTCAAATGCATATTTGAGTGTAAGCTTCCCCAAGAGGTGCCTCTGAAAGCTGGAGAACGGGGTTATTATTCTCTGCTTGTGAAAATACAAGTCTTCCCTTCATGGTCTTTATTTTCTCTTTCTTCATTTCTGATTTTCATTGTTGTTTTGCCTCTTATTTGTTTGTTGGAACGATCATTTTGTTTGTCTGCTATGGTGGAGAGTGGTTTGGTATCATCAAGGATTTTTAAGGATACCAAAATGATCAATTAAATATAATTGGCCCTGGTCTGTGGATATCTTTGTCTAAGAGTTGCAAATAGATTTGGTGTCTGTATATTTAGAGAGAGTTGTAAACTGATTGTATAATGTGTGTTTTTTCAAGATTAAATTATGAATTTGTTTCCCTTCATATCTGGTTATGTCACCTGACTGCCATCAGTGAGCCAGAGCACAATTAGATTAGAACTGTGGACCGGGGTGGGGATGACTCGGATTTTGGAGCAGCAGCTGCAATGTCCTGCTAAGTGGGATGAATGCATTAGTCATATTTACACTCTGATGACTGATGGCATTTTAAGAGCTCACCAAAAATAAATAAAACCAAGCATAAGAAGAAAAGATTAAACACACACACACACACACACACACACACACACACACACACACACACACACGAGGACATACTACAATCATCTGTGACATTTCACTGTTGTCTAAATATTTCTTAGGATGCTAATTTATTCACATCACAAGTTGGTCCATTTGAGTTGATCCTGCACATATTTGTTTCCAGAACACAGATGACAGTTGCAATATTCATCTCAAACCTTTTTCTCACCAACAAATGGACATGACACTGTTTCTCTGAGAGACCAGTAGGCCCAAAATAGGCAATTGGGCAATACATCAATTCACTTGACATATTGTTTCTGAAGCAAATTTCTGGTTCTTTTTTTCAGAACTGAAGTAAGAATCTAAAGTCTAGCAGCAGCATTGGAAGTTGGGAACATTTGTGACACATAGGTTTTCACCTCAGTCAGCTAGATAATGGTTTATATAAATAGTTTCTTCCTCAGGACGAGTACAGGAATGCTGCTTTTGTTAACCACCCACAGCAGGGGAAGCCAGAGTAATTGGCCACAGCTTCCCCAGGAAATATAATTGGATTTACACACTCAAATTATATCATGTGAGTTTTGTTTATGAAGGATATTTTAGGAAGCCAGGTCACTTAAGCAGCACTTGAGAAGCCAGCTTTTCTCACTGCAAGATTTTCCAGTCAGCCCTGTGGGGTAGAAGAAGGAGGCAGAGAAGATTAATTAACCATGGAGATGCTGGGCATTCAGTGGGAGGCTCCGGCCACATCCTACTCAGAATAAAAGCCATTTTCTTAGCAAATACTTCCGTGGGACTATCTTTCCAACCAATGAACTGAATTTATGATCTGATATCAAATAAACATACAATGGCTTGTTTCATCACTATCTCTGTACTGGGCTTTGAATGAATGTTTGTCATGTGAATTTCTTTACTTGAATTATATATATTTTAATATACACAAGACCTGAAGTGTTTATTAGATATTTTATAATGTCATTTGCTCTAATTTTTTGAAATAGATGCCTAGACTTTGGTGTTGCAAATTGTAAAATGCCTATGAAACACAAGGCTTCCCCTCTGTTCTGGATGGGTTTTGAGCACCAAGGACAAACATCCCCCCCATCTCATCACTGAATTCACAAACTCCCTGTCCCAAATCTATTCAAATATCAGCTCTGTTAAAGCACAGCCTGGTCAGTTTGGTACTCATTAGTGATCCAGGACTAGAATTCACTAGGATACAAACAGAGAGTTAACAAACAGTTTACCTACTTATCATCTATTCTTCTCCTTTTCTTCTCCTTTTCTTCTTCTTCTTCTTTTTCTTCTTCTTCTTCTTCTTCTTCTTCTTCTTCTTCTTCTTCTTCTTCTTCTTCTTCTTCTTCTTCTTCTTCTTCTTCTTTTTGATACTTTAATTACATTTCCAATGTTTCCCCCTTACTAGGTCTCCTCTTTGGAAGCCACCTATCCCCTCCCCCTCTCCCAACTCTATAAGGGAATTCCACCTCCCACCAACCCACCCAACCACTCCTATATTCCCACTTTGACATTCCCCTTTGCTGGGGCCTCTCCTCCCCCTGATGGCCAACATGGCCCTCCTCTGCCACATATGTGGTCCGAACCATGGGTCCCTCCATGTGTATTCTTTGGTTGGTGGTCCAGCCTCCAGGAGGACTGGGGGGTGGGAGGGTCAGGCCAGTTGACACTGTTGCTGTCTCCATGGGGCTGCAGACTCCCTCAGCTCCTTCAGTCCCTCTCCAACTCCTCCATCTGAGAATACACTCTCAGTCCAGTGGTTAATGTAAACTGAAACTTGGGTATTCCAAATGTTTGGGCTAATATACACTTATCAGTGAGTACATACGATATTCATTCTTTTGTGACTGAGTTACCTCACTCAGGATGATATTTTCAAGTTCCATCCATTTGCCTGCAAATTTCATGAAGTCATTGTTTTTAATAGCTGAGTAGTACTCCATTGTGTAGCTGTACCACATTTTCTGTATCCATTCCTCTGATGAGGGACATCTGGGTTGTTTCCAGCTTCTGGCTATTATAAATATGGCTGCTATGAACATAGTGGAGCATGTGTCTTTATTACATGTTGGAGCATCTTCTGAGTAGATGCCCAGGAGAAGTATAGCTGGGTCCTCAGGTAGTATTATGTCCATTTTTCTGAGGGTCCGCCAAACTGATTTCCAGAGTGGTTGTACCAGCTTGCAGTCCCACCAACAGTGGAGGAGTGTTCTTCTGTCTCCACATCCTCGCCAGCATCTGCTGTCACCTGATTTTTGATCTTAGCCATTCTGAATGGTGTGAGGTGGAATCTCAGACTTGTTTTGATTTGCATTTCCCTGATGACTAAGGATGTTGAGCATTTCTTTAGGTGATTCTCAGCCCTGCGAATTTCCTCAGTTGAGAATTCTCTGTTTAGCTCTGTTCCCCATTTTTTGATGGGGTTATTTGGTTTTCTGGAGTCTAACTTCTTGAGTTCTTTGTATATGTTGGATATTAGCCCTCTATCTGACTTAGGATTGGTAAAGATTTTTTCCCAATCTGTTGGTTGCCGTTTTGTCCTATTGACAGTGTCCTTTGCCTTACAGAAGCTTTGCAATTTCATGAGGTCCCATTTGTCTATTCTTGATCTTAGAGCATAAGCCATTGGTGTTCTGTTCAGGAACTTTTCCCCTGTACCCATGTGTTCGAGGCTTTT
>CM052718.1:34833332-34915360 GCA_028551405.1 Uromys caudimaculatus | reverse complement strand
ACACACACACACACACACACACACACACACACACACACACACACACAACCAGAAACAATGCATAGAAAACATCTCACTGTGGAAGCTGTAGTATCTCACAGTGTGTCCTACAGTATATCCCTGTCCACACATTTTCAGCTCAAAATGTTCATTGCAAGGAGTTATTGGTCTTGCTTGAGATCTCTGGCTTTTGTGACACTATCAATGTTGGATCCTCACTGGGACTCCTCCCAGTTATCCTGTTGTTGCTCTGTGTCATGGAGCTCCTCCAGCTTTGGAACAGCAGGACTGGCCCTTCTACATGTCCCAACCATTCAAAGATGATACAGATTTTAGGAAGGGCCAATTAAGAGCCCTGGATCTGGGCCTGGGTGATGTAGCTGAGCGGGTAAACCCTCCTGTTCCCCCTTATCAGCAACCCCAGGAAGAACTCTCCAGCATTGCTTCAAGTAGGCCACCCAATGCCACCATTAGCAGGTGGCAGGGTCAGCTTTCCTGCACTCATGCTCTTGGAGCCAACTCACCCACACCCATGCCTCCAGAGCCAGCTCCACTGTGCTGCCCAGTCAAGGTTTAGGGCCCAGTCTCCCAAGTGCTGCAGCCTGTGAAGGGATGGAACAGGTCTTCTGCTCACACAGCCTTGGGGCTGGCTCACCTGTGCCTTCATCATCAGGACCAGCTCTATGGTGTTGCCCAGGTGAAGTGCAGTGGGGAAGGCTAGCTCTTCTGTTCTCATGTCCCAGAGGCCAGTGCTCACAGCTACCCAGTGGCAAGAGCAGGAGGGACCGGGCATGACCTCCATACCTATGCAACCTCACTCCAGATGTGTGGCAGGACCAGCTTTCCCATGCTCTTGCCCTCAGGGCCAGCTCACCGGTGCTCCCTTCACCAGGGCCAGCTTTAACTGTGCTTCCCAGACAAGGTGCAAGGTCCGCTCTCCTGAGTGTTGCAGTTCCTGCTCTCATGATTCCAGGGTTCCAGTTTTCCTGACTGCTGCAGATGTTGAAGGACAAAGTGGGGAGAAGAAATCACCCCTGTATCCAAGCCACCTCAAGGCTTACAAGTACTTTTACCCTCAGTGCTTGCTCACCTGTACCTCAGCTTCCAGGGTCAGCTCTGCTAAAGGGCAAATCTTTAAACAGGGCTGGTCAAAAAGTCCTCTATAAAGAACAGATAATGATGGCTGCATGGTCTCTGCCACTCCTAGAAACTGCCATTAAATATTGTGCAGAGACAGTAGATGATGCTCTATGATTAGTGGTTTCAGTTTTGTTTACAATTTGCTGGCTACGGTTGGGTGAGGCCAGCTTCAGACAATGCTCATATACTCTCAGTTTCAGGACCTAGCCACTGCTATATGCAGTTATTTTTCTTCTCATCCTTTGTCTTATCTACTATAATAAGTAACTTTGTATTCTCCAAGATATTTGCTTCAGTCAGTTCAAGCTATTGTAACAAAATAAAATGGACTGGGTATCACAAACAATAGAAATGGCTTTCTCTAATTTGTAGATGTCAGGGTACCAACATGGCTTGGCTTCTGATTAGGATCTTCTTCCTAACTGTGGATGACTTGCTTTGCTCTATCTAGACTTACCAGGAGAGATATAATCTCTCTTAGTCACTCCTCAGGAAGCCATTAGTCCTGTACACAAAGGCTACACTATCATGGCTTATTTGCCTTCAAAAGGCACCACCTTCAAATACTACCATCACGGATAGGAGATTAATTAGGCCTTCAGATTGTGAGTTTCATTTCCAGCCAAACTTTCACACCTTTTGACATTAGTGTTTTTTTTTTTTTTAAATTAGGTAAAGTTATACAGAAAATGACTCCGAATTCAAGCCAGTAGAAAATGGGGAAGGTAGAATTTAATGGTGGAAATTTATGTAACTCATAAATCAAACAGAAGGCTAAAAGAGCAGTTTGTCTGCAGATTCTTACAGCTAGGGTTACTGATGGTTTCTTCAGAACACAGTCATTAGCGCACCTCCTCTTCCAGGCCCCGTTAATCTACTGGGCTTTCCATTCTGGCTTCCCATTCCCACAAGAGAAATGGACTGACTGCCACGCAGGGTCAGGGCTATTTCCTCAAGAATGCCGTCTTGGCTCTGGTAGTATAGTTCCAGGGTACCTCATGTAGACCTGATGGTATGGCTAGAGATCATCTAGTTTGATATTTTCCACATGTAAAAAATGTTTGTTATCCGCTGTATGTCAGAGACCACTCATCAGACTGCAGCATGGTTCTTGTCACTAAAAACTTAGAGTATTCTTTGGAGCTTTTCTTATGTTTTGACAATTTGTCACAAATCTGTCCTCACTTACTTATGAGTATTGATTCTTCATAGGTATTTTTTTGTTTTAATAATGTGCAGAATGTCTGTCTGGGACTTACTTGGCCTATCACTAAAGTCCTTTATTCTACATCCATATCTATAGGCAGAGTAAGAGTACTTGTTAATAATTGTCTGAGGGAGAGAGAGAGAGAGAGAGAGAGAGAGAGAACTAAGAATGTATACACTAGTTGCTCAGTAGTGTAAGCCCTTAATGCCATTGTGTGGGCCTCATGCCATTAGCAGTGGTGCAGACACCAGGCTTCATATGTCTCTCTATTGGCAGACTTTAGATTTTACTTTAGGTGGGTATCAAGAATGGTCATGTATAAATGGCTGTGTTTCTCAACTATGTGGTAACATATCTGGAACACTGGCTTGACCACCACTATCCCCTGGTGCTGGTGAGTGAAACTGATGTCTAACAGGATTTTTAACTCCAGCAGATTTTCTGAAATTATCATAGAAAAGTGTATGTATTCCTGTTTACGAGTCTGTGTACATGCATGCATATGTATGTGAGTGTTTGTACATGTGTATGTGTGTAAGAAAGAGAAAGAATTTGCATGTGCAGGCGTTTGTGTTTTTAACCCCAGTAAGCTTGCTCTTGAGATATATTTGGAGGAGCTCTTTTCAGGGAAATTCTTGTCAAATTGGAAACTGAACATTTTATGGGGAGTCAGAAAATGGTCCTCTGAGAATCTTTTAACCAAATCCTCTCAGATACATGAGAGAAAAATACTGACAGATTTTGGACAAGCTGCAAATTGCACCTCCTCCCGAAGACCTCTGGCACATTATTCATTACCGTCCAAGACAGTTTCTCAGTGCTCCAAGTTTACTTAGTCACCAGAAGAGTGAACAAGTCACTCCAGGGTGCAGATAGCACCTCCTGAGGAAGCAGGCAAGCTCAGTGTATACATGATAATAGGCTTGTTGAGTGTGGTAAAGCACATTCTTTAATAGTATTTGTGTATGTTGCAGTAATGTCCAACCCCAATAAGCCTGTGTAAAAACCACAATCCAGTTCTTATATTTATAAGCTATGTGCCTGGGTTGGGCAGATCTAGTGCTACACTTATTTCCCATCTATGAGACCCTTTGCTACTTGCACTTTCTCCTGGCCATGTAGTTCTGTTCCATCTTTGCTTCTTCCTCTCCCTCTGTCTTCTCTCCTTCCTTCTCCTTCCACTTATTTGACAAGTTAAAATTCAGAAAAGGTCCACATGAGTTCACCAGACTATGTGATTGACTGCTCATGGGAGGGGGGCAATACCTCTAAAGGAAGCAGAACTAACATCATAAAAAAAACAGCAGCAGGGTAACTTACAACATATGTATTTTATGATTTTTGAGGCAGGGTCTTATAATGTAGCCCAAGACTTAAACCGTCAGACTCAAAACTTACTTTCCAAGTACTGGGATTTCAGGAGTTCTCTACTGTGTCTCTTTTTCTTTCTTTTCCTTCCTTCCTTTCTTCCTTCCCTCCTTCCTTCCTTCCTTTGCATTCTCTCTCTCTCCTCTCTCTCTCTCTCTCTCTCTCTCTCTCTCTCTCTCTCTCTCTCTCTCTCTTTCTCTCTCAGCTCTGGGACAATTTTATTAAAGTTGAAAAGAAAAATCCCAGGGTAAGCAAGCTGTAAATCACGACAGTTGCCTAAACAAGGAAAATAGAGCAATGAAGAAAAAAACTCTAGCATTGAGGTCAGCCACATGGTAGACAAGCAGCCACACAGAGGGAAGTAGAGCTTTAGAGAAAAATGAAGGTCAAAGCATTAAGCAAAGCAGACCCATCCCATGGACAGGCACCAATCCCTCACACTATTAATGATGCTATGCTTGCAGATAGAAGCCTAGCATGGCTGTCCTCTGAGGGACTCTACCCAACTGTTGACTGAAACAGATGCAGATACTCACAAACATTGGATGGAGATCAGGGACCCCCATGGAAGAGTTAGGGGAAGAATGAAGGCCCTTAAGGAGATGGTGATTCCACAGGAAGACCAACAGTGTCAACTAACCTAGACCCCTAGGAGCTCCAGAACCTGAGCCACCAACCGAAGAGCATACACGGTATTGGTCTGAGGCCCCTGGAGCATATGTAGTAGAGGGCTGCCATTTCTGGTCTCAGTGGGTGAGGATGGGCATGATGTGCCAGGGTGGGGGGATAGGGGGTGCTGCACTCTCAGAGGTGCAGGGGATGGGGGATGGGGAAGTAACTCTTCAAGGGGTACCAGGAGAGGGGCCAACATTTGGGATGTAATTAATTAACTTAAAAAAGAAAAGAGATAGAAAGAAAAGGAAAAGTTATATTTTTTTTGACAGACAGATGTATATAGCTGCACATGTAGAGTTCTGCAGGCTACTGAGCTAGAGGGCAGGAATTGTGGACAGGAAAAGCACATTATCTCATCAATGGGATAATTATTATTACTATTTCTTTAGCATGGCTTAAAGTGGTTTTTCCTTTTTAGAGGGGTAGTAGTCCCTTAGCTAGGTGACAGAGGAACCCAGTAGAATGTTAGGTCTCTTTCCACCCAGACAAGAACTTTTACTCTATTATCAGAAGAAAATGCCATCATCTGGAAATGGTTTTCCTCTTTAGGTTTTCATTGATTTAGATAATTTAGGTGTCGGGATGAAGTTGGGAAACATATTTTAAAACATATTTTCACCATGAAGATCTAGAGACCCAGTTTCAAAGTTATTCACTAGAGGGAAAATATTTCTGGAGTTTAATTTTCATGGCTAGCCTCTGGACAGGGTGCTCTTTGAAGAGGAGATAAGAACTGAGGTTTCCTTCTGGCTATAGAGCTAAGAATATTATTGGAATTGTTGTCTTCTGGGTCCCTTCCCTAACCCTGCCCACCTCCTCATTTTATCATTCTTTTTTCTGAAAGGTAATCCTAGCTATCATTTATGGAACTTGATCATAGATCTAGCTAGCTTCTTAGATCTGAGTAGGGTGATCAGGTGTGGCAGTTGTGGAACTACCTAAAGGGTGCTTGGAGTGTGTCTTTTGGGTCACTTGTCTAACAGCCATGTGTGGTAGAAAGGAAGTTCTTGATTGGAACCTGGATAGAGACATAGTGGGAAAAGTAAAGTCTCTTTTAATTATTCATTTGTTCATTTACCTATTCATCCCATTGTTCAAATGAAACAACAAGCCAACTGGAATTGTTGCACTGCTTAAATCACTTTCTGATAAAGGAGTGCCTTGAACAATGTTGAGGATTCTTAGCTTACAGGGTGTGTTGACCACTAGGAAGTTTAATGGGGAGGCATGTTCAGGTGTAGGAAGAGACAGGAGAGAGGCCCAGAGGGCCAGGAGTATGAATGGAAATTTGCAGCTTCTGGGTGTGTGTGTGTGTGTGTGTGTGACTGTTGGGGGGAATTGCTAGGAAATCCCAGAGACCTGATATGGGGGAGGGACTCCCAAGAGTCAAAGTGGGTGACCTTAGCTGAGATGCCTTACAGTGGAGACATGCAACCTGAAGAAGCCACTTCCTATAGCCAGGCAGAACCCTCAGTGGATGGATAAGGACTCCAACCCACCCACAAAACTTTCAGCCCAAAATTTGTTCTGTCTAAAAGAAATGCAAGGACAAAGATTGAACAGGGACTGAAGGAATGGCCAACCAATAACCAACCTAACTTGAAATTCATCCCAAGGGCAAGCACCAATCCCTGACATTATTAATGATACTCTGTTATGCTTGTAGACAGGAGCCTAGCATAGCTAGCTTCTGAGATGCTTTATCCAGCATCTGACTTAAATTGATGAAGAGATTCACAGCCAAACATTGTGTCGAGGTCAGGAACTCTTAGGGAATAACTGGGGGAAGGATTAAAGGCTCTGAAGTGGATGGGAAACCTCACAGAAAGACCAACAGAGTCAACTAACCTGGCCCCCTGGAAGCTCTCAGAGACTGAGCCACCAACCAAAGAACATGCATGGACTGGAACGAGGTCCCCGGCACATATGTAGCAGATGTGCAGCTCATTCCTCATAGCTGACTTGTCTGGCCTCAGTGGGAGAGGATGTGCCTAATCTGGCAGAGACTTGATACAACTAGGTGGGGGTATACCAAGGGAGAGCTCACCCTCTCAGAGGAGAAGGGTAAGGGGGATAGAGGAGGGGCTTTGTGAGGGAGGGACAAGGGGGTGAAGCAACATTTAGTATGTAAATTTTAAAAAAGATTTTAATAGAACAATGCATTAGAGTTGAGATGCATTTGGAGGTTCATGAAACAGCTTGGGTGGACCCAGGGTCTTCTTTTGAACTCAAAAATCCTTAAAATGTGTAGATTTCTTGAAATTCTGTGATTGGACTTCATTTTCACATCATAGATAATACAAATGAGCCTTGAGCTTGAGGGACACTGGGAATTAATAGAGGGTTAGGGAAGGTGTTATATTTATTGTATATGTCCACAGACTTTTATTTTCTGGAAATAGAAGAAAGGGAGAGTTTCTTCCATTCAGATAAATATTTAACCACATATTGATGAGATTTGTAACAAATCATGAATTTTACTTGATAATTATGCAACCAAACAAAAGCCAGCAACTGCATTATGCATAATTCTTTATTATCTGGTGAGTGCTGTGGAATGGCAATTAGCTTTATTCCTATTAATCTGCCTCTGAGCTGTTACTTGGATAAAATTACACCTTGAGTTGTTATTTTCAGCCTATGCATAGAGTGCTCTATTGACTCATGTTTGCATTTAAACTTAAAACTCAAATTTGTCTTTATTAATTAAAACTCTCATCTTGCTTAGATAAGTTTTCAGAAAATAGAGATTTATTCTATTGTACAGTACACAAGGCCACTGTGGATGGATCTCATTACCAGATAGGGAGAGGGATGTTACCTGTTATTCCAGCACTAAAGAGCCTGAGGCAGGAGGATCTCAGGTTCAAGGGCACTGTGATTCTGCCACCCACTTCTCCATGTGCTTATCCTGGGTTATATAGATCTTATGTAGGCACACTGGTTGCTTTTCTCTGTATTGTGCAAAAGAAGTTCTTCTAAGCCATTCACATCATCACAAGGAAATATGTTCATTGTTTTCTCCAGTGAAGGGAGAGCTGGATCATCTGTAATCTTTATTTTATTTTATTTTTATTTTTTATGATCACCTACTCATAGGAAGACAATTTAGTTGTGGTTATTCTAAGAACTTAAAAAAAATAACTTCGTTAAAAAGTGTTACTCAAGAATTGTGTGAGGCCAATTCAAGCATAAAACTTACCAGCAAGGAAAAGTTTTTATCAGAAGCAAGTTCAAGTTGCCTATTAGAATTTTGATGGGATTTTATTTGGACATTTCCTAAAGGCATATCATTTAATGTCTTCCACAGCATTTTAAAATTCATCTTTTCTTATAATTATGTTTTACAAAGAAAATCTAATGAGTTTTTCTCTACTAATAATGTTACTGAAGCAAATAATGTATCTTATTTCCTACTACAAAACATTTCTACACAATACTGTACAATGCCAAATAATTTCTTTATCACTCCCTATTGTAGTAATAATAAGGACCCTTGTAATAAGTGACTTACAGGTTACTTGAGCAGAAAAGCCTTATCAGATTATATAACAATTTGACTAGTAAAAAAGGTTGTGTTTTTTTTTTTCTCTGTAAAGCAGGATGCAGAGAGCCTGTAAAGCAGGTGGGGTTTTTCCAGCCTTCATGAAAAATATAAATGGTCCATCTCTTTTGTTTCCTTACTTTTACTTTATACAATGCCCACAATTCCTCAGACAGAGCAATAATTCCCCTTTTAGCCAAATGAGAAAACTCAGATGATATTGGCTACTAACATATATTTATTAGTCGAATTAGTTATCTCATTACTGAGGCAAAATTCTTCTTTAAAAAGTAATCTAAGAATGGAAGAGTTTATTTTGAATTACAGGTTAAGAGTTCACAAGATATGGTATGGAAAGTGTGAAGTAACTGATCACACCGTTTCCATGGTCAGGAAGCAGGGGAATATAAGAGTTGGTACCCAGTTCTTTTCTCCCATTGCCTGTCTACTCAGTCTAGGATCCCAATTCACTTGTATTCAAGATGGATGGTTCTTCCTCAATTAAAACAACTTTGGAAACATCTTCACAGACATGACCAAAGGTGCGTCTTCTAGTTCCTTCCAACCTCAGTCAAGTTGACAATGAAGATTAACGGCCAAACCACACTTATTAATGGTTGAATTATATAATCCTAGAAACACAAGTAAGCGAGTAATGTATTAGCAAGTATTGCAGGAGATCGAAGGAGAGAGTTGTTCTCACATGAGTAGAAAATGGAGACATTTGAGTGGTAGGAGTAACTCTTTACTAAGACTCAAAAAAAGGGAACAAAAAACATGAGAATATGTGAACTGATATATTATTGAGAAGAATAAAGGAAGCATATGCATCATACACAATTTTCAGGTTACACGAAGCTTTGGATAGAAGAGATACTGTAATAGCCAACTACAGTCCTCATCCACCTTTATTAGTGTAAGATGGCTTTCTTGGAAGCTCCATTTTATACCACCAGAAAATAGTAGATCTCATTAATACATTTGTTAGTGAAATGTTTATTGAGGTCATAGGAAAAATATAGATATTATTCTAGCATTCTTAGGTAACCTGTGCAGAGAAAGTAATTCTTGAACTTTTCTAAGACATCTTTAAAGCAAGAGAAAGGGAAGCAGACATTCAGACAGGTCATGTAATAAGATACTGCAATAAGAGTTCAGTTAAGAGAGTTGTCATTCACATATGAGGTGGCTCCAAAAAAATAAGGAGGACTTTTTCTAGAGGATGAAGTCTGTTAAAGACTGAGAAAGTAGGAGATTTCTTTTGTCAGGAGGAAAAATGGACACATCCTGCAGGATGGAAGAACATGGTATATTTGAAAAAAAAAACTATACGAAATTTTAAAAATGAAACTGAGAAGGTACAGAGCTTGATGAAAGAAAGAAGTGTTTACTTGTTACGGTGGCCCGCTGACCTTAATTTTGAGAAATGTGGTCAAGAAGGCCCTGGGAAGCATCAGAATAAAATGCAGAGCACAGTTGTAAGACCTGGTAGAGATGGATTTTGTTTACCTTCTCTCTGCTTCATTTTGTAGAAGAATTACAGGTTCTCTGAGCTGACTCAAAAATACAGAGAACGAGAATTGATCCAGGTCATAAAATGCAGTGATTTTAGATCAAAGAAAGAGACTTCTTGTCCCTAGAAACCCAGTCAAGTGGCAAATCTATCACAGTTGGTACTTGAATTAGCTGAAGCAGATCTGGTTTCGGTATCTCTGTGATGTAGAGAAGTATCTTGAGCAATAACAATGAAAGAGAATAGTGTGTTCCATTGGTGGACTGAAATGTGAACTTGCCAAATAAAAATATTCCACCTTACAGTTCACATTGTTTTATTGTTTGAATTTTTAAACAGAAATAGTCATATCCATGGCAACATCATTGAGACCTACCAGAGAGAACACCCTCAAAGACCAATGATTCTCCCTCCCCACTGAAGCTATCGGCTGCCAATAGCTCCTCAGTAAGGGCTGAGACCTGGAGAGCACCTCTTCAGTTAATGCTGGGATGTTGTCCTCTTTGCTCTTGTACAGGTCTTGTACATTTAACCACAGCTTCTGTGAATTCACAACTGTAAAGCTATGCCATGTACTGAAGTCAGCATTTCACAGCCCTCGTCTCCATCCTCTGGCTCTTATATTCTTTTTGCATTATTTTTCTTGATGTTCCTTGAGCTTTGGTAGAGGGCTAATATTGATTTAGGACATCTATGCACATTGGACTTATTGAGTTATAAAAAAGAAGACATGCAGTTGGGAGGGATCTATGTTGAGAGAGGCTGTGGAGGGAGTCAAAGGAGGGAGATGGAAGGTAGGTTTGATCCTATGTCACTAAATGTGTGTATGAAGTTCTCAAGAGTAGAGTAAAATTACAATAAAAATAAATAACTCAATTAAATAAAAATTAATAGTCATACTTCCTGGTAAGCTAGGAAGACATGTTGAAGCAACTCCAATGCTACTCTTGCCATCAGTTTGTTATCATTGTTTTTTGATTTTTTGAATCCTTTGGTTGAGTGTGAGACCATGCATTACCACAGAGGATGGAATACAGGGTACACCTGTACCCAAAGTAAGTCTGAATGATTCCTAGTGATTATAAACTTATGATAAGAATCACTGTGTACAGCTGGATCTGCCTATATCAGTGACCTCTTTTAGAACTGGGAGTTCTCTGAATTAATTTGTTTTATTAATAGACAAAAGTATGCATGTGCACATTCATAAAATCCAACAGTAGTCATATCAAATGTTGAGAACTTGAAGCATTAAATTTAGGGAATGATGCATTAGCTCCTGGCATAATGTACAATTGTCAGTGTATGTTGACAAACAGGCTGACGTTTGGCTAGGTGTTTTGTTGTTCTTGAAATTCTCACCAGTGTCCCCAATACTGCTCAAGCACTGCTCAACAGTACTGACCCAGGTGCCATAAGATGGAGGTGCCATAACATATTTTTTGTTGAGAATTTTGCCCACATATGCTATGGAATATGATTATATATAACCATCATTTCCTTTCTAACTCCCCCCCAGTGTGATCCCCAACTCTGTCCCTCATAAGTCCCTATCTGTAAAAAATATAAGTCACTAAGTTTAGTTAGTGCTGCCTAGGGCGTGGATATGTGGCCCTCCACCGAAGCATAAAGAAACCTACCAGTGACCACATCCTGAACACAGAATGATTCTCCCTCCTTCAGAAATTATTCACTGCAAAGAGCTCATCAGCAAGGGGTAGGGCCTGCAGATCGTCAACCCCATCTATGCCAGGGTTTTAGCTGGCTTGATCTTCTGCTTGAAACCGTGACTGCTGAGAATCTCTGATAGACTGTCATCTACAGAAGACAGCATCTCACAACACTCCTCCCTATCTACTAGCTCTGTCTGGTTTTCTGCCTCATCTTTAAGGGTTTTCCCTGATCCTTGGTTGTGGGGAACTTTATATAGATGTCCCGTTTAGGCCTGAGCACCCAAGTCTCTTATTTTTAGCTCTCTGACCAGTTACGCATTTCTGCAATGACAGCTGCCCTCTGCATAAAGACACTTCTCTCATCAAGGTTAAGAGAAGCCAGGTCTATGGGCAGAAATATAAATACTTATAAGGCAAATGGTCACAGAATTTTTTTGTGCATGACTTCAAGAACTAAACAAATGTGTTCAAATCACATCTTTTCAATTCCATAGCTCTGCAAGCCTTGAGAAGTTCTTTATTTCTACAAGCTATACTTAGTAAATATAGTTGCAGTAGTAACTTTGTCCTAAGTTTGTAGTGGATGGAGGCAGAATCAAAAGACATGAAGGACTGTCAAGTGAGTGAATGCTTACAGAATAACAATAATCAGGTCTAAGAGGGTAAAATGAGATACAATGAGAGCATGAGGTGTAACAGAGAGGGGTGATAGAGTTCAAGCTTATCTAGTATTAGTACAGTCTCTCTTTGGTCTCCATATTACTGACTATTGTTGTTATAGAAATAAATTGAATGACTGTTTAACAGGACCAGAAGACTCAGAACCTTGAGGTCTGAAGACAATATTTTAGTGGACTTGTATCATGCAATGTTCATATTACTAAGTTATATATGATCTATAGCATTCCTACCCTCTCTACTATTGTCTATGAGCTATAAATGGAAGTCACATATGTAATTCTAATTTGTAGTAGTAATTTGGGTCATATTTTAAGGTGTGCAACTATCCTAGCTCATCATACTACCTTTTCTGTCTCATCAACCATTTTACTGTAATAATTTGTTCAGCAACATTGTTGGTATCTCTACTGGTCTTGGACCTTGCCTTATTGTTCCACTTATTTTTTCATAATGACTTCTGTCAGTGATTTTTTACAGTCTACTAAAAATTTGAGGAGGATAAATAATATATGAAGGAATGAGGGAACAAAACATTCTAAAAGGCATTTCCTGCTGTTCACTTTTGGCAAAACACTGGGCTGTATAAAACACAAGCAGATGTGACATATGGCTTAGTTGAATATTCTTAAAATAGTTATTTAAACCTCAAACTGTAGATCCAGAGATTGAGAGAGAATGGCCAGCCTGAGAGATGGCCAGGCTGATTTTCACATTTGGTGGAGCCTTGAAGAAGTTTATTGACTTTCTTAGAGGCACTGAGACAGTTGATTGCAAAGATAACCCGCAGTTCGGCCTTCTTCACAGCATGTGAACTGCCTCGAACTCCATTTCAGCACAAGTCTGATGAGCTAAGTTTCAAGGAGTTAGGTCACCTTAAAGGCTGGCAAAGCAGAGGGTATTTAACCTTGACCTCTGCTGGAGTATAAGGGAGGAGGTGAATTTGATTTATTCTGTGAAGTAGTTTGAATTCTCAGTTCTTAATAATAGTCATCTTCTTTTTGAGTTAACGCTTCCTTGGAATTTTAGACTATGAACATTGGTTTTTATTAGATGTGCTTGATAAAGTCACAACCATGCTAATTGCTAAAATGAGTTAATATAATCTGGCATTGGTTTTGGAGAAAAGGCAGCCGTTCACATCCACTAGAGGTTAAATAGCTCTAGATTTTTAAAGAGCATTTTAATAATATAAATCAAAAGCTTTCAAAATGTGTATAGCCACTGGACCAAAACTGCAGTTTCTGGGTGATTCTTCCAGGTCAGCTAAGAATCTGTGCTTATGTACGTACATTACATGAAATGCTTTTCCTATGGTGCTGGGAGGCAAATGCAAGAACAAAATCTGCATACTATGGGAGTGCCACTTCTCCAGGTCCTGTCTGTGTTTCTGAACTTTCTTAGGAGCAGGGTTATAAGGTAGATCCAGATAATACCCATTTTATAGACTAAGGACCCGAGTGCTGAGGAAATTCAAACAGATTGTATCTGTACAACCAATAAGCAAAGGAATATTGTATTTTTTAAAAAAATTGTCTTCAAATCCAGAAATATGAACATTATGGTGAATGTTCTTCAGTGTTTTATACATATTTCATGTTAAGGGAAAATTATGTAGTTATATTATATTCTTAAAAATAAAAGAGAATTCAATTGAAAATACAAAATGTCCAGCTAAATTTAAATTTTATATAAATGAAGAATAATTCTTACTTCCTGTTTCCAAAGACTGCATGGACATCTACACAGTATAAATTAGATATCTATCTTTAAATCACATTTGTTTGTCTGAAATTGAAACTTAGTGAGGATCTTGATATTTGTCTGGCTAATTATAGCCTTATGCTGTGAGAATCAGAATCTCAGGTCTTAACATATTTAGAAGAATGATGAGAGCAGTATGTGGTACAATCCTGCTCAGCCACAATCTTGACCTAGCATTTACCAAAAGTTGCAGCGGACACACTTTGTGGACAATTACCTAAGCCAGAACCTTCATCTAGGGCAGAAGTTCTCAAACTTCCTAATGCTGTGATCCTTTAATACAGTTCCTCATGTTTGATGACCTTCAGCCATAAAATTATTTTCATTGTTACTTTATAACTGTAATTTTGCTACTGTTATAAGTCATAATATAAATATCAGTGTTTCCAACAGCCTTAGGCTGCCTCTGTGAAAGGATCCTTTGACCATCAAAGGCTGACTTAGAGTGCAAGAATATTTTATACTATATAATAACACAAAACCAATTTTACTCTCTCTATGGAGGATATTTGAATTGCTGGAGGGTTATGAGGAAATAAACAGTATCATACACCTAATAAGTAGAGAAAACATGTTCATGGTGGTGATAGGTCGATTCAACCCCACAGGTCATAGTTAATTCATCTACAGGCCATATAATTGAAGGGGAGAGTGGAATGATAAAGACAATGATGCTAATCAAGGTCATTACTGGAATTGCTAAAGAAATGAACAAACGCAATAGAGATAGATGAACCTTACCTGGTTTCCTAGAAACACGTTTGATATGTGTGCCAGTGTTTGTTTCAAGATACATTGTAAGGATGTAAGGAAAGTCAGGATCCAACAGATGGGGAATCTCACCCAGTTAATACAGAGAACTCAGTCCAGGATGTGGGAGCACTAGAGACAAGTTGGATCTTCAGCGTTGTCCCAATCTGAAGCAAGAAGTCCAAGTTTTATATCTTTGCATAGACCAGTTATGGGATGTAGGCTGCCTACAAAGGTATGTAGTCTTGGTCCATCTGTTTGACTGCAGGCAATTTCTAGAGTGTGGCAAAGTGGAGCTATCCACTTCCATTATAAAGTCACCCCAGGAACTGAGAAGAGGGATTCATCAGTCTTGAAGGAGACCTAGGAGGAGGAGTTGTTCAATATAGTATCTTCTATAATTCATTCCCATCTATGCCTGGATCAACTTGTTTTGCATTTTAAGTTTTGTCCCACTGAGTTTAACTTCTCAAAGTCCTGGATGTTACTTATTTGGAGCAAGTGAAAAAATATTGGAATGGTGAACTCCATCCCCTACCTTTGTAGCCGAGCTTACAATGTAAACATCCTAGGTTGTGAGGGTAACACCTTTAATATTTGGCAACTTTCTGTCAAAATTAGGCAGAGAATGATGCCAAGTTGAGTATTGGATTCATTCTTTTTTATATTCATATAAAATGGAAGAGGATCTTTATGATCATGGCCAGTTACCCACATTATCCAGATGATTCATCAGTCACTTACAACAGCATATTGAATCCTTTGTATATGGTCTGAAGTAGCCATTTGTCAGACACAGCATGAAGCTGTACAGGATGTTTACTCTGTCTTCTAGCTGGGGCATTTGGTGGTGTGAATGGCATGAAAAAGGAAGGTGACTAATGTGTGTAGAGTTAGCTCTCACATACATGGACAACATTCAGTCATACTTGTACTGTACCTAAATCATCAAAAATAGGTTTGGAGGGAAGATCATGACATTTGAAATCAGATCCAGAGCATGACTACAAACTGAAGAGTATAAACATCCATTTCAAATGATTGAGAATGAGTAGCAGGGTGAACCAAAGACCTCATGGCTTCAGTCAAAGAAACCAAGAGGTGGTTTACAACCCTAGCACAATAATGGAAATTTAATGAAGAAATTGTTGAGTAGGGAGTAGGTTGGTAGTTTGTATTTATACAGTTAGGAATATATATATACATACATATATATATATATATATATATATATATATATATGTATGTATGTATATGTGTGTGTGTGTGTGTGTGTGTGTAACTATAGTTAAAAAATGATTTTGAAAGAAAGAGCAAAGGAGGATACATGGTGAGGGTCAGAAGGAAAAAGGAGGGGAAATGATGTAATTAAATATTTATTGAAATTACAGTATAATTACAGTATTTCTTCAACCCTTTTCTCCTTCCAACCTTCCCATATGCTCCACCCTATTCTCCTTCAAATTCATGGCTTCTTCTTTTTAATAATTCTTTTTGCATGAATATATGTACACACATATATATTCCTAAGTATAGCCTGTTCAGTCCATATAATGTTACTTATATGTATGTTTTCAGGACTGACCACTTGGTACTGGAAAATCAACTAGTATGATCTACCCCAGGGAAGACTACGTCTTCCACTCACAGTTTTACTCAGTTGTTTGTGGTTCTTTGTGTAAGATTGAGGGCTCATAGGCTTTTTTGTTTGTTTTGTCCACTTTGCAATGTCCATTGGCATTGTCTTTGTTCAGCCTACCTTTGGGTAGTCAAAAGTAAGAGACTTTGTGGATGTAGCTTCTGATATTACTGGTAGACAGAAATCTCATAGCAAACTCTCTCATCCTCTGGCTGTTATAATGTTTATGCCCTTTCTGTTTCAATATTTCTCAAACTTTAGGTGCAGAAGTGTTTTGTAGATGTATCTATTGGAACTTGGCTCCACAATTCTGCATTTCGATTGGCTGTGGTTTTCTGTAGTGTTTTCTGTCTGGAAACTAAAGATGGGAACATGATGTAATTATATTTTAATTTAAAACATTAAAAATATTTTAAAATAATAAAAATACACTTTAAGAAATAAAGTTGTGGCTAATAGACACTAGGTAACAGAGGCAGTCACTTTGGAGGAAGTCTGTAGCAAAAGAACTTGTGTATGCTGTAGAATAAAGTCAAACCGGTGGAGCCATGCAGTGTGGCCCTTCTATCACACAATTTGTTGGTCCTTTGACACTACTACATGCTACTTACTGTGCTTGTTAATTGAACGACAGCATGTAGAGATCTGTGTGTAGAATATACATCCTAATATTTGGACCACTCTGGCCTAAAATAAATGCCTATTATCTACTTCTCTTGTGCTACCAGATAATCTTTGATGCAAACACTTTGGAATAATCCATAACTAGGAAATTACAACAGACAGGAAGAAGAAAAAAAGGGGAATAAGGCCCACAAAGTCACTGGTTTCATTTGATTGTTAATGTGTTTGATATGAAAACAGCAGAGGGATACATGCTGGATCTCATACCAGAGGTCAGTAACATGCAGACCACAGAGGGATCGTGAAAAGTTTGAGGTTCCTGCTGACAGTGATCAGGTGTGGGAACAGCCCTCATAGGTGAAGGCACTTGCTCAGTAAAGACAGAGAGATGTGTGCTGTGGCTTTATGAGTGAAAGTTCAGTAGGGTATAAGATTATGCATTTTATGTGTGTTCATTTAAAACTAGGTGATAGAACCAATAATCAGCTTTTATAATTTAAAACAAAACTATATTTAGAAGAACCAGAATCAACCTACCATTTAACTTTACCTGATCATTTTACCCTTATTCAAAAGTAGTCATCTTTTATTTATTTATTTTTATTCTTTTATTTTTTTCATTTTAAAGAGAAGAGAGAATAACAGTGACCTAAGCAGGAGAAGCAATGTTTCCTGCATTGCTTAGCTGAAGGGGGATGAATTGTCAAATCCCATGTTCATTACCCTTTTTTTTTCTTGTGTCTTCATTTCATGCCCATAGAGCCTGCCCCCTTGTGATAATGTATTTTAATAAAGAATTTAAGAAGTAAATATTTTCACACTGTGCTATGTGGTCTTCATTTCCTCTCCAAATCCACATGTTGAAAATCCCAGAGTGGTAGAGAGTACTTGGAGGAGGCCTCTCTGGGAATGGATGAAATATGAGTGTGGAGTTCTGATGGGAAGGATTTGTGCCATTATTAAGCAGGCCTCAAGGAGCTGCTTCCATCATGGGAATTCAAACATCTTCCTGTTTCAGCTTCTCAGCTCTAACAGTGATCAGAGCTGATGAAGACACAGAAACTAGCATTTTGTAATGTGAAAAACAACAACAAACAAAAACAACAAAGCTGTCGATGGGTGAGTAAGAAGAACATGAGCTAAGGGATCAAAATTAAGAGAACTATGAAGAACACATTCCCAAGTGGTCACTTTTCACCCAACAGCCACAGACTGGGTTCTGCACAAGTCTTTTGGGGGCCCTGTGTTGTGTTCTGAGAGCTATTATTATAAAATTTGAATGATGGCCTGTTGTACTTACGCTCTTAAATTTTTTCAAAATTATTTTCACAATTATTCTTTGCATTTTAAGTTAAAGTAATGAAATTTATCTAACTTAGCTGCTTTTTTACTGACAAAACTATTGTGTGTTATTGCTACATTAATTTCCTCATTTCCATGTTTTTCTCATTATCATTTAAGTCTTCTTCACTTGCCATTGTTATTATTTATTTTGATGATTATAGCAATTTATTTATTTACTGAAGTTGACAATTTTAGTGATATAAGTATATGGGACTAAACATGATGTTTTGATTTATGAATTTAATGTGGAATAATGAAAGCAGGCTAGTTAAGATATTTGTCATTCAAATATCGAATATATTTTGCTATGAGGTCATTTAGAATTTACTGTCTTAGCAAGTCTTCAATGTACTTTATTATTAAATATATTCAGCATATTGAGACACAGAGTGATGTTATGGTTTATAAATACGGCGTGTAACAATGAAACCAAGCTAGTTAGCATATCTGTCTGTCACCTCAAATAATGAACATGTTTTATTATGAGAATATTTAATATGTGCTCTCTCCAAGTTTGAAATGTGAACACTCAGTGCTCTTCAGTGTTTTGTTGAATAGAGCTAACAATAAAACAAAACATGTTACTCCCAACTGAAGTCTTATGCCCTCCCACACTCATCTCCCTGATTTTTAATGGTAGTATTAAATACGTTCAAATAGAAAATTCTGGGCGTGTGATTGTTTGGAGAAGCCTCTGAATATAGATGCATGTGCCTGTATCTCTGGACCCTAAAGTTATTTCTAAAAATTTCTATGCATTAAGAAATGTTAAGCATACTGTCTCTAATGGTGACCTCATGGTATGGATGAAGGGATGTAAAGTCATGACACATTAGACATCCACAAGATCTGCAGTCAAAGTGAAATAAATGTTGAGAGTGTCTAGGGCAGTTATGAAATACATTACAGAGGAAGTAATGTCTGAGCAGGTGGTGGGAGGTTAGACAGGAATTCTCCTGATAGAGAAATGGAGGAGGAAGAGGGCCCTCGTATACTTGCGCACTAGCTGCTGACTCTAATATGGCTGCAGTTGATGGTGTCCACATTCCTTACAGAAAGGAAAAAATTTGGGACACTCAAAGTGGATTATGGTTTCTTCGGAAAGTCAGTTGTGCCATATTGTGTTTTGCTGAGAAAAACACGTGAAGGGGTGTTTTCCAGAAGCAGGCACAGGTGAGAGGATGTTTCACTAAAGCAAACACATGAAGGAACATTTTGCTTAAGCAGACACAGGTGAAAGGATGTTTTGCTAAAGCAAGCACATGAAAGGATGCATGATGAAGGATTCTTCGCTAATGACACACATGTATTGGTTCACCTTACACGGAGTAGCTGAGCTCTGCTTGTCATGACGTCAGAGAGAAATGCGCCAAAAAACCTTCTGGTGGTGTTCTGGCAGCTTCTTGCTGCTTCTGTGTACTCAGGCTGATTGGCATAGTGAGGTCAGTTGATACAGACTCATGTGGAGTTTTGCTAAGACAGACTCATATACTGAGGGAAGAAACATGGTGAGGCAAGACCTGTCGAGGATGCGTGATGTTTGGAGGGAGTATAAATAGGACTCAAAGGACAGTGATGGGAGGAGGGCTTGCATAGCTAGCTTTGCAATGTTTCTTGGTCTCACATCTTCACTGATCTTTGCTTCCTCGGGAGAAGCAAGGCAGAGAACTTCTTCTGGTTTCCTGTTAGTCCTAATCCCTCCTGCTGACTTGTGCAGATTTGGCTGAGGCATGGCTCTTCTGCTGATTCGTGTTCCTTATTCTATCACTTCTCACCTGGACTCCTGGTGTATTCTTGAAGTGTTTGTGAATTGATCAAGCTGCCGCTGCTGTCCTGTGAGTTGACCTGCCGATTTCCTGAAAGCACAGCTTGGATTTGCTCGAAAGAACAATTTCTAAACAGGTCCACTTCCCCCATATCCTAATAACATTTCTTTTCCATTGCCTCTGGTGTGTGGTGGGCTAGAAGGGAGGTTAAAGCATGTAAGAGCTGTTATTGAAATTAGGGTTGAGAAAAATTTAAGCTACAGACACACTAATCATATTTATCAGAACTGAAAAGGACTGACTTTGGCAAAACCTGATGCATTACAAAGAAAGGAAGGAAAGAAGGAAGAAGGAGGAGTGAGGGAGGGAGGGAGGGAGAAAGAAATGGAAGAAAGAAAGAAAAAAGAAAAAAGGAAGGAAGGAAGGAAGGAAGGAAGAAAGAAAGAAAGAAAGAAAGAAAGAAAGAAAGAAAGAAAGAAAGAAAGGAAGGAAGAAAGGAAGAAAGAAAGAAAGAAAGAAAGCAAACAAGTTAAAAATACCAACTTTAAGTTGGTTCAACCTGGATACAAGCAAATGCATAGTCTGGCTCTAGGCATAGTCTGTCCAGGCTGGGTCATGGCTGTCTTTTCTGTGTAGATATCTTTGTGATGTTAATCCACAAAGATTTCAAACTGAACTCATGAACTTCATCAGATCAAAAGTTCCAAATCTTGTGGAAAAAACCCATGGTCCACCAAAAAAAAAAAACCTTACACAACATTAGTGGCAAGAAAATGATTTTAAAACACGTTTTATGTTTCAAAGGCAAGCCATTAAAATACGGTCTTTGACTCTATATTTAAGAAAGGATGAAGATCCTTAATGGTTGTGAATATCTGCTTTGCTCTATTAGTTGAGATCCTGTTTCTGAAACACATAAAGGGCCTCTCATCCTCTTTGTAACTTCTTGTTTGACTCCGGCTTCTACAGCTTCTTTGTAAGGTTTACTTTGAGCACACAAATGGTTAGAAGTTTAGAACCAAAGTTTCTGGGTATATCTCAGCCCTGACATCCACAGGAATGCGCTCTATACAATACAGCCTGTGTTTCTGTGGGTAGCAGCACTACAGGGTGGAAGGTGTGCATCACAGACTAGGGCAAAGCAAAGTTAAGTGGCTTCCAACTGAATAGAACTTTGTTATGTCACCCACAGATCAAAGCCACTTCCTAGAATACATTCTGTAGATATTTCTTCAACTCTGTCGCCAGAGAGCAAGTGTCCTTTTCTTTTTCAAAATGAAGATTTCTTTGTTGCTATCCATGATTGCATGGATGAGAATATCCTGTTGTGATAACTTTAGATAATAAATACTGTACAAAGTATCATAAAGAAGTCAAACGTTCTGTGAGTTCTCGAGTCAGGTTAGTGGAATCCTCACCTTGCCATGTGTTAGTTGTGTGTTTCTGGGCAAGGAAAACTCTTCTGTTCTTGTGTCTCTGTTTCTCTGTTTGTTAAAAGTTAATACATGTGAAGGATACCATCTCATTCGGTCATTAAGTGCTTTGATGAAACTCTGTATTCAACATTAAGAATGTTGGCTATTCCAGTTATTGTGATATTATTCTTCCTCTTAAGTATGTGCCAGCATGATTTTACATGTAAATAATCATGTTGACCACACTGTTTCAAGACAGATCTTAAAACAGCACATTATTGGATGCGTTTCCATGTCAATGCATATCAAACATTGTCCTCACTGAAAACACCATGAGTAGTAAGCACAAAGTAAGTTAATCTTCGCTTGCAAAGATCTTATGGCAGAAAGTTTGTATGAGAGCTTATTAGAAAGAGAGAGAAAGATGAATGCTGAGTGAGGGATGTTAGAAATTTGCCTCCATCTCATGGGGAAGTGGGATACACGACAAAAATCTATTAGGAGAACAAGAAACTCAGGATAGACATACACAAGTTCTAGCTACCTAAAGTTCAGTCTCAATCTTGATATGACTATAGTTAGAGCCTCTTTTGTTCACACAAACACATCTTGACCCCTGTTGGTCTTTACTAATGGCTTTTCCTGATTAGAGTCTTTACCTGGTCAGGAAATATTTTAATTCTGTTGGAATAGTTTAAGTGCAATTGTTATGACATTTTTTCTGTTGTTTCCATGTTTTAGTATACTTCAGCATGCCCATTGACAATAAGTACCTCTCCTCCCTCTCTTTGGAATGATACAATAAACTTATAATTATTTAATTTTCATGATCACTTACAACTCAGTCCACTGTTGATAATTTAGAGTATTATTTTTCATAATTGATCCTAAATGGAAGAAAGTCCCTGCTGTCTGATTAACTTTATTGCTTAGGTTTGTGTCAAGCTTATTCATTTAATAAATGAACTCTTCTTCTCTTTAGAATGCAGCTCCTTCTGAGTTTACTAAACTTATGAGGTACACTCTTTACTGATTTGTTGGTGAAGGTCTATTGATGGCTACATCTCTCAATTTTTACCATACAATTTGTTTATCGTATCATCTCTTCACCAACAGTTTAAGTGGGTATAAAATTCTAGAGTAGCATCCATTTTTGGTCTGTTCTGATGATATTACTTAATGGCACATTGATTTTTAATATCTTTGTTTGAGATATTAATACAGTCTATGAGATATTAATTTTGTTCCCTCTTTGATTACCTCTTTTTCTTTGCTTCCCTGCACTTTTTACTAAGTGATTAGATTCAGATTTGTTCTTATTAATGCTGTATATAACTCATTGTTATTCATACGAACATACTTGCTTTAGTGCAATGCCTTGAATTGGTTTGAGTATTTTTTTTAAGATGATGTGTTGAGACTCTTTATTTTACAGTTGTTTTTCATTTTTCTGTAAACAATCTGAGGATATTTTTCATTATGTACTGTGATACACATTCTTCTTTAGAATTTGTGTCAAACTAAACTGAACTTGTAAACTTGAGGTCAGTATGTTCATATTAGGGTTTTGATAAGTTTTATAAGAGTAACAGTAAATTAAATGGTGACTAAACTAAGAAGCCTCACCATCCATTCTTAGACATCATCCCACCTTATGTATCTCTATTTTCAGTGTTCTTTCCTTATGGTCCTATGAACAGACATATCTTGACCCCTGTTAGAACATAGTGCATTTGATTCCTGGTTCTTTAGTTCTCTCTATTTTCATGGTTTTTTTTCTCGAATTTATTACATCATTTCTTTTCTAAAGTGTTAGTGGTAACTATTTTATTGTTCAACTCCCCTGTTGGGATTTTCTTTTCTTGTTTTGCATTTGTGGAAGTTCTGTGTGTCTGTTCTTTCTTTTATAGTGTTCTTTTCTTATGAACCCAATTTGTTCTTTTATGTCTATAATCATTCAGGACAAATCATTACAGTCTTAATTTTATGTTCCCATTATTTGAAATCCTTGATGTTCCAAACAAATTTGATTTCATTCTGACATTGTCCACAATCTGTTTGATTGTTATACAAATTAGATTTTGAAAAAGTTTATGCAAATATTGAGGCTTTGAATTTTGACTTTGTCATTTATAAGGAGAATGATTTTCACTACTTACCCCAACTCTGTGCTTCACATTCCTGAAAGTAAATGAAGCATGACAATAGAACTTATCTATTAATACAGTATGTAATAATGCTATAGTTTACATAAATTAAAATGCATTTATTATCCCTGAATTTTCCATCATCATCATCACTACCAACTTTATGAACTTACCTTTATTGGATATCCATATTTTTTAATCCAACGGGTAGTGGTAGAGGTTGTGCTCATTGGTTTTCTATTATTTTACTCTGTAATTTCCAGAGATTTTCCAGTGTGAAGTCATTCTCTAGTTTAACTTGTGATGGTTTAGTCTGATGAGCAAAAGGGGAGTGTATTTCAGCAGAGGCTCAGCAGGATAACATTGGGGTTAGAAAAGGGCCAGTAAAGAGGGATGGCAAATTAGAAGTCTTGCTGTCCAGTCATAAACACTACAGACCTTGTCTCCTTTTAACCTACAGCATGAGTAAGCCAAGGGAAATACGCATTTTCTTTGATGGGCAAATACTGAAAGAGAAGAAAGCTGCTAAAGTTTGAATAGACCCTGTTCTTTCCTAAGCTCCTCTATAAACTGTATTAGTTGCCATGAAGGGACCAAGGACGTGGGACAGGGACAAGAGTAAAGATGTCCCTCTATATGGAAACAGGAAGCTCAGGGAAAGAAGGTTTCCATTTACTATTATGTGCTTTTTCTAGTATTCGCTTGTTAAAAAATGTTCGGAATACCCAAGTTTCACTTTACAGTAACTGCTGGACTGAGAGTGAGGTCCCAGATGGAGGAGTTGGAGAAGGGACTGAAGGAGCTGAGGGAGTCTGCAGCCCCATGGAGGGAGCAACAGTGTCAACTGGCCTGACACCCCCCCCCCCGGTCTTCCTGGAGGCTGGACCACCAACCAAAGAATACACATGGAGGGACCCATGGTTCGGACCACATATGTGGCAGAGGAGGGCCTTGTTGGTCATCAGGGGGAGGAGAGGCCCCAGTAAAGGGGAATGTTAAGGTGGGAATAGGGGAGTGGGCAGGGTGGGGGAGGTAGAATTCCCTCATAGAGGTGGGGGAGGGGGAGGGGATAGGTGGTTTCCAAAAAGGAGACCTAGAAATGGGGAAACATTGGAAATGTAAATAAAGTATCAAAAAAAAATTCATCTTTATTCCAGTCCAGGCAGCAATGCATGTGTGTGTGTTTGTGTGTGCGCACTAAAGGACAACTTATGCTAGTAGACCGTTTTTACAAGTCCACACACTTGCCTATAGCACAGTATGTCAAATGTCTCTTCATGGTAGAGTTCTAAGTCCATCTCTTCCTTTTACTGCTCAAAGTTCAGAGTGCTGAATTGTAGCTGACTGAATACTCACTGAGCAATTCAATTTTTTTCATACAAAAACTCAGCTGTACATTTCAAATAGTGCGTTATTTTCTGTAGGAATTGTGGCCATTTTGAAGTAGGTGGTTCTGTTAGCTGGTCTGATGAGTCAGGACATGGAGACCCCTATAATAGACTTTGTGCAATAATGTCTACCTGCTTGATGTGTGGTCCTTTATTGTGCCTTTTGCTTTTTTCCCTTTTCCCTTGCGTTTGATGGTCTGCCTGATGACATACCTTTGTCTTTCTGTGCTTCATGATTTATTATCCTCCTCTCTCCTCACCCCTACTTGCATTTTACTTTGTTTTATATTTTCCAATTGTATTCCCTGATTACAATAGTTTCTTAACTTAATTTTAGAGTCCAGAGGCATTCTTGATACAAAGAAAGAACTTATTTAATATCTGGTGAATAAAGAAATTAATTTTACCCTTCATACAAAAAGCAATTTTCTGCTTTGGACCTAGGCTGCCAAGACATGAATAAGATTATTCTTTGTTTGTTTGTTTTTTTGAGACAGGGTTTCTCTGTGTAGCCCTGGCTGTCCTGGAACTCACTCTGTAGACCAGGCTGGCCTTGAACTCAGAAATCCACCTGCCTCTGCCTCCCAAGTGCTGGAATTAAAGGCATGTGCTACCACTGCCTGGCTAAGATTATTCTTATTCATCCGTTCTTAGTCTTCCTACCACTATGAATTCATATATTTGCATTGTCATTGTAAAGGAAAGATATTGTTACTATCTGCCTTTTGGCTAACAGTGAAATCCAAGGAACTAAATTATTTGCTTCTAGTGTTTCTTATGGAACATTCAGCAATATGTGGAACAAATTTTGGGTTCACCACAGAAGAGGAGAGTGCTATCCATGTTTTCTGGGTAGAGTTCAGAGATGATACTAAATATCGTATAATGCACAAGAAGCCAGTTAGACTAAAATGTTTCGAAACTCAATATCAAAAACAACCCCTGAAATTGACACAGAGTTTTAGAATTACATTTAACTTCACATAGACTTTATTTTTATGTACTATGTGATCCCAGAGACCTCCTCTAACCAATATCGATATTTGCCATTACTCGTGGTTGCCTGATAGAACTTGAGGGTCAGATCCTGTTGCTGAAGACATCACACATTTCAGTCATAGGATTTGGTGAAACCAAGCTAGCACTGACCTGGACACCAGCCCTTTTGGCTATCTCTCACACTTGTTAGTGTGACAAGGTGCTATGAAGGCTTCTAGATGGAAAAATGTTTTCAATAGTCCTCTCCATCCAACATTCTACCAACTAAAGCAGCTACTGTTCTGGTGAGATATGTCTGATGATACAGTCGTGGTACTAGTATTGCGGTAAGGATGATCAACTGCTGTCTGATTATAGTTAAGGACCACTAGATAGAAGAGAACTTATTCCTGATATT
This sequence comes from Uromys caudimaculatus, assembly GCA_028551405.1. Classification (NCBI taxonomy): domain Eukaryota; kingdom Metazoa; phylum Chordata; class Mammalia; order Rodentia; family Muridae; genus Uromys; species Uromys caudimaculatus. Next base: position 34,889,329 of record CM052718.1, on the reverse strand, counting down.
CTAAACCTAGCTAACAACTGGCAGCCGGATATGTTGTAGACCCCGGAGACAAACTTACTATTCTCATTTTGATAAATTAAATAAATATCCAGCTGTATTCTAAATACTCATCTTTTTAATCCATAGATTAGTGTAACTTTCATGTCACATCAAAGAAGTTTCTTTTTGCAGCAGAGGGAGGTTATTCCAGATAATTACAATTGCCCAAAGTTTAAAGAATAAGCAACTATGGAATGCCCATTCTTGAATAGGATCTCTGTAACACTCTTGATCATGAAACATTGTAGAAGAAAAGACAGAACAATGATAAAGGCCAGAGAACTTGGAAGACTGCTGTGAAGCAATGTCCTCTGTACGTGGTACAGCTGCTATACGCATGAATGCTCAACAATTCTGCACAAGACCTCCATCTAGGACAGCAATCTGGCTACTTTGGGATATGAATTAGGCACCATGAGCACTCCCACTTTGGCTCAGATCTACCATCCTGTGGGCTTCACAAGTCATATCAGGATATCTGGTTTCTATGCATCAGTTTGAAAATGGCTCTTTCCAGTACTTAAATTGTTTTGACATTTGTTTTTATCCATGGATGGCTGCAGAAGGGTTAGGGCAGTGAGGGCGAACTAGGGATGGACAGGAGCCCTTTGGGTTGACTTTGAGCTATGAGGGATATCAGATAAGGAAATGTCCTTTAGCTATGATAACAAAAGTGAATCGCATCATTGGTTAATTCCTAGGTTTTTGGGTGGTCTGCTAAGGAGACTGGCTTCTTCAGCCTCAGCTTACTTCAGAAATGGGGACATCTTGTCGCCTCATGGAGCAGTTGTGCGTATAAATGTTGGTATAAGCATAGGTCTTGGAAAACCTGACATATAGGGAGCCTGGTCATGAACTTTTGTGCTTGTCCTATAGTTTAGCAAAGCCCTTGTTCTATTAACCTTTTCCATACTGAAGCTAAAGCTAAGTCTGGGAAACTGCTAAGTGATATCACACTAAGATCTAAACCCATGTGACTCTGGGGCTTCATGGACTTTGTGCTTCTAGACAGAGTTTTGTTGTAATCCTCTTAGTCACAGATTCTTAGGCTTTGGCCTTATTTAAAAGTAAAGTTCTTGTAGATATCAGTTTAGATGACCCTGAACAGAGGGGGCCCTAAACCTGCAAGCCTGGATCCTTCTTTAGAACTACCAGGAGAATGCATAGCACTGCTCACAGTTTGAGGTCATGTTTTCTGGTCTCTCGATGTAAGATAGAATATTTTCTGTGGTAATAAACTACTACATAAACAAATATATGCTATATAAATAAATTAGTATCTAAATAAATAATCACTTTGTGATTTTTTTCTTTTGGTAGCCTTATGAAACAAGAACTGCCCAAATCTTCTTTGCCCCTGCTGATAGCACCAGCCCTGGCCTCAGATGAAGCCTCTGTTTAGGAAGTGGAAGGTCTGGGTTCTCCAGGCAGCCTTTCTTGTGTCTGACTATCAAGGTTATTTTAAACTTTAGCTTGTGAAAGTTGTATTAAGGAATTCTCTCACTTTTCAGGAGGAGTCAGACTTCACACATCAATATGCAGTTTTTAAATGGCAGCTTGCCAAAAGGTCTCCTCAGGAGTCCAAAGGGTAAGAACAGACTTCACTTAAAATGTTTTATTTTATTTTCATGTTTTGTGTATGTTTGGCTTGCATGTGTGTATGAGAATTACATCTGTGTCTGCTGCCCACAGAGGCCAGCAAAAGGCACTGACTCCCCTGAAGCTGGAGTTACAGATGGTTCTGAGGCGTCATGTAACGGCAATTGAACTTAGGACTTCTGTAATAGCAATATGTGCTCTGAACGTCTGAGAGCCATCTCTTCAGCCTCTACCCTTCACTTTTTGACAGTTGTACTCTCCAGGCAAAGTCCATCACCATCACCATCACCACTGCCACTGCCACCACCACCACCATCGCTGCATTATCACCTTTATTGCTATTAAAATAAGTCGCAAGGTTATTGTGACAAGTACTATGAAAATTATATTGAATAAATTACCTTGATTAATTCTTACTAAACTGTATTAGGCAGTACTAGTACTCATTTTGTAGGTGTGAAAATTCCCCAGAGCATAAGATTTGTCACAGTAGAATGGAGTACATGTAGTTGGCCACAAAGCTTTTCCCATGTCTTTAATATGCTCCAATGTACTCAGTGAACAGGCCAATGCACTGTTCTCTAACAGCGGTTCAACCTGTGAGTCATAACCTCTGAAGTGGCTGCATATCATATATTTACGATGAAGTGATGAAATAATTTTATGGTTGGGAGTCACCACAACATGAGGACCTGTATTAAAGGGTCACAGCATTAGGAAGGTTATGAACCACTGCTCTAGAAGAAGCAAAATCAACTGAAAACCAACTTCATTTGCATTAATAATCTGCTTTCTCTACTGTAACAGATGAAGACTAAAACCACTTTGGCCACCTTGAATCCAGAACAGTTCAAATGAGGGGCAATCATTAAAATGAAATTACTGATTTCATTCTGAAGAGTTAAAAAGAAAGGGAGAGAAAAAAAGGAGAAACAAGAATATGGAATTAATTTGGAATGAGAGATTGGCACTTTTGTTTATTCTCTCAAGACAATAACTTATAGAAATTGGGTCAGAAAGTGCTCCTGACCCTCAACATGAGCATATGTTTTATAGACAGAAAATTAAAAAAAATAAAAAAGCTTCAAATTATATAAAAATTGACAATTTAGTCAAACCTCATTAAGTATCAGACTCCATGTTATGTATATTTCACATGAATTGTTAATGTAACTTCTAAGGTAATCATAGAAATCCCCACTTTAGAGTTAATCTTTAGTAACCTCCCTTTCATTAGCCTACCTTTGGAAGCTTAGGGGTATCATATGAAAAAAAAAGCCTCTTATTTTTCTGACTCCTTAAAATACTTCTATCTAATCTACATGATTTAGGAAACTTAATTATTAGAATATCCCAGAACGTATTTTCAAGGATTTAACATAGATTGATTCACTTAAATCTCACAGGGATCCTGAGACATAGGTTTTGATTTTAACTATTTTAAAGCAAGGGCACATGGATGGGTAAACTGGTGTCTCGAGTCACCATGTGGAAGAGTCAGGATTTGAAGCCAGGTTTGGCCCCACAGCTTGTATTGCATAAGAACATAAGAAGTTTCTTATGTTCTCAAACAACAATTGCAGTAGTTATTAATACTAATACTATAATACTAGTATTACTAAGAATGCTGAGGATGCATAATTTCACTAAACTGTTCCTGGTAAGAATTTCTTTTGAAAGATCACTTCAGATTTACAGGATGGGTGGGGAGTGGGTGAGATGATTGAGATAGAAGAGCTAGGATTACACAGGGAGGGGTAGGAGGAGGACAGGTGCCGAGGGACTTGGTTGTAGAAGAGGCAGTCCAAGTTGTTCAATAAATCAGGAATTGGGAAAAATGTTAAGTATCTGAGATGAGGTGGCTTTGGCTGAGTTGTAGTTATGGATAGATCCCATCTTCTCAGGCATGAAGAAACACCCACAGATCAATTTCTTGACCTCCTGGGTTCACTGTGTCATTCAGATACCATTCAGAAATGCTCATGGCATTAGCTGTAAATTTGAATTAACTTTCTTTTATCTGCAACACTGTTTTCTCCTTCATCATGTCCTGTCCTTCCAGCCAAGGACTGGTAAATAGGAAAAGATAAAGCTAAAAGAATGATAGTGTCCTTTGCCTTACAAAAGCTTTGCAATTTTATGAGGTCCCATTTGTCGATTCTTGATCTTAGAGCATAAGCCATTGGTGTTCTGTTCAGGAACTTTTCCCCTGTGCCCATGTGTTCGAGACTTTCCCCCACTTTCTCTTCTATTAGATTCAGTGTATCTGGTTTTATATGGAGGTCCTTGATCCACTTGGACTTGAGCTTTGTACAGGGAGATTGGAATGGATCAATTTGCATTCTTCTACATGTTGACCATTTGTTGAAAATGCTGTCTTTTTTCCATTGGATGGTTTTAGCTCCTTTGTCAAAGATCAAGTGACCGTAGGTGTGTGGTTTCATTTCTGGGTCTTTAATTCTATTCCATTGATCTACCTGCCTGTCAGTCTACCAATACCATGCAGTTTTTATCACTACTGCTCCATAGTACAGCTTGAGGTCAGGGATGCTGATTCCCTCAGAAGTTCTTTTATTATTGAGAAGAGTTTTTGCTATCCTGGGTTTTTTGTTATCCCAAATGAATTTGAAACAGCAACCAACAGATTGGGAAAAGATGTTTACCAATCCTATGTCTGATAGAGGGCTAATATCCAATATATACAAAGAACACAAGAAGTTAGACTCCAGAGAACTAAATAACCCTATCAAAACATGGGGAAAAGAGCTAAACAGAGAATTCTCACTGAGGAAACTCAAAGGGCTGAGAAGCACCTAAAGAAATGTTCAACATCCTTAGTCATCTGGGAAATGCAAATCAAAACAACCTTGAGATTCCACCTCACACCAGTCAGAATGGCTAAGATCAAAAACTCAGGTGACAGCAGATGCTGGTGAGGATGTGGAGAAAAAGGAACACTTGTCCATTGTTGGTGGGATTGCAAGCTGGTACAACCACTCTGGAAATTAGTTTGGCAGACCCTCAGAAAAATGGACATAATGCTACCTGAGGACGCAGCTATACCACTCCTGGGCATATACCCAGAAAATATTCCAACATGTAATAAAGACACATGCTCCACTATGTTCATAGCAGCCATATTTATAATAGCCAGAAGCTGGAAACAACCCAGATGTCCCTCAGCATAGGAATGGATGCAGAAAATGTGGTACATTTACACAATGGAATACTACTCAGCTATTAAAAATAATGACTTCATGAAATTCGCAGGCAAATGGATGGAACTTGAAAATATCATCCTGAGTGAGGTAACTCAGTCACAAAATAATGAACACAGTATGTACTCACTGATAAGTGGTTATTAGCCCAAAAGTTCAAAATACCCAAGATTCACTTCACAGCAACCATTTGACTGAGAGTGAGGTCCCAGATGGAGGAGTTGGAGAAGGGACTGAAGGAGCTGAGGGGGGTGTGCAGACCCATGGAAGGAGCAACAGTGTCAACTGGTCAGGCCCCCTGGTGCTCCCAGAGGCTGGACAATCAACCAAAGAATTCATATGGACCCATGGAGCTGGTCACATGGCAGAGGAGGGCCTTGTTGGCCATCAGTGGGAGGAGAGGCCCTTGGGTCTTAGAGTGTTAGATGCCCCAGGATGGGGGAATGACAAGAAGAGAAGACAAGAGTGGGTGGGTTGGTGGGGGAATACCCTTATAGAGTCAGGGGAAGGGGGGGGATGGGATAGGAGGTTTCTAAAGGGGAGACCTGGAAAGAGGAAAACATTTGAAATGTAAATAAAGTATCAAAAGTAAAAAATTAAAAAAACAAACAAACAAACAAACAAAAAAAAGAATGAATTTTGTGTGCTAACATCTCAGGTACTTCATGTAATTCAATCTTAGAGCAACTAATACTCAAATATGGATCATTATCTCAATTTGATAGGTGAGGAGAGTAATTCTCAAAAAGTTTAGTTGAATTTCCTAACCTCGTTCAGCAATCTTACTCATCTTGGTGATGAAGTAACTTCCCAATAGGAAGTGAGCTGGGGAAGAGCTGACCTTTCGGTGTAGTGTAGATTTTGTTGGTGTTAAGCTCATCATTCCCTGTTGCCTCTCATGTCCAACATCTCTCGATAAATAAATATGATTGGATACTAAGAATAGTAACTCGTAGAGTAACTGCTAATAACTACTAGAGTAGTTAGATTGGTGACTAAGACTAGCAGCATTCGTTCAGAATGGGTCTTAGATAGCCCATATATGAAAGCTAAGAAACTCTTAGCCTAATTTGGGTAAAAACACTGATGATAATTCTAATCCCTTTGGTACTCAAAGCCACACTCTGCATGTGTGCCTATTCTCCTGTTTGATGTGTTTACTGTTTCAGAGTTTTAGAGCAGCCATAATGGTTAGCTCAACTGTTGACCAGCTGACTGCAAAATGAAGAACTATTCCCTGCTATCTTGTTTACTCGTTGTATTAGTAGAAAGGGAGTTTACTATTTCTCTTGGTCTAATTTTGTTAAAATGAAAATGTGGTTGTTAATATTTTCCCAGATTTGTAATAAAATGTACTTAAGTTCATAGTATAGGTTCTACTAGAGGGCAGGGCCATTTGTGAACCTTGTGGTGTACGTGTGTGTGTGTGTGTGTGTGTGTGTGTGTGTGTGTGTGTGTGTGTGTGTGCGATATGTGCATATATCACAGGTTTATTAATATAGAATAGATATAAAAACATATCTATGAATATAATTTTCTGAGTTTAGACATTTGCAAATATTCATGATATCAACACTATAACCAATGTAGTAGGCATACATGATATTGTCCAAAATATTCCTAGTGTGTGAACACTAAGATAAAGTAGCACTGAGCTTTAAGACATGGATTCCTTTGTCAAGGACCTGGTTTTGTTGTATAAGTTATTTTCATTATTTGGATCTTTAAACACACATACACGCACAGACACACAGACAGAGACACACATACACACACACACGCACACACATTTTATGGTTGTTGTTGAGACAGTGTCTCTGTAAACAAATCTGTTAATGAATGCATGACAACCACGCTTCATTCTCCCAAATCTTAGAATTATTTGTGTGAACTCCCATAGCTTCATATATACATCTATCATTCTGTCTGTCTATCTCCTTCCAAATTTTCTACTTCTTTAATTGAAACTGAAGGTAAAAAGATAAAAAAAAAAAAAGAAGAAGAAATGTAGTAAAAATTATCTTCAGTACTGTTGGGTAAATGGCTCCCCCTGGGGTTTTGCAATGAGAGAACCTCAGCACTATTTCCAGCCTTGATCAGGCAGGGACTTCCTAGGTTGGCTCTTTATTCTTTATGTTATCCACACAACAGGGTGCATGACTAAAGACTTCTAGACTGTACTGCTGAAGATTGTTGAGAAAACATATCTTTGAGACTGGACTTGCCTAGACTCAGAACATCTGTCTTCTCTTGGTTTTATTGGGTACATTTTCTCATCTGTATGACAGAATACTTGCTGGGCAACTCACAGGAAGAAGATTTTATTTTGGATCACAGTCCAGAGGTGTAACATGGTAGGGGGAATGTAGCATTAGGAACAAATGGCTTGTGGCTGTGACAGCTAGAACATGAGGAGTCTGGTTCATTTCACTGATGGAACTAGAAAACTAGACATATAGTCACCTATAACCCTATGACTTATACCTGCCAGTTGGAACAGATTTCCAAAAGGTTTCAAAACCTCACCAAACAGCAGCACTAGGTGGTGGCCCAGGAATCAAGCATGTGTGCTTGTGAGGGACATTTTACATTCAAACTATCACACTGGCTGTGTATGCCCTTGGGAAATTCACAGTTTCTTCAAGCCTTGGTTTCTTGATTTCTAAAATGTCAATAGACATGCTTCTTTCAGGACCCTGCCACTGATATACTAAAGCAGTTTTGTATCATCGCTGCCTCTTTATCTGGCTATTATCTCTGTGATGTCCCATGCTGCAAAAGGCAAAGTGAATATTATATTCAAATTGGCTGTCTCCCCAAATGCCTAGAACAGATCCTGGAACATAGATTTTTTACAGCATTGACTTCTGGGATTAGGAACAATGCATAGAATTTCTGTTCCCAGAGGATAAGGCAGATTCTACATGAAAGAAATCTTGCAGGTGTCATTTGCTTGGGAGATGGTATGGTTTCTTATTTGACCATGGTAAATGTTCAAATGTCTAGAGAGAAAGGGAATGCAGTTTGATACTAAATGATCTCAGGAGGGGAATGCAGCAAACAACCCACCATTCTTTATTGTTCTTTGGGAGCATTTCCTAGGGACATTGATTTGAACAGTTGTGCATTTTCCCAGTTGCTTCTTCTATTCTGTTCTGGAATTTATTTCAATTTCAATATTGTCACTAGTCCTCTGCAGGAAGCCCTGTTAGCTCTTTTGCAGTGATGCTGTGTCTTTTATCATCTTGTGTTTCTCAGTGCTTTGCTTGAGGAGATAGATGTGCAATGAATGTCTGCCTCTCAATCTTTGGGCATAATATTGGAATGCAAAACTTATCATTTTATTAAAGAATAAAGAGGGATTTATGAAGGCACAATGCCTTGGGAGACATTATTTAGTTGATTCATAAAGCTTGGATCAGGGCTCATTAGATATGAAATTTTGTGCTTAAAAAAGTTGGATATGAAATGTTCTTATACTAAAATGTAATAACACAGTTATCTTGATTAATGAAAATTCATAACATTTATTACACATAAACACACATATAAAATGCCATTTAAAATAATATAGTCCTTTGAAAGATACTATCAGAGTATGAGGGGCTTGTATAGAATACGCACACTTAGGTATGAAGAAGAAACTGTAAAACATGAGGAGAAAAATGGAAAGAAGGGAAGGAAAACCCAATAGGCCAAGTAATTTATATATTGACAGTTATTTCTTTGAGTGTGAGATATAAATTTATATAATTTGGCTTGCCTAGTTAAGAAAAAGATATGCAAATAGATGCTCATAGAAACCTGCTATCTTTTGTATTAAAGTGGAATGCAGGATACTTAATTTCACTCAGATTATTTTTCTGCTTCTAGAATGTCCCTCTCAGGGATCCTTAGAGTATTATAACCACCCATTAATCCATGTGTCCATCTTAAATGTGATGGTTTATATATGCTGGGCCCAAGGAGTCGCACCATTAGAAGGTGTAGCCCTATTGGAGTAGGTGTGGCCTTGTTGGAGGAAGTATGGCAGTGTGGTTGTGGGCTTTAAGGCCCTCATCCTAGCTCCCTGGGAGCCAGTATTCTGCTAGCAGCCTTCAGATGAAGATGTAGAACTCTTACCTCCTCTTGCACTATGCTTGCCTGGATGCTGCCATGTTTCTGCCTTGATGATAATGGACTGAACCTCTGAACCTGTAAGCCAGCCCCAATTAAATGTTGTCCTTATAAGAGTTGCATTGCTCATGGTTTCTCTTCACAGCAGTAAAATCCTAACTAAGACAAATGTATTCTGTGCTAGGTCCTCTGTATGATGCTGGAGTTACAAAGGTTAAATTCAGAAGATAGCCCTTAAGAACTCAAACTGCAACAGCTTGTGAAAGATTTGCATGCTATTGTTTTGTTTTTTCTGAAGCATCATTGGGATCCATTGTGCCTGGGATAGTTTACTTAATGCACAAACTTTGGGGAGCAAAATTGACTAGATCCACTTGAAATAATAATACAGCATGGGCTACATATGGTTGAACTATCTCCTGGATACATCTTGCATCAAGAATGGCAACATCTTGTATCATGGATGACTAGCTATCAGTATTTTCTTTCGCCAAGTCTCCCACACTTTCACATGATTCTGATCCCACTTTTCTAAGATCCTACTTCGGTTACAGCGTCTTCAAGTGCATCATTTCTCTTCATGCCTAATCAAGATAGCCATTGCAGGTCTACCTATCTAATTTAGCTACTAAAACCTGAATCTGATAGTTCTAACAGAAACAGTTGGGCACTAATTTCTGTTGAAGAATTTACTTTCAGACACAAATCTAAAATTCTGTCTGATCTTTTCATAAATTGTGATCATAATTACTTTGACTGAATTACTTTGAAATGAGCCAGAGGGAATAAAGCTTACCTTGATGGAGTGTGTGTGTGTGTGTGTGTGTGTGTGTGTGTGTGTGTGTGTGTGTGTGTGTGTGTATGTGTGTGTATGGAATAAAATGATTTAAGTGAAATATATCTCAGACACTTTTATCACACACTTGCTATTCCTGCCTGTGTCAATGGATAGTTACACTAAACTTCCAGCTGTTCACACTCATACCTCTTGGGTCATATTGGTACTTTCTCTTCTTTTCATATTCGCATTTAAATCATGTAGAAAACTTGTGTCCTCACTTAAAAATATAATCCCATCCCACCTATTCTTTAAGGCTCCACTTTCTCATCTTGTTCAAAGCTACTGTAGTCTTCAACCTTAGTGGTTGCAGTAGTCTTATGATACTGTGCGTACACATGTGATCCTTCAAAGAATTGGGTTAGATCCCTCATTGCTCAATCCTAAGTCACACTCTTCATGCAGATAAAAGTCAAAGCTTCCTATGAGGAATGACCCCATTTCCTTTCTGGCCCCATCCATCTGCTCTTGCCCTTGCTCTTGTTCTTTCCTACTTATCTTTCATGGCATCCTTACTGTCTCTCACACAACCTGGATGCTTTGCCTCTGCACTGCCTCTGTAGGTCCTTTCTACTGGGCATTCCCTCTTCCTGTCATTCTGTTATCCATATACAATTCCTCTTCCCATCTTTTCCTAGTCTCTGCTCAGATGTTATCATCTTAATAATCTAGTGTGACTCTAAATTTCGTACTTCATTGCTTTCTCAGGAATTTGTGTTTGCCTCACCTGTTTTCCCCCCTCTTTTTGATAATACTTTTTCTAGCAGGATAGATAATTTAGTCTAATTTTAGTTTATATTTAGTTATATTTCTACTTAACAGAACTGACTCCCCTCCTTACATACACAGACACACACACACACACACACACACACACACACACACACACACACACACACAGAGAGAGAGAGAGAGAGAGAGAGAGAGAGAGAGAGAGAGAGAGAGAGAAGGCAGCAGTCTTGCATATCATTTGCCTAAGTCTCTATTTAGAAACAAAGAAGCTTCACAAATGCTTGTCAGATGAGAGCACCTGGCCAACAGTCAGGGCTCAGTCCTCATCATTTCTTCTTTCCTATCTCATCTTCAATTAAAATCTCTACATAATATTTATTAGAGAGGAGATGGCAATCAGCTGTACTGCCCTCTGACCCTTGCTCTAACAAGCATCATGCAGTCTGGAAGATTATGAATGCCCCTGAGATGAAATTCTCTCCCAGGGAGATTTGTTGACCTTGGCAGGGGATTACGTCTCATTAAGGACCAAGGCTACATCCCTTCCTCCTGCTGCCTCAAGCCACCATGTTCCATCATAGCTCATGAATAGAAGCACTGTACTCCTCACTGGAAAACACAGATCCTTCCTTTTGTGTGCTCTTTTGGAGTCAGAGACAACAACGTCATTCAGGCCCTTGAGTTTTATGAATTGAAATAATTCCTTCTTCTTTTTGTATATTAATAAGAAAAATATCTGCCCCTCTAGTTAGATTCACTTTAGATTTTTAATCTATGTGGCTTACTCATTGATTGGGACCTCATAAAGGGCAAGGTGAACTATTAATAACAGTACATTACCCAAATGGTGCATGCTGTGTTACACTTTATAAATGCCCTGCTATTTGTTGACTTATTCATGGCCCCAAAGGGATTGTGTTGCTGTGATGGTGGAAAGTCAATGACATTTAGAATTATACAGCCCTGAATCCATATCTGAACTTGTGTATTTATCAGGTATGTGATTTTTTAAAAAATTTTGATGAAATATATTTTCTTTTATTCTTTCTTTTTTTGGATATTTATTTTATTTACATTTCGAGTGTTTTCCCCTTTCCAGGTCTCCCCTTTGGAACCTCCATCCCCTCCCCCTCCCCCTGCCTCTATGAGGGTGCTCCCCCAACCACCTGCCCACTCCCATCTTCCTTCCCTAGCATTCCCCATACACTGGGGCATCTAACACCCTCAGACCCAAGGGCCTCTTCTCCCACTGATGGCCAACAAGGCTCTCCTCTGCCACATATGTGGCCAGCACCATGAGTCCCTCCATGTATATTCTTTGACTGGTGGTCCAGCCTCTGGGAGCTCTGGGAGTCTGGTCAGTTGACACTGTTACTCCCTCTTTGGGGCTGCAAACCCCCTTGGCTCCTTCAATCCCTTCTCTAACTCCTCCATCCAAAACCCCATGCTCAGTCCAATGGTTGGCTGCGAGCATCCGCCTCTATATTTGTCAGGCTCTGCCTGAGCCTCTTGGGAGACAGCTTATCATGCTTCTATTAACAAGCACTTCCCAGAATCCATAATAACATCCCAGTTTGGTAGTTATATATGGGATGTATCCCCAGCTGGGATAGTCTCTGGATGTCCTTTTCCTTCAGTCTCTGCTCCACGCTTTGTCTCCATATTTCCTCCTGTGAGTATCCAGAAATGAACCTACACACCTATGGTCACTTAATCTTTGACAAGGGAGCTAAAACCATCCAATAGAAAAAAGACAGCATTTTCAACAAATGGTTCTGGTTCAACTGGCGGTCAACATGTTGAAGAATGCAAATTGATCCATTCCTATCTCCCTGTACAAAGCTCAAGTCCAAGTCAAGGACCTCCACAAAAAACCAGATACACAGAATCTAATAGAAGAGAAAGTGGGGAAAAGTCTCAAACACATGGACACAGGGGAAATGTTTCTGAACAGAATACCAGTGGCTTAGGCTCTAAGATCAAGAATCGACAAATGGGACCTTATAAAATTGCAAAGCTTCTGTAAGGCAAAGGACACTGTCCATAGGACAAAACGGCAACCAACAGATAGGGAAAAGACCTTTACCAATCCTACATTCAATGGAGGGCTATTATCCAATATATAAAAGAACTCAAGAAGTTAGACTCCAGAGAATCAAATAACCCTATTAAAAAATGGGGAACAGAGCTAAATAGAGAATTCTCAACTGAGGAAACTCGAATGGCTGAGAAGAACCTAAAGAAATGTTCAACATCCTTAGTCATCAGGGAAATGCAAATCAAAACAACCCTGAGATTCCACCTCACACCAGTCAGAATGGCTAAGATCAAAAACTCAGGTGACAGCAGATGCTGGCGAGGATGTGGAGAAAAAGGAACACTCCTCCATTGCTGGTGGGATTGCAAGCTGGTACAACCACTCTGGAAATCAGTTTGGTAGATCCTCAGAAAATTGGACATAGTACTACCTGAGGACCCAGCTATACTTCTCCTGGGCATATACCAAGAAGATGCTCAAACATGTAATAAGGACACATGCTCCACTATGTTCATAGCAGCCATATTTATAATAGCCAGAAGCTGGAAACAACCGAGATGTCCCTCAACAGAGGAATGGATACTGAAAATATGGTACATTTACACAATGGAATACTACTCAGCTATTAAAAACAATGAGTTCATCAAATTCGCAGGCAAATGAATGAAACTTGAAAATATCATCCTGAGTGAGGTAACTCAATCACAAAAGAACAAACATGGTATGCACTCACTGATAAGTATATTAGCCCAAAAGTTCAAAATACCCAAGATCCAATTCACAGACCATATGAAGCATAAGAAGAAGGAAGACTAAAATGTAGATGCTTTAGTGTTTCTTAGAACGGTGAACAAAATACTCACAGGTATGTGATCTTGGATGTTCTTCATAGTCTCCTTAAGTATCATTTGAATAACGTGTAGTAAGAGAATGACCTTTCAAATTAATAGAGTGACCATAAAATGTTTCATCCAGATATGAGTTTGAACTCAAGACATATCAAGATTCATGCCTACAGAGCTGTTTTAGGATAACCAGATCACTCTAGTTAATATTGATTTTTCTATCATTTATAAAGCTAATGTTAACACTAATACCAGGAAAGCAGCTAGTAGTGAGAATAATAGTAGTGATAAATGTGCCTATCATAAGCCATTATGATGACTGACCACACATGTTATAACGCATAGTGTTAAATGTTCTGTAAATGTCAGTTGTTTAATTAGAACCTAGAGAGAAATATCAAGTAGATCAGTAGTCCTAAATTTCAGACACACTGGGCTCCAGAGTACCAATTGGTTAACAGGAGGAGAGTATTTACTGTTTGAAGTGCTTGCCATTTTTTTCTTTTTTTCTGTTAACCATTCCTCATTGTTCAGAGGAATTCTATGGAGACAGGGCCTGGACCTATGGACTTTCTGAGACACTGACCCTGTAGCCAAATGCCATGATTGTTGCCTTGACTGGATGAATTATCAGAGAATAAAGTTTTAAGTGAATAATATAAGTAACAATTGCTGTCTTTCTCCAACAAGATGGCTCAAAGAGAAAACAGAGGCATGGAGAGATGGCTCAGCGGTTAAGACTGCTTGATGCTCTGCCAGAGGACCCAAGGTCAGTTCCCAGCCCCCACATCCAACTGCCCACAACCACCTGTATTTCCAGCCCCAAAGAATCTGACTCCTTCTTCTGGACTCCAAAGTCACTGCACTCATATGCACAAAATCATACTCATACTCAATGTACATGGGAAATTAAATCTTAATTTTTAAAGGGAAATGTGAGGCACACTCATGGTGGCTGATTCAGTCTGATACAATCTTAGAATCCCATAACAACAGCTATAAGGAAGGTCTATTTAGCCTGTTAAAACTTGGGTTGCTAAATTCTAGCATATTCGTACCTAAGCGATGCCCAATTAATGTTGTGCAATAAATAAATACATCAATCAGTGCCTGGAGTTTCTGATGTGATAACAAGATAAAAGTTTTTTTTTAATTTTATAAAATAGTCTATTTATTGCACACCTTTATGCAAGACAGTAAAAGTAAAGTATTTAATTCCAAGAGATCTCAGAAAGGCATAGTGCGTGGTAGCAGACAGAAAGTACAGTCTAGGAAGCAGCTTTAGACCTACAGCCCTTCCTGCCACACTTTGATGGATATGTTATGTCTTACTAACATTCTCCTGCTGCTTTTAGGCAGCTAAGTTAGGAAGTGACTGAGTGTCTCCAGCATTATTCGACAACTCTTCCCAAAGCCTCATCTGCCATTTTCATCTGTGCTCACATCCTTGTGTGACTTTGTTTCTTGCTATGACAAGATACCCAACAAAAAGCAACTTAGAGCCACATACTCCAGGTCACAGTTCATGGTTAAGTCCATCAGGACAGGGGAGGAAGCACAAAAGGAGTGTGAGACAGCTCGTCATATTGCATTTAGTGTCAGAAAGGAGATCGAGAAATGGAGAGAAAAAAAAGGGGAAGGGGGAGAGAAAAAGAGAGAGGGGAATGCTGGGTAGTTGGTCATACACCTTTCCTCATTTTATGCCATCCTGAACCCCAACCCAGGGAGTGGGGTCTTCTACATTTGACAGGGGTATTCTCACCCAGGTTAACCCAATCTGGAAACTCCCACACAGGCATATTTAAAACTTGTTTCTTAGGTGGTTCTAGATCTTGAGAAGTTGATTGGCAGTCAACATAAACCATCACTAAACTCTCAGCTTTAGCATTTTATTTGTTATAATCTAATATTCCATACAATTTCAGTTAAAGTGTTCTCTAGAAAGTTTAACATATGTACCTTAATCCCCTTCCTTATCAGATACTTATTTGTTTTTGTTTGTAATAATGATAAAGCCAAAAAGAATGATCCAATGGAGAAAGAAATACAGATATGAGACACACCCTCTTGGAACACAGATCCATACTCTGACTTATTTAAAGCCTCTTTCCTAAAAGGTACAGTTTTTACCATATGGGGACCCAAGAGGTTTTGGGACAGAATATAAACACAACAGTCCCTAACTCCAGCCAGTTACTCAAATGTAACTAGACTAGATAAGCAAATCCAAAATGGGTGTCCCATGGAACACTAATCCAGTAAGCCACTCCATGAGAAAAGGGTGATCTGGCTAACTGGATGAGCAGATGTGATCTACGAGGGCCAGGTGCCGTTTAAGTACCTTCAGTACACTGCAAAACCCTACGAGGAAAAGGGGTAACCTCATGAAACACAACATTCTTTTCCCTTATTGTATTATCATGTCTTTATTTTTTCCATCTTAGTAACATCTTCCAGTTCAACATTCACTGGGAAATACTGAGCTGGGAGAATTTTTACTATTCTAAAATTTACTGTTCTGTACTATTCTAAAATTCTGCTGATTTATTTCCAGAGAGTAGATCGCATGCTATCTACAGAACTCACATTTTAGATGATGGTGATGATGATGGTGATGATGATTGTGAAGGAGGAGGAGGAGGAGAGACGATGACGAATAGACTATAGCTAAGCCTACGGTAAGTTAAAAAGCATGAGTCCTTCTCATAAGTGGGTCTTGTGAGAGCAGTATTCTCAAGTCCATTGGGTTAAGGTGTGCGTGTGTGCGTGCGTGCGTGCGTGCGTGCGTGTGTGTGTGTGTGTGTGTGTGTGTGTGATTAATGTGCCCTAGGCCCATCATCAGAGGAAATGAATGTGAATTCCATTTCTGAAGAGAATTAAAGAAGCATGGGCTCTTTGCTCCAGAGAGGTTAGCAAAGGCTAACAGCAACCATTTGTCTGACCGAAGCTAGGGACTGTTGTGTTTATGATCTTGCCCACAAACCTCTTGGGTTCCCATATGGTAAGAACTGTGCCTTTTAGGAATGAGGCTTTAAAAAACCAGAGTAGACATCTGTGTTCCAGGATCGTGTGTCTTGTATATTTATTTATTTCTCCATTGGATCATTCAGTTTGACCTTATTAGTATTTCACACAAACAAACAAACAAACAAACAAACAAATGATCAAATAGCCTCGAAGCTTTTCCAGGCTTGTGTTATAGGTCTTCAGTGGTAACACAGAGTGCAGGGAAGGGCCCACTCACCCCTTTCCTTCACTCACTTTAATTCACCAAGCAAGACATCCGAGGCACAGTCATAGCCAAACTTTGTAATGGTCTGCTCTTCAGCAGCATAAGCAGTCACGGTGGCTTCTTGGGATAGCATGCAGAGCTACTTTGTGAGGGAGATAATGATGCTGAGGAGAATCTAGTTACAGTGAAGATGCAGTGCAGACTGGGCTGCCACCTTTCAACCTGGTCTTTGGGGAACATTCTAGGCACTGGAATTCAGAAAATCTCTTGCTCTTTTAGAATATTATTCCTTCTGGAATAGGGGAAACGGATGAGGCAGCGGATGATATATAGATAAACAGGACCATTTGAAATGACTCTAAGTGCTACAGCCCAAGCAAATGGAAAGAAAGAGGAATATGCACAGTTAGGCGTGGTGGCAAGAGTGGGCGACCAGAGAAGCCTCCTGACTTGAAGGGCATGTTAAAGATGGACCCCTACTGGACAATTCAGGGATAGCATCTCCCACTGTAGCATCTGCCGCAGCCTGGAGAAAAACCTGGCAGTTTCAACAAAGAGAAGGGTTTCCAATGTGGATGGAATTTGTGCAGTAGGTTGAGAATAGAATTATTTTTTTCGGTGTTTAGTCACAGACAATTGCGAATTTTAGGTACAGGTGTAATAGGATGTGATCTATGCCCTACTAACCTACTTTTAACTTGTTGAAGATGGCTGGCAAGTAGAGAAGGACTGAGACAGTTAGATGAGGCAGGTAGGTTGATGAAATAACCCCGGTTAAAGAAGGGCTTGTGGCAGTGAAGATACTATGGTCTCAAGTAAGTGTACTCTGCCATGCAGGTAGTTAGTAAATGCTGGTTAGCTACTGGTGACTTCTTGCTTGATATCCCTTTAGCGCCATGCTCCACATTGGTCCAAGCTGCTTTCTTTCCTATGCAAAAAAGGATAGGTAGTGGCTGACCAAAGAGATAAGGTTAATCAAGAGGGAAGCCAATGCTGGGTCAGGAAAACTCTAGGAACTACAGTGGAGGATCTGTTTGTAATATACGTGGACCTAAAGGAGGGGGAAGGCCTCTAAAGAGCACAGGAGCTAAACTGTCTCAAGTAGCTCTGGTGACCTGTCTCTTTTTAGGATATTCCCACCTTTATTGGAATTCTGTGGAATTGCCTTTAAACAAACAGCCTCTTGGGGATTTCCCACATAACAAATCACTTTAATCTGCATTGAATCTCGTAATTGGTTAATTCTCTACCTTAAGATCTGGTTATTCCGAGACCATGTAGCAGCAGATCCTCACTCAAATCAGCTTTTCTTGTATAATACCCCCTCAGTTATCTGTAATTGGTCAATAAAGATGCCTACAGCTTGTAGTTGGGCAGAAGAGAAGTGGGAGGGGTTTTGGATCCAGGAGTTGAGGAGCCAGGTTTGAGGCAGAGACCATGAGGGAGAGAGAGTAGGAAGAAGGAAGAAGGTACCACCAGGTAGGTGGATTGTGAGCACATGACCATGAAGGCCATCCAGTTGGAGGAGATGAAACATGGCAAAGTGATATCTCGGGGATAATGAAAGGGAAGCAGACATAATAGCATAGAGGACTGTATCTGCCCAGTTCTAATGCTTTAATGCTTTTATAAATATAAAGGTTTCGTGTCTTTTATTGGGAAACTATATGATCAAGAGTAGGATAAGAAACCCCCCACATAATATTTACCACAATAGAATCTTGCATCATTTGGAATTTTTAATGGAAGGCTCTGTTTTTAAGCACTTCTTTTATCTAGATCAAATTCACATGGGCAAAAGTTACCTTAGTGTAGTTTTCCCCTTGATTTAGTTGCCATTAGTTGAGTCCCAGGCCCTTCTTAGTAATTAGATTGCATCCACTCTCCATCTCCTTTCTTATCCATCAGTGATAATCACACATGTAAACTCTTGGGTTCTTTTTCATGTCCATTTCCCTTCATGTACCTGTAGGGAAATGTTTGGATAAAAACACACATTAATGGGGGTCACATCAGTTACAAGCTGTTGCCTCTTTCCTTCAAGAAAATTTTAGCAACAAAGGGCCAACAAAATACCAGATAACATTCTTTGAAAAATTATTGGATGGGTTCTGAATTTTTAGTTATTTAAATACTTCTAATATGATATGGGAACATATTCTCTCAGTCTCTATTTTGTGCATTTTCTCACACATTTACCTGACTTTGACCAAGGAGATATAGTGTATCGAGTAGGTTAGTAGTTATCACAGGATTTGAAAGCACCTTGATTAACATTTTCTAATTTCATTTACTGAAGCTAAACAGTGAGAGGTTTGAAAGGAACAACAAATGCTCAGACTTCAGCTTTAGTTTTCAATGACTGAACAAACTTTAGAGCTTCCGATATGTGATATTACACCTTCCATATTTCAATTTTTTTATTTGGAATAATTTAAATTTTATCTTTAAACTTCATATGATCCCTAAAGTTTAAACCTCTAAATTTTATCATCAGACTTCCTAGAGAGCTCATAGCAAAAGTTCTGGATTTCTATGTTCCATAAAAAAAAAAAATCATACCTATGAAGTGCTGTCTTTCACAGCATTTAAGGGAATGGAGAAATGATGAACACACAAACTGGGCTGTGCCATTTCCTTTTCCCTGAGGGTTTCTAGTACTTCCTGAGCATGTCAATGGAATTGGCCACATTTAGTCATACCACCAGGGGGATTTTTTAGAGCATTTGTTAATATGTAATACCATATTTTATTATATTAATATCTCACAGAATTCCTGGAACTAATATAGTATATGTCATTACCTCATTGTAAAGGAAAATCTTTGGTCCACCAAACTTGTGAAATGTGCCTAATGTTGAGATAAGACTTACACCTACAACCTTGATCTGAACATTGTTCCTGGACACTGTGCTGCCTGCTCCATAGTGATGAGACTCCGTTGTACTTACTTAAGTTGTCTTCTGTTCATTGTATGGTTATATAGTCTTTGCTTGTTTTCCATGTAATATACTCCTTAGAGCTAGTTCTTTAGAACAGATACTTCTGTTGCACCCTTCATAATATTTGAATGCAAAGACATAAATGATGAGTGCAGGAGCAAATGAGCATTTCTCATGGGAGATCCTTCCCATTCACACCTCTTTCAATATGCCATTGAGTAACAACATACTGCACAGTGCGAGCGTTATTTTGTGCATGTCCAAGACCAAATTCAATGTGAGGCATACGGTAAATGGTCAACTTTCTTGGAATGAGGACACGTGACCCCAGTGTTGTCCTATTATGAACGTCATTTCAACATTCCCCAAATGGTCTCTGCAATCATTAAAGAAATTTAAACCCAAGACCCATGCCAAGGGGTTCTTCTAAATACATGTATGAGATAATACCCTACAGGGTACCCTTCAACTGTTGCTGTATTGCCTTTGAGCTGTGTGATGCCTGCTCTTGTGGTCATTAAGAACAAAAGATGTCTTATCTATCCTTGCATTGCATGTTGAGTGGCATATGTTTCTGGGCAAGAATAAAAGAGGCTGCAAAATCTCTTGTAGGGCAGAACAAAATTGCAAATAGCATTTTGGGTATACCAGAAGTCATAACAGTAGGTGGAAATCAATATAAGGGAGACTGACCAATTCACCTCTCTAGTAATTCATGACTACTTCATAATTGGAAGGGATTCATGCCAAACTTGTTCATCTCTCCTGTGTGTGTTCAGGGGTAGCTCAGATGGCAGTTTCTAGTAAGCCCTTTGCTGATGCCTGGATAATGGCATATGTGGAAGATTGCTTTACAGCTGAGTCAGGTTGGAGGGAGACACCTGGTTTGAGAATCAAGGGTTTCTTTGTTTGTTTTCTTGTTGAAGTGTGGTGTCTGCTTTTAGAAGCATTGCTGCTTTGCAGTGCAGAAATAGAGGGGAACATATCATGAGTGGTAAGCATGTGACATTGTGAGAAGCTTTCTGTAGTTTACCAGTTATGAATGTTATGTAATTTTGTTTGGCAGGGAAGAGGTCAGAGGATATAGCATTTACAATAGTAGACTTTCAGAAATATAAAAAAAAATATCTCTTTAAGTGAGAATTGCAGAATTCCCGAGTTAGAGAACTGTTGGCATTCACAGATACTTCTGCTTTTCATTTAGTTTTTCTTGGAGAAGGGAGGAGAGACACATTCCTTCTTAGGGCAATAATTGAGCCACCAGTGGTTCCTGTAAAGTGAGATCTCCCCCAAAGAATAAAACGCATCTCAGATTTCAAATACTTAGCAAGAAATGAATACAGAATATCTCATTAATAGTAATCAAGTCATTGTTAAATGTTAATTGTTTTTGATAACTCGAGTTTGAATTAAAATAATTAAAGGTAATTTCACCCAGTTCTTTTTATTTTTATAGTGTTTTGAGTCAGAATATCATGTAGCCCCTGCTGGCCTCAAATTCTTATGTAACCTCGATTGCCCTTAAGCTTGCAATCTTTCTGTCTCAATGTGTGTACTTTTCAGTGCTGGGATTATAGTCTTATGCTATACCTTCTTTGGTTCTTCCTCCTTTTATAATTCAGTTACTGTAATATCTTAAGTTAATGTTGCCTGCCTTGTAATTTAGACAGATGTACTCAGAAGAAAAAGAAAAGAAAATTCATTTGCAGCCATGAGGCCAGTGAAAATAGTGGGTTGGCAGTTAGGGATTCTGATTTGGACTGCCTTTCTTCTCTGCCTTTACCCTGGCTTCCCCAAAGGCTGGCTGGTCTCATGTGTACTTCTCATCACTGGTCCAGGTGGGGCCTTTCCTGATTCTATACTCATGTGTTATTTGCCCACAGTTTGTCTCTACCATTACTCTCAATGTTGTTAACTGTTGTTAACATCATTACTGTTCCACAGTAGCTTGTTTTATAATATGAGGTAACATTATTCCTAGAACACAGCACCTTCCTATAGTTTAGGACTGTCTGGAACATTTATCCATAACAATTGGGTTCCTTCCAAATTACATATTTCTTCAGTATTGATTCACTGAACTAAAAGTAGAAAAATCATATTATTATTATTAATTATGTTTTATCCAAATATGGATTTGAAAGAAAGCCATGTTTATTTGAAATGATATTTGATATCATAGATTTTAAAGATCACCACTAGACTTTTAATTAATTTAGCATTACAAAAGGGATGAAGTACATCAGGCATCATTCTGAAATCAAACAGGGCTAGGGATTTATCACAAAAAACACTCAAAACATCAAAAAATCAAAACCACAACTCTTTGAAAGTTCTTATAACTTTTAAGACCTTTTTAAGTATATAAAATTATTTCATCCTTGTAAAACACATGTTTTTCACATCCCATACATTTTTTCTTCTCTAAGTATGCACGCCATTGTTTGCGGTATATTCACGGGTATGAGCAGGCATCACCGCAGCTCATTTATAGTATTTCATCACCACAAAAGAAATGCTGGCCTTTTAGCTCTACCCTCCCTACCCTCAGTTAACTTAAGTCATGAGCAGCATTCTGTCTGTACAGATTCCTTCATTCTTCACGTTCATATACATGAAGTCCTATAACAAGTGATATCTCATAATTTTCATATCACAGAAGGCAGATTCAGGTCTTCCACACCTAAATGACGGGCATGGCATGCGAGTGGCATCTATTACAGCAGCAATCTTTGCATTAGCAGCTTTTAACAGTACCATTATGCCAGCTAGTTTCCAGGAACTGTCATTTAATTTTCAATGCTAGGCTGAAAACTTCCTGAACAGAGATAAAGATGGCAATGGTAGCAAATGCTCTTTTTCCCCACTCATAGCAGGACTCTGTGGGTATTTGTGAAACCAATGCAATTTTCTCCAACCTTATAAGTTCTGCATGAAAACTTGAACTTACTGAATCTCATTTACTTCAGCTCTAGGAGACCCGCATTCCAATGATTTGCTTTTATTGTATCTTTGTCTGTTCTTTAAATTTGTGTGACTGTCTTCCTGAACTTTGAAATCTGTTATCATTTACCAATACATATTTTTCATTTATATCTGGGAAATGAGAATCATTAAGATGATTCCGACAAGGAAAACATAGGTCTGCATTGTTGAAAAGTGGCCTTCACCTCTTGCGGAGTATTATTATAGAGAAATGTTAGATTGCTTGGGACACAGCACCAAGAGGAGGCAGCACCAGCAGGATATAGGACGTGGATATTTTTAAGAGCAGGAACAGAAGTGTTGAGGAATAGACACATGCAGGAGACAAAGCACCAATAGTAATTCCCAAATATTGATAAATGGGGTCTTTCTTCATTGAAATAGAATCAGAAGGCACACATCCGGGGTAAATAGTGATATATTTGTTCAGACTGAGTTACGCTATCCTGAGCACCATTTAAGAGGTGTTGAACTTACAGTTAGACGGACATGTTATAACTCAGTGGTGGAGTTTAGTCTGATACACAATGCCAATGATTCAATGTATTGATGGTAGAACAAATCTACAGCAGAACAAGTGGCTGTAGATTTGCAAAGGATGAGAACACTCCTGGGCTTCACTGCCAGGAAGATGTAGATGGGTTTTCTTAGGGAAGTATAAATGGAGGGTAAGTTAGAAGTTAGACTTTAGTGTACTGAGGAGTTCCAGTGATATGGGGAAGTCATGACAATACATATAAATGAGCTGGCTACCAAGGTGGTAGACTAATGGAAAAGTGGAGAAAATGAAACTATTTTTGAATTGGGAAAAATGCCGGTAACACTGACTGCTGTTATGAAGTTTGCCACACAATATGTGTGACTTTTACTAGGGATGTGACCTTGTATTCCTTCATAGCAATTCTACTGTGTTCATTATAGAAGCCCAAATCCCCTGACACATCACAGGAAGACAGGCTTGTTGTTTAAGGCTGTTACTGAGAGAATGAAGAAGGCACACTGGCTACGAGTATTGTTATGGCAATGTATTTAAAGGGAGTGCTGGTCAAATATCAAAGGGATTGTTCAGTGAGTGTCTGCAGTGATGCCATCCTGAAAGTACTCAATCTCATTAAATGTCATATTTTCTTATCTTTGTACCTAGGACAGTGCTAGACACAGCAGATAATTCAAAGGCATTTCATCTTAAATAACATGAGAGTGACTAAGTGGGCAATGTATGGGGGTATATACTGAATCTAAGTTAGACATGGGGAAGAAAACATTTAAGAAAATAATATTTGCAAAACTGTCAGCTACCATAGAGATTAGGTATGTTTTTAATATCCCAAGGAATAGGAGTAAAGCACAAAAAGCAAATAAGCAAAATATCAAAATATTATGCAGAAAATGACCTTAATTATCATGGCTCTTATCTGGACGTCTATTGATGGTCTACTGAGCCCAAAGCCATAATTCATATTTATGTAAATATACATACATATATACATATATGTGTGTATATATATTTATAAAACTTATTTTCTTTACTTCATTTCAACAAATAATTTTGACTTAATTGATGAATTCATATTAGTTGGGTTCTACTGTTAATAATCATTGTAGATGCCAAGAAATACTTGCTGAAAGGAGCCTGATATAGCTGTCTCCTGAAAGGCTCTGCCAGAGCCCTACAAATACAGAGGTGGATGCTTGCAGCCAACCGTTGGACTGAGTGCGGGTTCCCCAATGAAGGAGTTAGAGAAAGGACTGAAGGAGCTGAAGAGGTTTGCAACCCCATGGAAGAACAGCATCAACCAACCAGACCCCTTCCCCCAGAGCTCCCAGGAACTAAGCTGCCAACCAAGGAGTACACATGGAGGAACCCATGGCTCCAGCTGCATATATAGCAGAGGATGGCCTTGTCAGGCATCAATGGGAGGAGAGGTTCTTGGTCCTATGAAGGCTGGATAGATGCCCCAGTGTAGGGGAATTAAAGGGCAGGGAGCTGGGAGTGGGTAGGTAGGTGGAACACCTTCATAGAAGCAGGGGGAAGGAAAAAATCTAAAAGATTAAAATATAAAATGGCATTTTATGTGAATCACATTTAAATTGAATATATTTTCATAAAAATGCAAAATAACCTGTAATTATATTTCTATAAATTGTAAGCTTAAAAATTATTTTTCATTTATTTTTGAAAGCATTATTTGTTTCATGAAATATTCAGCATTCTTTATTAAAGTGGGAATGTAAAATATTGTTGCGGAAAATCTTTAAAAAGTGAGCCAGCACGTTCCTGTGCTAGTGCAGACTACCTGAGGTCATAGAACTCCCGCCAGGTGATCTCACTCTCTCTGCCGCCAGCTCTCCGGAGCTGAGTCCCTTGGCGAATCTTTGCTGTCAGGCCCACACAATAACTGTCCACCCCACGGTCAGCCATGTCAACACCCAATTACCCGGTAGAATTAAAACTCTTAACCATATAGTTAACCAATCAGATTCATGTATCAATAAAAACACAATTTACAAGATGCTAATACAATAATTTCAGAGCCAATTGATAATGATAAAAGCTACCCACCTAGATTAGACAAATTATCCCAAAAGTCTAATCTTTATGATATCATAACCACCAGTAGTGCTATGCCAGTTCATGTCCGCTGCCATCTTCCTTCCCTCTCTCCCCCAAGAAGCTCCTCTGTCTCCTTCACTCTTAGCTCTGCCTTCCTGTTCCCTGTACAATCACAGGGCTCCTATTGCCCTAATGTAATTGGACAGGGAAAATCCTGTGACAAAATATAATCAAAATGAATTAATTATAAAATGTAGTAGAACTATACAAATACATATATTTATTTTTAAATAGTTAAATGATGTGTGTGTGTGTGTGTGTGTGTGTGTGTTGCTAGAATTTAAACCCAGTTTCTCCTGTATGTTGAGCCAAGATCCTACCACTTGGCTCCTATTGTCATTCCCAATTAATTTTCTAAAAATATATATAACATTCATAAAAACAAAATACTCACATTTTGTCTTTACAAAATTCACCAGGTGAATAATTAGAATAACATTCCACATGCTTTATATTTAAGCTTAAAAATACACATTTTAAACCAGTGAAATGCATGCTTTAATATTGCAGGTTATTAGTTGACTTGTACATCGATCACAGATACTATGTGTGCTCCTAAATTGGAATACAAAGAAATTCAAGAAAAATGAATATTTGAATTCATGAGAAGTTGGAGGTTAATTGGGCTTTAGATCATTGCATGAAAAATAACAAGGTCATTCTTTTATCTCTTCCCTTTGCATTTGGCCTTTTAGGACCTTCACGTAAAACCAGGTCTAATTTTTAAATTTTTAAATTTATTTTTGTTGGGTATTTTATTTATTTACAATTCAAATGTTATCCCATCCCCCCTCCGCCTGCTTCTATGAGGGTGTTCCCCCATCCACCCACTCCCACCTCCCCAGCCTATCATTCCTCTACACTAGGACATCGAGCCTTCACAGGACCAAGGGCCTCTCCTATTGATGTCCGACAAGGCCATCCTCTGCTACATATGTGGTCGGAGCCATGGGTCCCTCCATGTGTACTCTTTGGTTGGTGGTTTAGTCCCTGGGTGCTCTGGGGGGTCTGGTTGGTTGATATCGTTGTTCTTCCTATGGGTTTGCAAACTACTTTTAAAGTCAGAAGTGGCTTCCTACACAAACCTCCACAGCTTTGAACTTGGCTGCTTTTCATTTCAAGAACACATGTGAAGAGATGTCAATAAACTCTCCTGTGGGGTTTAGCATGGATAGGTCCCATCTGAGGCTCTTGAAATTTATCTTCTCAATGCGTCCTCACAGCAAAGATATAAACTATTGATCCTGATTTTACAAATGAGGAAATTAAAGCTCAGTAAGATTAACATCACATAGTCAATAAGTAGCAGAAGTGATTTGGGCTCTTCTATTTATAATCTCTGCAACTTCAAAACCCCATCTCCCCTCACATGAGCAATGGGATGCCTTTAAGTAATGTGGATAACTCAGTTAACTCCTTGCAGACTGCTGGTGCAATTGATTTATCTTCTGCAATTTTGCAATATTGTCTTTGCCTATAAAAAAAAAAGTATTTGCAGACCATCCATTGTAAAAATTGTTTATTGATCTTTTTCTTACTTTCAAGTCATGTTTATTGTGAAACTTGCTTGAAGCAATTTGGGTAATATGAAAAATGAAAAGAATATAAGGGACCTAAACCTCAAACATCCAATCAGCTCTGCTCACCTCTCCAAGTGCATCTATCTCCCTAGGCTTCTGTTTTTCCTATGTAAGACTGCAAATACATTTGTGATTATTTCACCCGTATCTGGACTATGCCAGTGTATTCTCAGAAGTGACTATAGTGTACTTATTTTCAAAAATAGTTCCTTTGCACCTAGCACTTTAGTATTTTTTTGAATTTCTTTTATTAGTTCCAATTGTTTTCTGATACATTCAATTTAATCCCAATTCACTATTTCCTTTAATTCAAACCTCACAATTGATTTCAATGTTCTCATAGATCAGAGAGCTTCTTTTCCCACATGTATTTACTATTATCATTAATTTCTTTGCTATGTTTTCAAATACTTAATTATTCCTTTATAAATGAGATATTTTGGAAAAAAGAATGAGTTCTTTTTAACTTGAGATATCAAGAACACATTTGGAGCTTCATTTCTAGTTCTATATTACTTCTGCAAATGAGGTATTTTTTTTTGTATTCTTCAAAATTTTACATGCTACACTATATTGTTATTATTGTCTTTTAAAGGAAACCAGAAACAGTTTCTATCATGCAGAAGTTATTCTCTGTTAAGTTAAAACCTTTTTAAAACTGGCATTTGTGGATCCCTGGAAACAATTACTGGATTTTTTTCTGCTTTGTCCTGATCTTTGTGAGGCTTGGGAAAATGCCACCTCACTTACTTGTTTCTGACAGCTGAAACTGCTTGTTAGGGCATGTCTCATTCCCTTACCCTGAGAAGGTTTGATCTTCACCAGCCAAGATGTGACAGCCTGCTCTCCTTTTTTTACCTCAGTATGGGTTTACTGGAATCTGGACTGCTTTAGATATTGTGATAAATATTTGATCCATTTAAAAGAAGAGGAGACAAATCCCTAAATATCTGGACTATGCCAGTGTATTCTCAGAAGTGACTATAGTGTACTTATTTTCAAAAATAGTTCCTTTGCACCTAACACTTTAATATTTTTTTGAATTTCTTTTATTAGTTCCAATTGAATGTTGCCTGAGCTACTTGTCTGTGTTGATTGAATGTTTCCATGAAGCTGCTGCTGGTAATACATGGGGTAGAAAGAATGGAGTGCTTAGGCTCTGTGGATTAGAAGGAAACTTTGTGGAAGTGTCAGAAGCAGCCCTGCTCTCCCTTCTACCTGCTTTTGGGACCCTTGCCTTCCTACTGTGCTGTCTTGTTCAACCTTAATATGAGGGAATGTGCTTGATCTTGTTGCAACTGATATGCCATGTTTGGTTGATATCCCCGGAGGCCTACCCTTTTCTGAAGGGAAATGGAGGAGAAGTAGATGGGGAGGGGAGTGGTGGGCTTAGTATAATTGTCATTTTGCATCTAAAGAAATGTCTTAGGATTTTATTGCTGTGAAAAGACACCATGACCAAAAAGCAAGTTGGGGAGGAAAGGCTTTATTTGGTTTATACTTCCAGATCGTAGGCCATCACTGGAAGACATTAGGACAGGAATTCAAGCAGGGCTGCAAGCTTGAGGCAGGAGCTGGTGCAGAGGACATGGAGGAGGATTGCTTACTGGCTTGCTTCACGTGGCTTGTTCAATCTACCTTCTTATAGAACCTACTATGGGCTAGGCCTTCCTCCACTGATCACTAATTGAGAAAAGGCCTTAGAGCTGGATCTCATGGAGTCACTTCCTTAAGTGAGTCTCCTTCCACTCTGATGGTTGTAGCTTATGTCAAGTTGACACACAAAACTAGCCAGTACAGTGAGATTCAACGAGACTGTCCTGTTTAAGGTTATATTGCATAAGAGCCCAATGCAAACCCCAGGAGCTGCAATCCAGAGCTTGCTCCTTGTCGCATTTGGTCTTTGTGTGGGTTTTGAAAGCCGCTGAATTTTTGATATATCCAGAAAGACCCATGTTCAACTCCATCTCATGCTCTGCCTCCCTAGTCTGCTTTCAACATTGCACTGTGTTTTGGGGTGTGCCTATCAGGCATGTGCTAGGGTGGATGACAGAAGTAGATATCGTCACTTCCTCACTATGTTCAGGAGAAAAAACTTGACCTGCCTGTAGTCTTTTTATTTTCTATCATCCCAAAGAAGACAATTACAGTCTTACAGGATTATTCAGTTGTAAAATTCTACAATAATGTAGACATTTAATTTTTCCCTTTCTCCCTCTTCATAAGAAACAGACACTCAGAGGTTTCAAGGCTTGATTACATCTTATCTTCTCTTGCTTTAGTATACTCAAGTCCACTCATTCTCATTTTAAATAACAAGTTAATGAGTAATATTTTTGAATTTTATGTCAACTTTTAATAAATCATTTGCTGTCCCCTGTCATGCAACTCAGTGCAATTCTGTGAGAGTCTCAGGGATCTCATCACTATCCCCTTTTTCAGAAGGAGTGGTGGCTCTGAGGAAAGCAGGGATGTGATTGGAGTTACAGTAACCTGAGTGAGGTAATTTGTGGAAAAAGTCTTCCAAATGTAGGTTCTCCCATCTCTTAAGTGTTCCATTTACCATACTTCCTTAAAAGTTGTAATTCCAACTTCTCTTAGGTCATGACTGTTGCTAATAACTGGGGAGAAGACAAGTTGTGTCATATGACATTGGTCGTCTACGGCCTCTTTTCAAAAGAGACATTTCAGAATGCTTTCTACAATGTTGACTTTCAATACATTTTGCTTGCATACTTGAATTAATAACTGAATAAGTTAGTGAATAAAGTAGGTGTTTTCCTATTTCCTTATGTTCCTTCACTCTATATTAAAAGAAGGCATTGAATAATTAGCATAGTTTTATCTTTATTATTGACATTTCACTTAAGAACAGTCAAAATTGATCCAGGAAACCACTAGCTATTTAAGGGTGAATCTCTTCCCTGCTTTGGTTTCATGTTTTCATGCAGAAGGTGTTCATTATAGCAACATCTTGATCTTTGAAAGTCAATCTCCATTCTTGGGGTGAGGGGAAGTTATTTAATTGATTGCTGAATTACTCTGTCTATTCTGACTTCTTTTGGAGATATTTCTGCTCATAAAGAGGCAGCATCTGATCTATTCTCTACTATGCAGAATTTAGTTGAGAATTTCAGATGCTGAAGGAGGGAAATGGTGACAGGATTAAATTCATCTTAGATCACCAAGCCTATTGGCTATACATGAAAACTGTCAATAAATACAGCTTTGTATCAGTAATGAATCTGACATATGACCTTCATCTCTCCAGTCCTAGGTCCATTTCTTATTCCCTGATTATAAAAGAGTAAGATATCACTGGCTGTAAAAATCTTATTATTTGGGGGCAAAAGTGGTATTCTGGTACAAAATAAAAGGTCCTGAGATGGAGGGCATGTTGGGTAGGAGCATGGCATTGAGCCAACAGCTCTGAATTGTAGTGTCTATGATGTATCTGCACTAGTTTGCACTATTTAGTGCTATACCATGGGGCTGGTTTCTATTTTGCAGTCATGTGGTTGGTCCCTATCAAAGCTTTGTCTACACATGAGTGCTATTATATAAGCAATGTGGGATATGTAAGGACCTTAGAGCAGGATCGACACTTAGTCTTTTATTTTGGGCGAAAGAAAATTGACCTTGAACTAAACAGGTGTGGCCTCCTCTAGTATTTTAGATACTTCTGAGACAGGAATTAATGTTGAATTAAAATGCTGATCTTGATGGGTAACACAGAATTCCAGCATTCCACGAGGACCTTACACAGAGTCTGGTGTGCAAGTAGACTCTCACCCATGAAGACAGCCATGGTCCACTTTACTGCAGAATCCTAATGTGAGAACTCATGTTTTAAACTGTTATGACTTGCCCTAGTTAGATAGCACTAACTTCATTGTTCAAAATTCTCTTTGCTACACTAAAGAGAGAGAAGGATCTGAAATCCCTTAGTCTCCTATTATATCTATTATATCCTCTTATATCCTATCGCTCACAACAACATCAAGTTGAGAGAACCTAGTCTCTCAAGAGTTTTCTTCCACTTTTTTAAAAGCAGTATTCAATATGTTCATTGTTTTAAAAATTACTGGATTTAATTGGGGTATATTTAGAAGAACATACACAGGCATGTGCTAAAACATATTAGGTTTTGTGTACAAGAAATACATTTTTATAAATATTGAAACTTTAAAAAAGGTTTAATCCAATTTATTTGTTTATTTTGTTTCTTTTACATACAAAGAACATCAATTTTATATATTTATGTAGGCTAAGCAGCATACACTTCATGAAGGTATATAGCACATTCTTTCACAGCTCCTGCCTTCTCTTGTCGCCACCTACCTCTGTCATCCTCTCTGCTCTCCACTGGTCCATTTCCCACATTCACACCTTCTTGTTTTGTTTTGTGACCCACTGATTTTAACCAGGACCCTCTGTGTGGCCAAGGGGATGGAACCATTCATTCTAATCTGGTGAGCTCACTGACATACAACCAAGACAGTGACTGTCCCTCTCTCATCACCTGCCAATAGGTTGGTAGGGAGGGGTATAGGCTCATGGTTCTTAGTTGATTGGCTGTTGACAGGCCAAGTCTTGTGCAAGCCTAGTGAAGGCACTGACAGCTGTTATGAGAGCATGTTTGCAACAACTTTGCAGAATCCTATAGAAAGAATTTTGCAACCCTTCTTCTGACCTTGTAGCTCTCACATTCTTTTAGCATTGTTCCTGGAGCATTGGAAAGGGTACTACAACCCACTCATTGTTTAATAGCAATGTCGTTTCATTTCCATAAGTTCATGTATTTCCTATAATTTCTCTCATTGTTGATTCCTAGATTTATACCACTGTGATCAGATAGAATACAAGGAGGTATTTTAATTTCATTAGATTTGATGAGACTACTTCTGTGCTTTGGCGTGTGGTCAGTTTTAGAGTATGCTCTATGGAATTCTGGATAGATTTTCTTTCTGTAATATTTGGATTGAAAGTTTTGTAGATGTATGTTAGTTACATTTGCTTATGGTATCATTTAGCTCAGATGTTTTTCTAGTCTTTGTTTGTTTTGCCTGGATGTCCTGTCTATTATTAATGTGTTGGTGTTAATCTCTGACTTTAAACCTAGTAGTATTTATTTTGTTAAACAGGAGACACCTGTGTTTGATGCGTACATGTTTACATTGGAGATATTGTCTTGATGAATTCTTCTCTTAGTCAGTATGAAGTGATTTCATTATCTCCTCTATTGGTTGGTTTGAAATCTATTTTGTCCGATTATATGAATGTGGGTGCTCTTGCATTTGGAGCATAGATGTTTAGAATTGAGTGTTCTCAGAAAAATGGACATAATACTACCTGAGGACCCAGCTATACTTCTCCTGGGCATATACCCAGAAGATGCTCCAACATGTAATAAAGACACATGCTCCACTATGTTCATAGCAGCCATATTTATAATAGCCAGAAGCTGGAAACAACCCAGATGTCCCTCATCAGAGGAATGGATACAGAAAATGTGGTACATTTACGCAATGGAGTACTACCCAGCTATTAGAAACAATGACTTAATGAAATTTTCAGGCAAATGGATGGAACTTGAAAATATCATCCTGAGCGAGGTAACTCAGTCACAAAAGAAGGACCATGGTATGTACTCACTGATAAGCGGATATTAGCCCAAAAGTTCAGAATGCCCAAGTTTCACTTAACAGTAACCGCTGGACTCAGAGTGAGGTCCCAGATTGAGGAGCTGGAGAAAGGTCTGAAGGAGCTGAGGGAATTTGTAGCCCCATGGAGGGAGCAACAGCGTCAATGGGCCTGACACCCTCCCCTCCAGTCGTCCTGGAGTTTGGACCACCAACCAAAGAATACACATGTATTGACCCGTGGTTTGGACTACATATGTGGCAGAGGATGACCTCGATGGCCATCAGGGAGAGAGGAGAGGCCCTTGGACCTGAGGATGTTAGAGGCCCCAGTAAAGGGGAATGTCAAGGTGGGAATATGGGGATGGGTGGGCGGGTGGGTGGGAGGTGGAATTCCCTCATAGAGGCAGGGATGGGGAGGGGATAGGGGGTTTCCAAAGAGGAGACCCAGAAAAGGGGAAACATTGGAAATGTAAATAAGGTATCAAAAAAAAAAAAAAAAAAAAAAAAAAGAATCGTTTTTCACCCCAAAGTTAAAAAAAAAAAAAAGAAAAGAAATCTATTTTGTCAGATACCAGAATAGCAGCTCCTGCTTCTCTCCTGGCTAATAGAATACCTTTGCTTATCTTTGTTAATTGGGCATTTTCAGAGTGTCCTTCAGATTACATTTGTTCCCTTTATATATTTTTAAAAAGTTAAATAGACTTTAGCTGGATGATCTAATTCCTCAGTTTTATGCTTAAGCCCTGGCATTCTAGTCTCCATATGGCCTGTTCTGTGGGTAAGACTTTCTGCCAAGCTTTTCCTTTGGCTTACTGAAAATTTCATTTCTGGTATTATTTCAGTTTGGCTTTATTTCAGTATTTCTCTTTGCTTAATTCTATTTTTATCCCATAAATTGACTTCCTTGTTCCATTCAATGTGTTTGTTTTTTCTTGGAATTCATACAGGAGATTATTCATATGCTCTTTTAATTCATCCATGCATTTATTTATGTCCTGTTTGAGATACTTGAACACATGTATAATCATTATTTTGAATTCTTTGCAATTTTATCTAAGTCATTGTCATTAGCGGCATTAATATGCATTTCTTAATTTGTGAAGGAGCCAGTTTGTTTTTATGTTTATCTGGAATAAAATAAAATACTTATGTCTTATCTGAGTTGAGCAAACATTTTTGCCAATGCTTCGTGTTCTTTTTCCTTGTTGGATCTGGGTTGCGTTCAGTGGAGATTCAACTTCATTGAGGAAAGACTTGGTTCATGAATGGAGTACTTGAAAGTGATCTTGGTTCTGGGCTGAGGCAAGGTCTCTGGTATCATAAACCCTAAACAGCGTCCTGTGGTGAAGGACTGGGCTGGGAGGCAGAAGGTTTTATGTGTCCTCTAATCTTTAGAGATGAGGTCTGTAAAGTGTGGGAGTTCATGTTGAAGCTGGGGACACTGTAACCTCTAACTCCACAAACTGAGGTATATGTAAAACATTGTATGTTCATGCCAGGTATGGGTGGATCATGTCCTCTTACTTCCCTGGTTAAAGAGAGTATTCAGGGCAGAGGTGTATCCTGGGGAAGGGAGTGGAGGTCAGGCTCCTTTGGCTTCACCAGATGGGTGTATATGAAAGAAGTTGCTAAGTGGCCTGTTTGACTGGGATTGGTTTGCTGAGTGGTCAAAGTGTGTTCTAGAGTCAGGAGGCAGTCATATCTGTCTGCAACTGGCATTCTGTCATCACCATCACCATCACTACTGCCACCACCACTGCCACAACCATGACCACTACCATCATCAACATCATTGTCATTATTGTCATCATCACTATCAACATCACCACCACCACCATCACTACCACAAGCAGGAGCAGCATAGCAGCAATATTACAGTGTGACAGGTGTGACTTTTCTGATGATTTTGATGATTTTATATTTTCTCTCATTATTAAATTCTTTAAAGCAGTGACTCTCAACTAGTGTTCCCATTAGAGATCATATATCTTAAATTTGCATTATAGTTTATAGCAATAACAAAATTACAGTTATTTTATGGTTGTGGTCATGAGAATATGAGAAACTCTATTAAAGGGTCACAGTATTAGGTAGGCTTAGAATCATTGCTGTTACACACACACACACACACATAAAATGAAGTACACTTGTTTGGATGCCAACTACCCTCTCAATACCCCCCTCGTCTTCTGAAACTTAACTTTTTTGTAAAGAAGCACCCCTGTCCCCATCCACTGATATGTCTTTTATTTTGGTGGTGTCTGTGAGCTGCTGAATTAAATTAGGGTTGCTTTCACGAGTGTGAGTGGAAGTTTATTGGATCATGGGCAACTTACTAGCGATGACACATTTGAGAAAAATAAAAACCCCTTTTCTGGCAATCATCAACAGTTATTAGTCCATCAGGAATGGATGGGACCTACTGTCTGTTTTCCTTATTCATGGTTAAATACTACCAGGTTCAATTTTGTGAAGGTTCTGTGTGGTGTTCACAACTGCAGTGAGTTTATGAGTGATAGGAGAGGTCATAGACTTTAAAGGAGAATCTACTACTACAGTTTTCCTAAACCAGTTTAATTTGCTAATGCAGTTTATTGTAACCACATTCTAAGTACTATCCTTATACTCACAAATAAGCATAGCTCTCAACCTTCATTAGAAAAAGATTCTTTTTGCAACAAATAGTGACTATTACAGGGACCCACAACTGCTCAAAATGTAGAGAAAATTACCATGGAGTGCCCAGCCCAACAGATTCATCTATAACCCAACACCTACTCCTAAGGCTCAGGAAACATGACAGAAGATAGGGTGGAATGATTCCAATAGTCAGAGGACCAGAATACCTGCTGTGAGACAATATCTTCTACACCTGACAGGGACACTATACCTATGAAATCTCAACAGAATGATTAGCTAAAGCTGACCTAACAATGACAACATGAGCTGACATGCCAAAGTGGGTGGGAGAAATATCACAAAGAACTACTCCTAGAAGAACTACAGGATGCTAGAAAGTAAAAATCACTTTTCTTACTTTCTGATGGGTTATTTAATCCCCAGTAGTTACCCTAAACACATGTACATAGGAGCAACACTAAACACACTCAGTAGGTTTGTGTGTGTTCCTGTGCACGTGTGCATGTTTATTTGTGTGTGTGCGTGCGTGTGTGTGTGTGTGTGTGTGTGTGTGTGTGTGTGTGTGTGTGTACTAATAATTAAAGGAGAACAGGTCCTGAATTTGAGGGAAAAGTGGGAGAGTTGTGAGTGTGTTTGAAGAGGGTAGAGGGAGAGATGGAAACTATGTAAATATGGTATTGATGTATGAAATTATTTTTAAATAAATAATTTACTTTAAAATGTTATAGAAAAAGTTTTCTTTCTAATGACATTCTTTTTTTCTTTTTAAAAAATGAAATTAATGTTTTTAATAGATGAGTAGTATTCCATTGTGTAAATGTACAACAAATAACAACTTTATGAAATTTGCAGGCAAATGGATGGAACTTGAAAATATCATCCTGAGTGAAGTAACTCAGTCATAAAACAACAAACATAGTATGTACTCACAGATAAGTGGTTATTAGCCCAAAAGTTCGAATAATCAAGATTCAATTCACAGACCATATGAAGCCTCAGAAAGAAGACCAAAATGTGGATGCTTCAGTTCTTTTTAGAAGGGTGAACTAAATGCTTACAGGAGGAAATATGGAGACAAAGTGTGGAGCAGAGACTGTAAGGAAAGGCCATCCAGAGACTTCCCCTTCTGTGGATCCATCCCATATACAGACACCAAACCCGGACACTATTGTGGATGCCAGAAAGTACTTGCTGATGGATGCCTGATATGGCTGTCTCCTGAGAGGCTCTGCCAGAGCCTGACAAATATAGAGGTGGAAGCTTACAGCCAGTCATTGGACTGAGTTTGTGAGTCCCTGATGGCGGAGTTGGAGAGGGACTGAAGGAGCTGAAGACATTTGCAACCCCACAGAGGGAGCAACAGTGTCAACAGGCCAGACCCCCCCAGAGCTCCTGGAGAGTGGACCACCAACCAAAGAATATGCAGGGAGCGACCCATGGTGCTGGCCATATATGTAGCAGAGGAGGGCCTTGTTGGACATCAGTGGGAGGAGAGGCCCTTAGGCCAGAGGGTGTTCGATGCCCCAGTGTAGGGGAATGCCAGGGCAGGAGGACCAGAGTGGGTGGGTGGAGGAGCACCCTCA
This sequence comes from Uromys caudimaculatus, assembly GCA_028551405.1. Lineage (NCBI taxonomy): Eukaryota > Metazoa > Chordata > Mammalia > Rodentia > Muridae > Uromys > Uromys caudimaculatus. The sequence continues at coordinate 34,852,683 of CM052718.1, read as the reverse complement.
TAGAGGCAGGGGAGGGGGAAGGGGATAGGGAGTTTTCAAAGGAGAGATCTGGAAAGTAGAAAACATTTGAAATGTAAATAAAGAAAATATCCAATTTTTTTAAAAAAGTAAAAAGAATAAAAATAAAGGCAAAAAAGTCAAAAATGAAATCATTATTAATAAATTATTTTATTTATTTATATCCCAAATGTTGCTCCCTTTTCATTGCCCCATTGCAGAGATTTATCCCCATTCCCCCTCCACTTCACCTCTGAGAGGATGCTCCCCCTCAAAGCATCCTCCCTTCCTGGGGCATCAAGTCTCTACAGGATTAGGTGCATCCTCCCAGAGGCCAGACAAAGCAGCCCTCTGCTACACATGTGCCAGGAGCCTCACATCAGCTTGTATATGTTCTTTGGTTAGTGGCTCAGTCTCTGGATCTGCCAGGTCCATGTTAGTTGACACTGTTGGTCTTCCTATGGGGTTCCCATCCCCTTCAGTTCCTTCAATCCTTCTCCATACTTTTCCATAGGGGTCCCTGACCTCAGTCCATTGCTTCCTATCTTCATCTGTCTCAGTCAACTGCTGGTAGAGCCTCTCAGAGGACAGCCATGCTAGGGTCCTATCTGCAAGCACAATATAGCATTGGGATCAATCTTAAGCTGGACCAGTCACCTTTCAGCTATTAAAAACAAAGATATCATGAATTTTGCAGGCAAATGGATAGAACTAAAAAATATCCTGAGTGAGGTAAACCATAGTATGTATTCACCAATAAGTGGATATTAGTCAAAAAGTAAAGAATAACCACAACACACCCCACAGACTGTAAGAAATTGAAAAAGAAGGAAGGCCCAAGTAAGGATGCTTCAATCTCACTTAGAAGTGTGAACCATCATAGGAAGCAGAGGAAGGGAGGAATGTGAGTGAGAAAGGGAAGGAAGAAAGGAAAAGGGAGACAGGATCAGTTGTGGACGGAAAGGAGAGAAGCCCAGAAGGCCAGGAGAATGAATAGAAATATGTACCTGCAGGGGATTGGCAGTGAGGAGAACCTCTGGAAAGTCCCAGAAACCTGGGATGGGGGAGGCTTCCAGGACTTAGTGTGGGTGGCCTTCTACTGAAATGCCCAATAGTAAGGATATGTAGTCTGAGGAGACTACTTCCAGTAGTTAGATCCCCCCATGGAGGGATGAGAACACCAACTCACTTTCAAAAGTTTCAGCCCCAAAATGTTCTTATCTAAAAGAAATGCAGGGACAAAAATGGAGCAGAGACTGAATGGATGCCCTCTTTTCTAGAAAGGAATTTCACTGAAAAAAATCTTGTGACTTTCCTCTGTTCCTTTTATTGATCCTCATCTTTACCTCTGCAGAGCAGGACTGGGGTTTTTGGATGGTAAGTGTTGTACTTTGAATGTGAAATATCCCTTACAAGCTCATTTGTTGGAACACATGGTCCACCATTGGTGGCACTGTTCTGAAAGGTTGTGAAACCTTCAGGAGGTGAAGCTTTGCAGGAGGAAGTAGATCACCAGGAGTTCACTCAAGGCTATGTAGCCTGGTAACATTTTGTCTGCTCTCTACTTCCTGACCATGGATAGATTACTACTACCTGTGTCATGTTCCTGCTGCCATGCCCTCCCTTTCATGATCGACTGTTTTCCTTCATATCATAAGTCCAAATAAACTCCTCCTTTTGTAAGTTGGTTATTATCATGTATTTGGTCACAGGAATAAGAAAAGTAGCTAATATGAAAAGTTTGAAAACAGAACAAAACAATCAAACCTTGGCATGTGAGGCTTATTTTATCCTGGATCTGCATGGGGGTTCTCCTTACTTGATGGATTTGTTCTAACCCTGTCTTTTCCTACTAAGTTGCTACTCCAACAGAGCAGGTTATGTCTTCCACAAGGAAAGCCTGTAATATAAGAGCCAAGTACATTTCAGAAGTGTGTTATAATCTCATTTGTCTGTTCATTGTCAAAGTCATTTTAATCCACAATGCAGCTGTGACAATCTTCATGCCTCACCTTGAATCTCCAGTTGGCTTTAATGCATTGGCTAAATCTTAATGAACCTACATGATGAGGAGGACACTGAGTTCTACATATGAATCCACAACTGATTTGCTGTGGTATGGTAGTGTCTACTCCATTGGTTTGAAATGTATCAGATGGGACTAGAGATGGCTCAGCCACTAAAGGTTGTGATCACTTGATCACTACCAGAGTTATAAGAGATGTATCAGACTTCTGGTTTCCATCTGTGGCCGGATACCTCAGTCTGTGCCACAGGGCTCCATACCCAAATAGCACAGGGAAAGAGCTAGCCTCCCAGGAGTGCGGCCAAGCCTGGGAGTGGGGGTAAGGCCAGCACCTCTACTCAGAGGGACCTGCCCGGAACCCTCAGGACACAGGGACCTATAAGCAGCCTGGGACAGGAGCCTTCCGGTTTCCTTCTGCTGCTGGGGACCTCAGTCTGTGCCACCAGCCTCCATAGCCAAATAGCGCCAGGAGAAAGTTAGCCTCCCAGGAATGTGGACAAGCCTGTAAGCAGAGGTAAGACAAACATCACTGCACAGCGGGACACATCCAGAACCCTCAGGACACAGGGACTGAGGAGTGGCCTTCTGTTTTCCTTCTGCAGTGGGGAGTTGATCCTGTAACACAGGGCTCCATACTCAAATAGTGTCAGGAGAGAGCTGGTCTCCCAGGAGTGCTGACACACCTTCGAGCATAAGAAGATGACTACTTCTGCTCAAATTCCTCGATCAAGAGTGACCCTCGCAGAGCCATCAGGACACAGGAACCAAGGAACAGCTGGGGACAGGATCCTTCTGGATTCTGTCTATGCCTCAGAGTTGACCCTGTACCACAGAACTCCAAACCTAAATTCCTCTCAGAGAGAGCTGGTCTCCAAGGAGTACTAATGCAAGCACTTGCAGGAGGGACAAGCCACAGTCAGAGAGAGCAAGACCAGCTAACACCAGAGATAACCAGATGGCGAAAGACAAGGGCAAGAAACTAAGGCTGCTTGACATCATCAGAGTGCAGTTCTCCCACCACAGCGAGCCCTGGATACCTCAATACACCAGAAAAGCAAGACTCGGATTTAAAATCACTTCTCATGATGGTGATAGACCACTTTAAGTAGGAAATAAATAACTCCCTTAAAGAAATACCAGAGAACACAGGTAAACAGCTAGAAGCCCTTAAAAAGGAAATACAGGAAAACACAATCATACAGGTGAAGGAAATGAACAAAACCATCCAGGATCTAAAAATGGAAATAGAAACAATAAAGAAATCACAAAGGGAGCCAACCTGCCGATAGAAACCCTAGGAAAGAGATCAGGAGTCATAGATGCAAATATCACCAACAGAATACAAGAGATAGAAGAGAGAATCTCACGGGTGGAAGATACCATAGAAAACATTGACACAACAGTCAGAAAAAATGCAAAATGCAAAAAGCTCCTAACCCAAAACATCCAGGAAATCAAGGACACAATGAGAAGACCAAACTTTAGGATAATACGTATAGAAGAGAGTGAAGATTCCCAACTTAAAGGGCCAGTAAATATCTTCAACAAAATTGTAGAAGAAAACTTCCCTACCCTAAAGAAAGAGATGAACATAAACATTCAAGAAGCCTAAAACTCCAAATAGATTGGACCAGAAAAGAAATTCCTCCTGTCATGTAATAGTCAAAACACCAAAAGCACAAAACAAGGAAAGAATATTAAAAGCAGTAAGGGAAAAAGGTCAAGTAACATATAAAGGCAAACCTATTAGAATTATACCAGACTTCTTACCAGAGACTATGAAAGCTAGAAGATCCTGGGCAGATCTCATACATTCCCTAAGAAAACACAACTGCCAGCCCCGCTGCTATGCTCAGCAAAACTCTCAGTTACCAAAGATGATGAAACCAAGATAGTCCATGACAAAACCAAATTTGCACAGTATGTTTCCACAAACCTGGCCCTACAAAGGATAATAGATGGAAAATGCCAACACAAGGATGGAAACTACACCCTAGAAAAAGCAAGAAAGTAATCTTTCAATAAACCCAAAAGAGGATAGCCACACAAACATAAAAATAACATCAAAAATAACAGGAAGCAACAATCACTATTCCTTAATATCTCTTAACATCAATGGAATCAATTCCCCAATAAAAATACATAGGCTAATGGACTGGATACATAAACAGGACCCAGCATTTTGCTGCATACAGGAAATGTACCTCAGTGTTAATGACAAACACTACCTCAGAGTAAAGGACTGGAAAACAATTTTCCAGGCAAATGGTCCCAAGAAACAGGCTGCAATAGCTATTCTAATATCAGATAAAATCATCTTTCAACCAAAAGTCATCAAAAAGATAAGGAAAGTCACTTCATACTCATCAAAGGAAAGATTTACTGAGAAGAACTCTCATTTCTGAACATCTATGCTCCAAATGCAAGGGCACCCACATTCACAAAAGAAACTTTACTAAAGCTCAAAGCACACATTGCACCTCACACAATAATAGTGGGAGACTTCAACACCCTACTATCATCAATGAACAGATCTTGGAAACACAAACTAAACACAGACACACTGAAACTAACCGAAATCCAAATGGATTTAACAGATATCTATAGAACATTTCATCCTAAATCAAAAGAATATACCTTCTTCTCAGCACCCCATGGTACCTTCATCAAAATTGATCATATAATCGGTCACAAAACAAACCTAAACAGATACAAGAAGATTGAAATAATCCCATGCCTCCTCTCAGATCACTACAGATTAAGTCTGGTCTTCAATGACAGCAAAAACAACAGAAAGCCCACATACACATGGAAACTGAACAATGCTCTACTCAATGATAACTTGGCCAAGGAAGAAATAAAGAAAGAAATTAAAGACTTTCTAGAATTTAATGAAAATGAAAGTACAACATACCCAAACTTATGGGACACAATGAAAGCAGTGTTAAGAGGAAACCTCATAGCTCTGAGTGCCTCCAAAAAGAAACTGGAGAGAGCATATACTAGCAGCTTAACAGCACACCTGAAAGCTCTAGAACAAAAAGAAGCTAATACACCCAAGAGGAGTAGAAGGCAGGAAATAATCAAACTCAGGGCTGAAGTCAACCAAGTAGAAACAAAAAGAACTATACAAAGAATCAACAAAACCAGGAGTTGGTTCTTTGAGAAAATCAACAAGATAGACAAACCCTTAGCCAGAGTAACCAGAAGACACAGAGACAGTGTCCAAATTAACAAAATCAGAAATGAAAAGGGAATTGTAACAACAGAATCTGAGGAAATTCAAAAAAATCATCAGATACTACTACGAAGTCTATATTCAACAAAACTGGAAAATCTGGATGAAATGGACAATTTTCTAGACAGATACCAGATACCAAAGTTAAGTCAGGATCAGATAAACCACCTAAACAGTCCCATAGCCCCTAAAGAAATACAGGCAGTCATTAAAAGTCTCCCAACCAAAAAATCCTAGGACCAGATGGGTTTAGTGCATAATTCTATCAGACCTTCAAGGAAGACCTGATACCAATACTCTTCAAACTATTCCACAAAATAGAAACAGAAGGCACACTACATGATTCATTCTATGAGGCTACAGTTACACTGATACCAAAACCTTACAAAGACGCGACAAAGAAAGAACTTCAGACTGATTTACCTTACGAATATTGATGCAAAAATACTCAATAAAATTCTCACAAACTGAATTCAAGAACACATCAAAAAGATCATTCATCATGATCAAGTAGACTTCATCCCAGGGATGCAGGGATGTTTCAATACCCGGAAATCCATGAATGTAATCTACTACATAAATAAACTCAAAGAAAAAACCCACATGGTCATTTCATTAGATGCTGAAAAGTCATTTGACAAAATTCAGCATCCCTTCATGATAAAAGTCTTGGAAAGATCAGGAATTCAAGGCCCATATCTAAACACAGTAAAAAGCAATATACAGCAAACCAGTAGCCAACATCAAACTAAATGGAGAGAAACTTGAAGCAATCCACTAAAATCAGGGAGTAGACAAGGCTATCCACTCTTTCCCTATCTATTCAATATAGTACTTGAAGTTCTATCTGGAGCAATCATACAACAAAAGTAGGTCAAAGGGATAAAAATTGGAAAGGAAGAAATCAAAATATCATTCTTTGTAGATGATATGATCATATACATAAGTGACACAAAAACTCCACCAGAGAACTGCTGCAGCTGATAAACAACTTCAGCAAAGTGGTTGGATATAAAATTAATTCAAACAAATCAGTAGCCTTCCTATGCTCGAACGATAAACAGGTTGAGAAAGAAATTAGGGAAATGACACCCTTCACAATAGTCACAAAGAAAATAAAGTATCTTGGTGTGACTCTAACCAAACAAGTGAAAGATCTGTATAACAAGAACTTCAAGTCTCTGAAGAAAGAAATGGAAGAAGACCTCAGAAGATGGAAAGATATTCCATGCTCCTGGATTGGCAGGATTAATATAGTTAAAATGGCCATCTTGCTGAAAGCAATCTACAGATTCAATGCAATCCCCATCAAAATTTCAATTCAATTCTTCATATTCTTAGAAAGAGCAATTCTTAAATTCATTTGGAATAACAAAAAATCCAGGATAGCAAAAACTATTCTCAACAATAAAAGAACTTCTTGGGGAATCATCATCCCTGAGCTCAAGCTGTAGTACAGAGCAATAGTGATAAAAATTGCATGGTATTGGTATAGTGACAGGCAGGTAGGTCAATGGAATAGAGTTAAAGACCCAGAATTGAATCCATACACCTATGGTCTCTTGATCTTTAACAAAGGAGCTAAAACTATCCAGTGGAAAAAAGACAGTAGTTTCAACAAATGGTGCTGGAACAACAGGTGGTCAACATGTACAAAACTGCAAATTGATCCATTCCTATCTCCCTGTACAAAGTACAAGTCAGAGTCCAAGTGGATCAAGGACCTCCACATAAACCAGATACACATAATCTAATAGAAGAGAAAGTGGGGAAAAGTCTCAAACACATAGGCACAGGGGAAAAGTTCCTGAACAGAACACCAATGGATTATACTCTTAAATCAAGAATCAACTAATGGGACCTCATAAAATTGCAAAGCTTCTGTAAAGCAAAGGATACTGTCAATAAGACAAAATGGCAACCAACAGATTGGGAAAAGATGTTTACCAATCCTATGTCCGATAGAGGGCTAATATCCAATATATACAAAGAACTCAAGAAATTAGACTCCAGAGAACCAAATAAGTATGAAAAAATGTGGAACAGAGCTAAACAGAGAATTCTCAATTGAGGAAACTCAAAGGGCTGAGAAGCACCTAAAGAAATGTTCAACATCCTTAGTCATCAGGGAAATCCAAATCAAAACAACCCTGAGATTCCCCCTCACACCAGTCAGAATGGCTAAGATTAAAAACTCAGGTGACAGCAGATGCTGGTGAGACTGTGGAGAAAGAGGAACACTCCTTCATTGCTGGTGGGATTGCAAGCTGGTACAACCACTCTGGAAACCAGTTTGGCAGACCCTCAGAAAATTGGACATAATACTACCTGAGGACCCAGCTATACCACTCCTGGGCTTATACCCAGAAGATGCTCGAACCTGTAAGAAAGACACATGCTCCACTATGTTCATAGTAGCCATATTTATAATAACCAGAAGCTGGAAAAACTGAGATGTCCCTCAACAGAGAAATAGATACAGAAAATGTGGTACATTTACACCATGGAATACTACTCAGCCATTAAAAACAATGATTTCATGAAATTCGCAGGCAAGTGGATGGAACTCGAAAATATCATCCTGAGTGAGATAACTCAGTCTCAAAAGAACTAACACAGTATGTACTCACTGATAAGCCGATATTAGCCCAAAATTTCAGAATACCCATGATTCAATTTACAGCAACTGTTGGACTAAGCGTGGGGTCCCAGATGGAGGAGTTGGAGAACGGACTGAAGGAGCTGAGGGAGTTTGCAATCCCATGGAGGTAGCAGCAGTATCAACTGGTGAGCCCACCCCCCACCCCCCGTGCTCCCAGAGACTGGACCATCAACCAAAGAATACATACGGAGGATCCCATGGGGCTGTCCACATATGTGGCAGAGTAGGGCCTTGTTGACCATCAGTGGGAAGAGAGGCCCTTGGGTCTGAGAGTGTTAGTTGCCCCAGTATAGGGGAATGCCAGGTGGGGAAGACAGGAGTGGGTGGATGGATGGGGGAATACCTTTATAGAGGCAGGGGAAGAGGGATGGGATAGGGGATTTCCAAAGGGGAGACCTGGAAAGGGGAAAACATTTGAAATGTAAATAAAGTATCAAAAAAATTTTTAAAAAGAGAAAGGAAAAGACTAAAAGATAAAAGAAAGACTGAAATTTTCTCTATGGTGTCTCCTAGTTTTGACCTATCAGTGTGTACTCTGAATACTGTGGAGCCTCTGTTTCTAGTTAGAACAGCCTCTGCAAATCAAACTCATTATCCACTTATGGCCATGTCTGTATTTTGATCCAAAAACATTGATGCCTTATATGGGACTAGCTTGCTACTGGTCTGAGTGTCATCTCAGCTGGTAACATTAAAATTGAGCAAGGCTTATGTTGTTTCTCTGTCCTCTGATGTTTAAATACTTTTGATGATGAATGTTCTGATTATCCATATATTGGTTTTCAAACAAGAATGAAAAGAACTGCCAAAACCTTTGTGCAATCTCTAAGTAGACTTTGGTGTATTTAAGAAACATGGGTATCAGCTCAATGTCTATCTTTCAATTAATGATCATTTTCAGCTGTCATTCCTGCCACGGGCCATTGTAATTTTGCGTTTTTCTCTCTGGCCTTTTATCACTACTTGTCTATCCCTTTAATTCTGTTTATATTTCCAATCTCCATAGCACCTGGGTACCTTGACAATCAGAGTTTATATTTTCACAGGAAGCAGATTGAGAGAGGCAAAGTAAGTGTCAGTGCTAAATGAATCATGAGCTTCATCATGTATATATGAAATGGTGTGGATATGACTTTTTTTTTTGTTAAAAAAAAGAAATCTAAGATTTTTGAGAATTTTTCCTTTGTATCTAAGTTTTCAGTTGGATGTCTCCACTTAGACATTTTGATGTGACAAAAAGATAAATGTGTCTCATTCTAATAACACTGCAGGAGTTAAGCCTTATAAGAACATTTATAGTTCTTACAATAATAAGAGGGGAGAGAAGAAACAAGCACCATTCAGAGAGCCCTATGCATGGCATAAGTTGAAAATTATGTTAAAATGAAAAAAATGAGAAAAAAAACAAACAAGTTTTTCTAAACACAAAGATATTTTCTATCCTATTTTAGGGATAACTGTGCTTATAATGACAGTTTATTTTTGGAAGCAGTTAGGAGTCTTATCTCTGGATCAGGTTACGGAGGTCTAGTTTAGTTTAAGACATCTTGAATTTCTATTGAACGTGATACCTGTTCAGGTTTTATTCAGTAAAGAGAGAGAACACTGGTGTTGTGGGGAAGTGAGAGTGATACTATTTTCTTATTCTGTGTCTTCCATTTCATTTAATGAGACTACCACCCTCCTCTTGCCAGAAGTAATCCCCTGATTGAAATCATCTTTACATATTCCGTCATTCAAACATCTTCTGATTTATGCAAACTTTCTCTGGGGAGTCTTTTGGATTCTCTTACACCTGCTACATGCCTCCATTTATCATGACGGCAAACTCAGCCATCTCCCAGGAGCTCACCTACTGTCACGCCTACTTTCCTTCTGTTCAGCCCCATGTGTGGCAGTGTTCTAAGGTATGGATCTGTAGTTAATGTTACTACTCAAAAGCATTAAGGGATTTTTATGATAATTGGCTATCTACAGATAGAACAAAAGTAGATCTATAGATCTCACCCTGCACAAATGGATAAGAAACTTGCCAGAAGGAACTGTATACACAAAATACCTCAACATATGACCCTTTCTGAAAAGGGTTCTCACAGCACAAACAAAGAACCTAGGTGGGAGTAAATGAAATGAAATTTCTCCTGAATACACAGAAAACAATTACTAAAGTGAAGAAACAGAATATGGAATGGGAAAAAGTCTTTGCCAATTATGCTTTAGATAGAGTACTAATATCTAGAATACATTATTAACAGCAAAGTTTAAACACAAAGTAGCAAGACATCCAAACTATAAATATGACATTGACTCAAACTGGTAGTTCTCAGAAGAAGGAATAGAAATGGCCAACTAATATTTGCAAAGTGTTCGACTCCCTTAGCTTTCAGAGAATTGCAAATGAAAACTGATTTTTGATTCTGTGTCACCACAGTCATAATGGCTGTCATCATAAAAACCAAGGGCAATAAATTCAGAATATATCCATATCAGACCCCCTTCTCCCAAGACCCAGAGATCATTCTGGAAGAGGAGATAGAAAAATCGTAAGAGACAGAGAGGGTAGATGACTAGAAAAAGACAGTCTTATGGATATAGCAGGCCTCTTGCACATGTAAACTTAGAGTAGTCATGACAGCATGACAAGACCTACACAAGCTTAAGTTTGGCAAAGACCATGGATAGGTACAGGAGTCAGGAAAAGTTCTACCCTAGCTAAGAAGCTATTGGTGATTGACAGCTGCTGGGAAAGGGAGAGTGAGTTTACTGTAAAAGCATTGTCCTGATAGGTGTGACGAAGTTCCTGTGGAAGGTCATAAATTCAAGAATGTATGGGCTGCACAAACTTTACTTGACTAATTTTTTTTAATGAAGAAATGAATGTAGGTGGCTAGGGAATAAGTATGTATCTGGAAGAAGCTGAATGAGGGGTTAATATGATCAAAAGACATTGTACAAAATGCTCAAAGTACCAATAAAAATAAGAAAAAAGATGGGATGAAGAATCCTTATATCCTGCTGGTGGAGATGTAAATGGGTACATGTATTGTGAATGTCATGTAGTGGTTCTTTAAAAAACTGAAGGTAGACCATGTGACCTAGCCACACCACTCATGAGGTTTGTATACCTGATAGACTCAAATTCAACAAACCATGATATACTTGCAAATAAGTTCACTGCTGCAGTATTCACAATAGGTAAGACATGGAACCCACTGGCTATCCAACAACAGAAAACTGGATGAATATAATATGATATGTGTATACAATGAAATTTTATTCATATATAAAGAAAAATAAAGTAATGAACTTTTCAAGAATATGAAGGGAATTGGAGATCCAGTGATTAAGTGATATTAGCCATATACAAACTATTATATTTTGTCTTTTATGTGGAATATAAACTTAAATGTACATCTATCCATCCATCCATCCATCCATCCATACACACACACACACACACACACACACACACACGCACATGCACACACACACACACACACACACAGAGAGAGACATATATGTAACTTATGAAAGTGGGATATTGCCATGAGATGGGAGAGAAATCTCCAAGAAGGAAGGAGGGTGAAGGAGAGGCTAAAATACCACATGAAGTGAAAGCAGAATTGAGGAATATTTAGGTCAGGAAGGTGAACAGCTACAGGTGGTCAGGTCAATAAGGGAGAGTACTAGGTAGTAGGGATGAGGAAGAACAAAATACTATGACATAATGCATGCAAAGACTATAACAAATCTCATTACATTGCATGGTAATTTACAAATTTATTAAAGATAATATACCTAGTGTAAATATCTCTCTCCTCGGAAGAACAGGCTTGCTCTATATGAACGTTCTCCATCGCACCAACATCTAATAATATATTGTTATTATTTTAAATCTGTTTTTTTCATTTTTAATGTATTCTGTCATTGTATGTATCGTTTATTTCTCTTACTGCCTAGGGAACAGCATTTAGAGTTTTTTCCTTATTTATAGACAATGAGTTAAATCATTTATAAGCCTTAAAGGAACACTGAAAAACTTCCCTTATAAGATCCATCATATGAATGTAACTCTTATTTTAAATACCAAAAATAATTATTGACTCTTGGAAGAATACCATCTTGTCCCATATTGTCCTGGCACACAACATTTTTAAGGCTCCCTAAACATAAATATGATGAAAATGTTTTATTATAAATGTTGTAATATGATATTAAATAGTAAGTGGTACATGTTCTATACTTGAATAATCTTAGCAGAATAAGATTCTGAAAGATTACCTAATCTTTATCATTATATTTATTAGTATATACTTTCTTACCTTGCTCATATGATTATTGCCTCAGGGAGTAAATATGGTGAAACAAAAAGACAGTAGAAGGAACAAGTTTTTTGTGTTTTTATTGTTGTTGTTGTTGTTGTTGTTGTTAGCTTCAGGGACACAGATATTAGGATCTTTGAGAGGTAGAAATTGCTTAGAGTAACGTTTACACAACACAGAATGTATAACTGTCTTTCTTCTTTGTAGACCTTTACAAATAATGATTTTTCTGACTTGAGGAAGAATACCCAAACAGAAGAGAGAATGTTTAGTTCGATCCATATTAGTGGCAATGAAATATTCTTCCACCTCCATGGATTGAGCCTAGTGAGCCTAAAGTCTCCAGCCTTGAGGTGACTGGCTGCAACTCTCTTCAGTAGATGAACATATCCAGGGAGTAGCAATCAGCTTTATAGATTTATGTGCCAGGTTGGCACAGGACCAACAGTTTTCTTCTTGAGTATTCAAGAATGACTCTTGAGATTTCTGTTAGTGGTGGTAGTCTGCCTTTGTCAACAAACAAAGGCACAACATATGACAGGCACCTAAGTAGATGACACTTGATGAAGACAAAACATGTATCCTACTTCAATAATATATTCCTATAGAACTTTAGTTATACAATAAATAAATAAATCACTTCCCAAACACTCATATAATTTCAGTGCTTTGTTTAGAGATATTAATTACATCACAAGGCACCTGTCTCTTAATCAGTACGCATTTGTTTGTGTCCAGATCTAGCTGGATTCTATCTTCTTTAGACTGAACTGAGTTAGAGAAAAAATTAAAGGTATTGCATATATAAATTTGTATGCTGGTGTTCTACCTCCTATGTGCATATGATACTGGTTTCCAAGAGCTGACAGTCTATTTTCAGATGTTGGCTGCTGGACCACACAATTTTTAGAACAGTGGCATATAACATGAGGAACACACAAATAAGCTAGGCAGCTAATTTGGAAAGGCTGGATAAATTCCAGTCCCTCCATTTTATGGATTTATAATTGAAGGCCGACAGAAGCTGTGGAGAGGTTGATCTTACTGTAGAAGTGACACAAGAGTCTTGATTTTGTACCTCCATTCAGGCCAGGGTCTTTTTATGGGCTGAGGTGGTAGAATTGAGACTTTTTCTCTACACCTCACTGTACACTTTTACACTTAAGCTATGGCTGCCAATAGTTAGAGTTCATCACAACCAGGCCCTGGAAGACTTGGTACAACACTTCTGTGGGCTCAAGCCTAGTTTGGAAGCAAAGTTGAAGACCTGCATTTCTAGAAAGTTCTATGTTGTCTACGTTATTATTGGCCAAGAACTTTAAGAGTCCTTGTTCTAGGGGTCTTTTATGCACAAATGACTGAGTTAGTTTTAAATGGGAGACAGAGGAAGAAAGGGTAAATGTGCAGATACCTTCTAGATCCATCGCCACTGCTTCAGGGGCATTCCAGGACCTCTTAGTATGGATGGTTTTAAGGCCTCCCAGGTGTCCTCATACTCCGAATCACGTAGCTTGGTTCTGCTCACCACTGTGGAATTTGAGGTTTGGGGAGGCTAGAGATGTACCTTCATAATTCATAGCTAGCTGTATCCTAAGTTCTAATTTCAAGCAAAGTATAAGATGCAGATGGATGATTGATTACCTGACTAAAAGATAAGAATGATGTGTTGAAATGCATTCCCAAGCCTTATGTTTTTTTCTCACTGGATAGACTTTTCGTTGGAGCCATACTTAAGACATTTTCACTCCTCTCTTGGCCTTAATGAGAGGAGGTATAATTATGGGACATAGAAGAGCACATATAATTCTACCTTCTTAGGAACCTGCCTATTCATAAGAAGCAAGGACCAGTGCTCTATGCTCTGACTTTTAAAAAGTGTCTACTTCAGGAAGACCTCAGACCAATGTTAAGAGTTAGGAAGATTTTCAATTTTTATCAATTATAAAGATGCTTGAAATCTCTGTCCTTCATTTTGTTTGATAGTTTAACTAATTTAGAACATGGGCAGAGAGGAGAAAGGGTTATTAATAAACCCCTTAAATCTTCCCATAGACTGTGAGATTTTTATTTCTACGTTGGAAGTAGCATAACACTTAATACAGAACTTTAGAAAAATGTCTTGCAAGAGCCTAGCATAATCAGATTCAGCAATCTGGAAAACATTTGTTGAGAATCTGCTCAGTTCAAAGGACAGTATTTGAAACTGTGAGAATACCAAGATGAGAAAGCAATTCCAGGCTTTTCGGAAATGACAGTCTATTGAGGAAGACAGGTACACACATAAACAGCTCCCATGCGTATGCATTTGATGCCGAGTGCTTTCATAGGGGAATAAACAGCATACAGTATAGTTTGTGGGAGGAAGAAAGTAATCAGAGATAAGAATCCTAGGAGAAATTGTACCAGGAGAGACATGTTATCTGGGCTTTAAAGAATCATTTACACTAGGGTCCAGAGAAGACACTGTAGGATGCTAGGGGAGATGGCACAGAAAGAAGCCTGAATTTGGATCCCTGGAATAAAGCAAGAAAAGGCTTTGGTTTGGGTAAGTTCATTAAGGGATCTTATTTAGACAGAGGGCTGACCATGGCAACTGTTCCTTAAGGAAGTTATAGGACAGCAGTTGGCATAGGGTGAACTGAGCCTACTGGTCTGTCTGAACTGATGTGAAGATTTCTTTCCATTTTAATTCTTCTAAAATGTAAAATCAGTCTTTACATGATGATGTCTCCCATTTTCCTTATCTAAACTACATTTGATTATTTCACATAGTCCCCAGCTTATAGTACTGTGTTTTCTTTCCTTATTTTATTTCATGTGTGTGAGTGTTTTACCTGTATTATATGTATGTGCATGACATGTATGCCTGGTGCCCAATGCAGGTCAGAGAAATAGGTTAAGATCCCTGGAGCTGGAGTTACAGATGGTTGTGAGCTACCACATGAGTATTGTGAACTAGTCTTGGGTCTTCTGAAAGAGCAACAACTACTCTCAACCACTACGTCATCTCTTTAGCTTCTAATTTCCAACTTTTTACCAAATAAGTCTCTTCTGAAAAAAATCATGTAAGTAGGATGTAGAAGGTTCAACATATAAACATGTTATTGAATGTATGCTCCTTATGATTGAGTGGGAAAAGTTATATTTCTCTGGTTCATCATCACCCATAACTTCTCAAAGTTCATGAGGATGGATTAATACAAATGTTTGAAAAGTGATTAGATATAGGATTTATATGTGACAGGAATTGCACAGCCCACAATAGACAGGCTTCTAGTGTACATTTTCACTGGAGTCCCTGCCACATGGGAACTGACTGTTGTGTTACCTAATCTTTTTTCCTGTTATTTTTCTCTCCATTTCTCTAGTGCTTAATTTAGATAAGGACAGAGCCAAAGTAATCTGCCCAAGAGCTCTGTACCAGCATCATGTCTATCACAACACTGGGCCACAAAGTGCCAATATAGCAGAAGATCATAAGACAAAAGGCATGCTGAATGCTTTTTGTGCTGTTTTTCTTTCATGTATTTGAATGAAGCACTGTCTCTTTTGGATACTGGATAGAAGTTTAGAACTTCCTCTCCAAGGAGAAAAGAGAATGAAAGAAACACAGTAGTTGCAAGCAATAGAAGTAAATGTTGAAGGAATACCAAATACGAAGCCAGAAATAGTCCAGGATTTTGAAGTCTAGGAACTAAAGCTTTCCTCTTATGTCTCAAGTTGATTTGGGTATGTACTTTTGTACTATAGCTAAAATTCTTCTAGACAGTGCAGTACACCTAAAAAACATCTATCATGTCTTCTTGGCTTAAAGTTTACCATTTCATTGACATTTTGTTGTCCAATATTCAGCTCTAGATATGATTCTAGCCTAGTATCCTTAGTTTGGCTAAATCCTGAACTCAATTTCTAAGAAAACTGTGTCCCTAGATACTATACTTAGTTCTGGAGTTTTAGAACCAGAGTGAGGGATGAAAGTAGTGTTGGGTTAGTCTGTGAAATACCAAGTATTTAGTCAAGGTACTACTGATGATAAGCACTCAGATTTTAGGGAACATTTTATTATACTAATTAACTGTCAGGATGTCATACAGAAGACCCCATGTAGATAAAAACTGGAGAAATAAGGCCATATGGTCCAGGATAGTGGGTCTGAGAATGGAACTTGAAGGTTAAAGTCAGTTTTGTAAATAGAAAATCATAATCACCAGTGAACTCTTGAAGTGTATCTTAGGAGACGGCCGGGCCTGACAACCAGAAGCTCTATAGATGGCTTTTAAGGCCAGGCTGAGGTGTTTGGAGCTAATAGTAATAAATGGACATTCACAATTTTAATTTTACAGGGAACTGGTGATAACATAATTTGCTAGAATGATCCAACTCTGATGCACTATTATTCTAACATTAATATTCAGCCTCCTCATGGGGGGAGGGGGCTGTGAGATCTCTGCCATCCAGAGGCTCCACATGGGAAGCTTGGTTATGGAACATGAGAAGACGTTGCTGATGTAGAGTTCAGGTATTTGAATTTTAGTGTCCGAGGGTCAAAGAATATGTACACTCTATGATTCCACAGAGGGATCTGAGAGATATTGTAGTTAAAAGTGATTCTCTCTAAATGACGAACAAGATTGGCTGCATGTATGACTAACTCTTCTGAGAAAATACTGAGATCATTTGTCACTTGTTCCTTTCATGTGATTTGTAGAAGAAATATGTAATTTTTTGAGTAAACATAATGACACATTTTAAAAATATGTTTGCTTTGAAGGAAACAGAGGAACTGTTTCCTCACTGGTGTCAATAAAAGATATAGCAAGACAGAAAGCACATAACTGGGTAGTGTGGTAATAATTTAAAATTCTGATGCACAGCTTCTTCTCTGCCTTAGACTATTTATGTTCCCAGATGAAACACACACATACACACAACCTTTATATTTACAATATACCTTAGGCATGACAATAGCTGGGTAGCTGCCTACCCTCCATGCTGTCAGAATCTGCTTTCCTACTGATAACCCCAAGTTATCACTTATTATTTACTATGTTCCATCTGGGCTGCTCTTAGTTCCATTTGGCCAGCCCATGGCCATGTTTTTATCACTTAGCTCTCTCATGGCAGCTCTCCTTCTCTCTGCTGCATATTCTTCTTCTATTCCATGGTAGCTTCTTCCTGCTCCTTCCCTCCTCATGGTTGTTTCTCTTTAAGTCTATGAAACCTCAACTGTACCTATCTCTTTTTTCCTACTACTAGCTGTTGGCATCTTTATTTACCAATCACAATTAACTGGGGGCTGAGTCACAGGGACTACATGCAGACTCCATGTCTTGGGGATTCACCCTTAGCATTACAATAAATAATAAAAGACAAAACCTCAACAGGGTAGATTATTTTTCATAAACTTTATTTATCATTAAATCCTTCTCTCCCCTTTATACTATGTTCCATTGGTAACTAATCAAGGTGTATATTTTCTGCTTAATGTCTCTCGGAACAGTTTATCAACTTCTATGCACTGTGATCCTACTGTGTGCAAAGAACACTAGATAACTGAAAAAAAGAATAAAAAATGGTTTTACCTCCAGAAAGCTCAGAAACAAGTAAGAGATCAATAAATGTGACTCAATTGCAGTGGCTATAGTAAGTCTAAGGCTGAGCTAAGGGAAATGGCAGAGACATTTTGTTCTGGGTTTCTAGACATGATTCCTAACAGGGAATGATACTTTATGTGTGATTTATGACAAGACATAAAATACAAGTAAGATTTAAAAAATGCATGGAAGGGAAGGGCATTTTAGGTAGGGAAACACATTTGAAAATATGACTTTATTAATGAATCCATTCCACTGTTGCTTATTAAAGACCTAGACACAGTACCTGGCATAAGGGATACAGAAATAAATGAAATGAACACAGGCAGTGTTATTTTTAGTCTCTGTTCTCTGTGCCCCTAAGACATTGTTCTTACATATTTTTCCCTTTCTTCCCTGGATCCCTGATTTGATTGACACTTCCTTTAAATAAATATGGATTGCTCAAATCTCTATGAAGAAAATATTGAGTCCATTCGCACTATGAGCACATCATATCACAATGAGATCATTGTTTGTTAGTGCGTTTTGTTCATTATTTTGAAAGCTCATTTTATTTTCTGTCTTGGGGATTAATGATCTCCTTTTCCTGAGCCAAGATGGTTGTTGTGACTTTTGAGACCCAGAGCAATTACAAGCCCCTCCTTCTCAGCTGCCTGGAGAGATGTCCTGATTTCTGTGCTGTCACAGATAATTCTACCATGGTCAAGATGAAGCAGTGTCTGAAATGACAACATAAGCCCTCTGCCCTATGTAACAGATGTAATCATAGATTCACTGTTGTAGAGAGAGCAAGGAATGCCACTCTTTCTTTGTTTCTGATTCCTTCCCAGCTCTATTTTATGAGTTTTAAACTTATACGAGACAAATAATATCCCATGATTTCATGGAACACAGATGCCCTATGCTTCCAAGTATACATTCAAAGCCCTATCTCAGTTTGTTCTCTGAGGCCAAGTCAAAGAAAACACAATAAATTGAAAATTCCATTCTCCCAGACTCTTGATTCTATAGGGACAGTAGTCAACAGCTGGACTAAATTTCAGAATGAATTGAGTAGATGGGATATTGTGAGGACACAAGTCCAGGAGCCTATTGACCAGGACACTTAATAAGCATATCATGGCCTTTGTCAATCACAATGCCTTCCATAATAGTGCCAGGTGTAGATCAAATTTCCTTCCTTCTTTCTTTCTTTCTTTCTTTCTTTCTTTCTTTCTTTCTTTCTTTCTTTCTTTCTTTCTTTCTTCCTTCCTTCCTTCCTTCCTTCCTTCCTTCCTTCCTTCCTTCCTTCCTTCCTTCCTTTCTTTCTTTCTTTCTTTCTTTCTTTCTTTCTTTCTTTCTTTCTTTCATCCATCCATCTGTGTCCCCCCCCCTTTGATTTTCTTTATTTACCTTTCAAATGTTTTCCCCTTTCCAGGTCTCCCCTTCAGAAAACCCCCTATTGCATCCCCCTCCCCCTGACTATATGAGTGTGCTCCCCCAACTCCTGTCCCCATCCTCCTGCCCTGG
>CM052718.1:34796239-34825536 GCA_028551405.1 Uromys caudimaculatus | reverse complement strand
AGAGGATGACCTCGATGGTCATCAGGGAGAGAGGAGAGGCTCTTGGGCCTGAGGATGTTAGAGGCCCCAGTAAAGGGGAATGTCAAGGCGGGAATATGGGGATGGGTGGGCGGGTAGGTGGGAGGTGGAATTCCCTCATAGAGGCGGGTTGGGGAGGGGATAGGGGGTTTCCAAAGAGGAGACCCAGAAAAGGGGAAACATTGGAAATGTAAATAAAGTATCAAAAATAAAAAAAAATTAAAAAAAAACAATAAAAAAATTGGGGAACAGAGATAAACAGAAAATTCTCAACTGAGGAAACTAGAAGTGCTGAGAAACATCTAAAGAAATGTTCAACATCCTTAATCATCAGGGAAATGCAAATCAAAACAACTCTGAGATTCCACCTCACACCAGTCAGAATGGCTAAGATAAAAATTAAGGGGACAGCGGATGCTGGCAAGGATGTAGAGAAAGGGGAACACTCCTCCATTGCTTGTGAGATTGCAAACTGGTACAACCACTCTGGAAATCGGTTTGGTGGACCCTCAGGAAAATGGATATAATACTACCTGAGGACCCAGTTATATCACTCCTGTGCATATACCCAGAAGGTGCTCCAACATGTAATAAAGACACATGCTCCACTATGTTCATAGCAGCCATATTTATAATACTACTGGGCTATTAAAAACAATGACTTCATGAAATTCACAGGCAAATGGATGGAATTGAATATATCATCCTGAGTGAGGTAACTCAGTCACAAAAGAATGAACATGGTTTGTAGTCACTGATAAGTGGATATTAACCCAAAAGTTCAGAATACCCAAGATTCACTTCACAGCAACCATTGGGCTGAGCGTGAGGTCCCAGATGGAGGAGTTGGAGAAGGATCCGAGGGAGCTAATGGAGTTTGCAGCCCCATGGAGGGAGCAACAGTGTCAATTGGCCTGAGCCCTGGCCCTCCCGGAGACTGGACCACCAACCAAAGAATACACATGGAGTGACCCATGGTTTGGGCCACATGTGTGTCAGAGGAGGACCTTGTTGACCATGAGAGGGAGGAGAGGCCCTTGGGCCTATGGATGTTAGATGCCCCAGTACAGAAGAATGCCAGGGAGGGAAGACTGGAGTGGGTGGGTGGGGGAATATTCTCATAGAGGCAGGCAGAGTAGGGAGGGGATAGGGGGAATTCCAAAGGGGAGACCTGGAAAGAGGAAAACATTTGAATTGTAAACAAAATATCAAAAAAAAAAAAAAAGAGTTCTCTGGCGTAATTTTTGTAATTTAAGTATATTATCATATCATCTGCAAATAGTGATATTTTGACGTCTTCCTTTCCCATCTATATCCCTTTGACCTCCTTTGGTGTCTAATTGTCTCAACTAGAAGCTAGAAGCCTACTTGATCATGATAGATGATCATTTTGATGTGTTCTTGGATTTGGTTTGTAAGAATTTTATTGAGTATTTTTCCACTGATATTCATAAGGGAAATTGTTCTGAAGTTCTCTTTCTTTGTGGGGCGTTTGTGTGGTTTAGGTATCAGCATAATTGTGGCTTCATAGAACCAATTGGTTAGTGTTCCTTCTGTTTCTATTTTGTGGAATAGTTTAAAGAGTATTGATACTAGGTCTTCTTTGAAAGTCTGATAGAATTCTGCACTAAAACCATCTGGTCCTGGGTTTTTCTTGGTTGGGAGACTTTTAATGACTGCTTCTATTTCTTTAGTGGTTATGGGACAGCTTAGATGGTTTATTTGATCCTGATTTAATTTTGATACTTGGTATCTAGAAAATTGTCCATTTCATCCAGATTTTCCACTTTTCTAGAGTGTAGGTTTTGTAGAAGGATTTGATCTTTTTTTTTTTTTTTTTTTTTTTTTTTTGGATTTCCTCAGTTTCTGTTGTTACATCTCCCTTTTCATTTCTGGTTTTGTTGATTTGGATACTGTCTCTGTGCCCTGTGGTTATTCTGGCTAAGGGTTTATCTATCTTGTTGATTTTCTCAAATAATCAGCTCCTGGTTTTGTTGACTCCTTGTATAGTTCTTTTTGTTTCTACTTGGTTGATTTCAGCCCTGAGTTGGATTACTTCCTGCCATCTACACCTCTTGGGTGTATTTGCTTCATTTTGTTCTAGAGCTTTCAGTTGTGCTGTCAAGCTGCTAGTGTATGCTTTCTCCAGTTTCTTTTTGGAGGCACTCAGAGCTATGAGTTTTCCTCTTAGCACTGCTTTCATTGTGTCATATAAATTTGGGTATGATGTGCCTTCATTTTCATTGAATTCTAAAAATTCTTTAATTTCTTTCTTTTCTCTTCCTTGACAAATCTGTCATAGAGTAGAGCATGGTTCAGCTTCAATATGTATGTGGGCTTTTTCTTCTTTTTGTCACTATTGAAGACCAGCCTTAGTCCATGGTAATCTGATAAGATGCATGGGATTATTTCAATTTTCTTGTATATGTTGAGGCCTGTTTTGTGACCATTATATGGTCAAATTTGGAAAAGGTACTATGAGTTGCTGAGAAGAAGTTATCTTCTTTTGTCTTAGGATGAAATATTCTACAAATGTCCTCTATCATCATCATGAGATGTGATTTTACATCCCAGTTTTGCTTTCCGGGTGTGTTGGGCTGTCCAGGACTTGCCGTGGTGGGAGTTCTGGGTACTGATGATGCCAAGTAGCCTTGGTTTCTGTTGCATAGGTTCTTGTACTTTCCTCTTGCCATTTGGTTATCTCTGGTTTTAGTTGGTTTTGCTGTCTCTGACTGGCGCTTGTCCCTTCTTTGGGCCTGTGAACCTGTGTTCTTAGGTATGTCAGCACTCCTCCAAAGACCATCTCTCTCCTGGTGGGATTTGTATGTGGAGGGCTGTGGGACAACCTTAGGTCTGGAGCACAGATGGAGACTGAAAGGATTCTGTCTCCAGCTGCTCTGCTGTTCCCGTGCCCTGTGCGCTTCTTGCAGGTCCTGCTTTGGACAGTTATTGGATCAAAAGTGGTTATCTCACCCTGGCCCAACTTCATGTACTCTTTTTAATATTTTTATGAGTATTTGATGGGTTAATAATAGTGTTTTAGTTGAGATAAAATTACATCACTTCTCTGCTTTTTCCTCTTGAGGCTCCTTCGAACTACTCTCCCTCAAATCCAAGAAATCCATTTTCTACTATCCATATACTCATGGATGTGGATCCATCCACTGGAGTATGGTGGGCATAACAGGGTCTGCATTGTGTTCTTAAAGAAAAGCAATTCTTCCTCCAGTGAAAGCTATCAACATTCCATACCTCCTTATTTACACATTGGGATTTATAAGTCCTTCTATGTCGGAATGTTAATGTGTTTGATCTTGGACAGGTCTTTTGCAGATAACCATAGGTTCTGTGACTTCATGAGTAGAGTGGATCTTTCTTATTCAAAACACAGTATCCCCAATTCTCTAAAACAACTGCTTGGCTCTCAGACCTCACCAGAGCTATTTATTTGTACAGGCAGCAGGTATCAAAGATACTAACAACCGATTAAAGAGCAAAGAATGTGTCAGTAGAATCTTCAGTCACAAATGGGACCCCCCCTCACACACACACATACACATACAAGCACACACATGCACACACACAGGGAGCTAACTAGATTACAAGTTTGAAACCAGCCATGGCTATAGAGTGATATCATGTCACATTCTTATTTTTTTAAGTACAGCTCTCAATTCTACTAAAAATATTCCTAGGCTCTCTGTTCTGTATTACAATTGATGATATTTTTTGAAAATTTCATTCTTCCAACTTTTGGTTAATAATCATACTGTTCATCTCAATTCAATTCCTTATTATTTCCTTTAGTAAAGATATTGTAATTGTCAAGTTCTTTAAATGTCAGATTTTTATAGCTATTATTAAATACACAAAGTAGCATTTGCTCTTCCCATTTCTTCAATTAACTATTACTGTACCCCTCCTTCCAAAAAAGGTTCTGAAACTTTTGAAAACATACAATATAATCAAAATTGCTATGAAATTTTTAAACATGCATGTCATTATTCTTTATTCTTCTCTATCCTCCCTGTTTGGATTTCTGTAACCCTGCGGATTAAAAAAAAAAAAATCAGAGCTTAAAAAAAAAAAAAAAAGAATGGAGCAGAAATATATTCTAAATGCTCATATCCGCAAGGACAAGAATAAAGTTTAATGTTACTGACAAGTCAAGTTGAAAGGCAACTGTAATTATTTAAGTGAGTAGAATGATTAGATGGAAACCAGGTGTTCTGTGAAAATTAGGGTACTCAAGAACAAGACCCAATCCATGGAAGGCTCTGTCTTCTAAACATACTAATACATGTGGGGAGAAAGAGAGCCTCAACTTAGAAAGCCACAGAATATATTATATGTGGGATGGTAACCATATCTGGAGGTGTTCTCTCTGGGGTCAGCTTGGAAGAAAGCCGAAAGCCAATGGAACTGTTGTCTGGGGCTTGGGGCTACATCTTAATTTGGCATCAGTACTTGGTGACATTATCCATGGCCTTGTTTTTAGAAGCACGACAGAAGCCAGCATGAAAGGAGCATGGAGGCTTGTGCCAAGGTTCAAGAAGGCTACTGAGGCCAAGCAAGATATAGCAGAGCCTGGCTTTCTGTAAGACAGCCCCAAGAGGCCATAGGGAAAGGCTGTAGAGGTGAAACCCAAGTTTAAAGGGAGGATTTAGGAGATTAGTGATGTCAGGGCTATGATCTGTTTACTATGGATAGATGAACTCATGGAGTGGAGCAGACTCCAGAAAGAGGTTATGTGTGCTCTAGGCAGCAAAACTGGAGGGACAGAGTTACGTAGGCTTGTGGAGCCCAGATGATGACATTAGAAACCCCAGATGAAATACATGAAGCTAGGGACTTGCTGGGTTTTATTCTACTTTGTTATGAGCTTTCCTTAATATTCTCTGATTCTTCTTTTGTAGAATGTGAATGTTTATACTATTGTATATTAGAAATTTATAACTCATTTGATTTATTGAATGTTCAATCAATCAGTTGATTGATTGATTGATTGATTGATTGATTGATAGTGAGTGGGTGGTTTGGGCAAGGTTTCATGTAGCCCAGTCTGGTTTCAAACTTGTTATGTAATTGAGGATAGCCATGAACTTGATTCACTTCCTTTTACATCACTGTTGTGGAGGTTAGAGGCACATACCACCACACTTCACAGGATTACATTTTTATCATGCAGGAGATGACTGTTAAAAGATGTCTGTGGGTCTTGGAAGAGACTTTGCCTTTGTGATTTTTCATCAGTTCAAGAACTGACAAAGATAAAGAAGACTTTGAAGTTGGACTTCATGCACTTGCCTTTTGAGATGGCCATGAGTCCACAGGATAAGAAGTGGAAGATAATGGCTTCAAGTGATATGTTTCACTGTTAAGTTGTCAAGGAGTTGACTTAGTATAGTTAAAACTAGACAGGATCTAGACGCACCCAAA
Source organism: Uromys caudimaculatus (assembly GCA_028551405.1). Classification (NCBI taxonomy): domain Eukaryota; kingdom Metazoa; phylum Chordata; class Mammalia; order Rodentia; family Muridae; genus Uromys; species Uromys caudimaculatus. Next base: position 34,820,079 of record CM052718.1, on the reverse strand, counting down.
AGGACAGATCTCTTGATATGCCTGAGAAGATTTTTCTAGATTAGATTAACTGAGGTAGGAAAACACATTCTGAATGGGGGAAGCACCATTCTTGAGCTAATGGATATGGCTAGAGAGCATGTGCTATAAAGCAGTTAAACTATGGCTACACCCATGCTCTCAGCCCCAGACTGATTCTGAAATTAGGATAATTTGCCACTTTTAATTTAATACAACTGTGACTCAAAACTATAAAGCTCAAACCAAAACCCAAACACCTTCTACTACACATAGTTTAATAACTAAAATTCAGAGCATGTATTTTGCTCTGTCTCATGTCCACAAGATATCACCAGATTACCAGATGTTTCTGTTTTTTCTAGTCACAGAGAGGTAATATGGACAGGTTAAATAAATCCCAAATGTCAAGGTTTCAGACTCAGACACCTGGTAGGTATAACTTGCAATGTGGGAACAATAAACTTCTCACTCAGACCGAAAGGTTATTAAGGGGGAAAGTGCATGATGGGCTTGGGATGAGGTTAGCCTGATTATTCTACCAACTTATATATAGATTAAGTACATATCTGACGTGAAGCAAGTTCCTGTATTAACCGTTCTAAGACTCACCTACCTCATTTGTAAATAAGGATAATCACAGGCTTGTATGGTATAATGAATTTTCTTGTCCAAATTGTTCTTCAGTTTTTGGGAACACTAAAACTTTCATTTCATCCATCTTAGACATAGAGCATGTATAGGCTACAGAGTCAAGAAATTGTGTGTGTGTGTGTGTGTGTGTGTGTGTGTGTGTGTGTGTGTGTGTGTGTGTGTGTGTGTGCGCGTGTTCATTTGTTTCTGGCCAGAGATGATTTGTTTGGCTGTATTTTTGAATTCTGGGTATCAACTTCCTACGTATTTTTCACAGGTAACATCTAGAAATTCAGTGGCAAGATATTTCATAAAGGAACAATAGTCACTACCTCACTGACTGACATTAAGATGTCCCCAATGCAGCTTTATCTGACGCTCACAGCACTTTGAATGAGTAGATAGACCCAGATGCTCAGTGAACTTTTATTGCTTATGTTGCAGTTTTCACAGCTCTGCTAAGACACTGCAATCCCAGTGCCCCTGTGCTTACACAGGGAAGCAGAAAGTAATTTCATTTTTGGGAGTGCTGGGAGATCTTGGTAGTATTTTTCACCACTGAAGAATGAAAAGGAGTTACTTTTCAGTTTATTTGTTTGGCTCTTGGTTGTTTCTGTCTAATTTTTTTTTTATGTGATCAAAGAAGTGTCAGTTGAATGCTCCATCTGCTTTGAGATTTAAAAAGGTGGCCTTGTTTTCTGGGTGGTACAGTAGCTAGGCCTTGAGGAAAATAGTTTTAGGAGAAATTTACTAATAGAGTTCTGAGTATATTTTCTTTCCTTTTATTTCTCCCTTATTTCTAAGCTAGAAGGAATGTAAAAAAAAAATAATAAGCCACAGGAGAAATCTAGTGTGAATTTCAGCACCCTGTCTTCAATCCTCAGCTGCCATTTCTATGAGGAGAAATTTCAAGTACCTGTGTCCAAATGTTCAGCCTTGGCAGAGATATTATCTGCACTTAGCAACAATAAGCTCCCACAGCCTGGGACATTAGAATGAATCTGACAGAACACAAGGTAGATCACACCAGCAATGCTGAAGATACCACCTTGGAATCTCTTTTTTTTTTTTTTCCAAAAATTCATATACTGAAGATACTCTTGGTCAGTCCAAGCTTTGAAAAACACTGACAGTCAATGTGTACTAAAGCACAGAGGAGCAGGCACAACCTTTTATTTTCCTAAGAGTTAAAACAAGAGCTCACTAATTACTAATTCAGCCCCCAAAACTTTTTCTGCCCTTCCAAAGCAACAAAAATAAAAGATAAGCAAGGAGGCAAACAATTTTCTTATCTCTAGTTTTCTCTCCTTTGCTTCCTGACCTTTGGTTGATGTTCTATTTCTCTTAGTATTTTAGAATCTTGCACATGGTGTGGTGGTGGTGGCGAGAGGCTACCCCTGAGGCTGTCATTCTTCTAAGCTTGTACTAGGTGCTTTTGTATTCCCAAGGCATAGTATATAACAGAGAGAAAAGGATCTGCTTCATAGCTTCAGAGAGATTAGTTCACTATATAAGGAAGGCATGGGAGAGGAAGGTGCTCAGTTGCTGGCGGCAGGAGTACGCAGCAGAAGCTTTACACCACGGTAGAACTGGAAGCAGAGAGCCACAGACAGGAGCTGGGGATGGTATGCCCTTAAGACCAACTTTTTCCAACTAGGCCCTACTCCCTAAAGTTTTTACAATCTCCAGAAACAGTGAAAACACTGGGTACCACACATTCAAAACACTAACTTATATGTGGGGCCACATCACATCTACCAAGAGCAAAACTCCAAGGAGAGAAGTTCACAAGTATCTTGCAGAGGTAGGGGTTTACTATCCAAAGCTGGAGCACTCCAATTGGAGTCTGGACCTCTCCTCCATAGACATTGCCATACCAGTTTGAATTATTTTCTTCTTTATCCACAAAGCTTTCTTCAATGAACCTAACCGAAATTAATCTCCCTGTCTTTTGGAGTGTAATACTTTTGTTTTGATTTTTTTCTTGATTAAGATTGTTTCATTTGTTCATATCTGCTTTCCAATAAGATAAATATCCTTAGTATAATATTCTACAATGCATATGCATATCAAAAACACACACGTACACACACACACACACACACACACACACACACACACAACACACACACACGCCACTACCACCATGACCACCATGACCACCACAGCCGCCACCACCACCACCACCACCACCACCACCACCACCACCACCACCACCACCACCACCACCATCACCACCACCACCATTAATCTTTGTGAGATACTGTGGCTAGAAATTAGTACTCCTTGGTTACTTCTGACACTGTGATAAAATAGGGTGCAGAAACAACTTGAAGAAAGGCTTGTTTTATTTGTTTATTTGTTTGTTTTTCACTCACAGTACTAGAGTACAATCCATCTGGCAGGAAAGTCATCATAGCAAGCAGGAGCCTGGGGAAGCTGGTCACCATGCACCCATAGTCATGACACAGTGGGAAATGGGTGCTGGTGCTCAGTTACCTTTCTCCTGAGTGTAGTCCAGGTCCCTAACTTAGGAAAGAGTGTAACTTGGTTTTTTCCCCATTATTAACCCAATAAATATAATCCCTATCAGACATGCCCAGAGGATAAATAACCTCTCCCAGCTCTATCTGTAAGTTTTTATCTTAGGTGATTCCAGATGCTGTCAAAATGTCAATCAAGAGTAACCATCACAATGTGAGAAAAAGATGTTCCTCCCATTATATACTCCCATTCATATAAGCAATATAGTTTTATTTTCTTTTGCAAATTACATATTTTTAAATATTAAGCAGTGATATGTTCTAGAGACACAGGGGATACAAGTGTCAGCAGAGCCTCTTCTGTGAGAAATTCACCATTGTATTCAACTGTTCAACAGGTTGATGCTGAATTTCCATCCGTTATTGTATTTATTATTTTATTTTCTTCTTCAAATATTTTTAGCATCCTTATGTTAGCTGCTATTGCAAAAGCTAAATAAAAATTTCAATAATCTTAGTATAGGAAAATAACATCTGGTAAAAATATATGAAGAGAAGAGATTAATCATTTTAACAGATTTTCTGTATCTACCACTTTTACCTTTGATCTTTGACACAGGATTATATGTGTCACTTCTAATTTATGAGAGGCTATGGCACAGGGTAAAGCTAATCATACTGTGGCATAGTCTGTGTTAAAGAAGTGTCCATAATCATACTAGTAATGGTAATAGGAACAGCCAGATGTTATAATTGCTAATTTAAACTTGTCTTTAGTCAAATTCAAGAAGATAGTTAAAATCTCCTTAAAAATACTTTTCTTTGCCAACTTTGCCTTTACTTCTAGCACTTTGATGGCATTATTGTTGATGTTTTTTCATTATATCACAGGTCTAAGGAGCTGCTTCTCTTTCTTTGCCTCTTCTCTGTGTGGTTCTAGCTAAATAATTACTATTTAGTTACTATGAAGTTCACTTATTCTTTTATCACTTCCATTTTGTGGTCAAGTCTGTCTAGTGACTAGTTTATTTAGGCTCATGCAATCTTTAGTTCCCATTTACCATTTGTTTTTTTCTTTATAGTATTGGATTATCAAATGAGATAGCTTTCTCTCATTCTAATTGTGTTTATGCTTACATTGTAGAATGTAGATAAATTATTGTTTAATAACTGCTATTACAGTGTTTCAGGGTCGACATTTGTTATCTATTTTTTTGTAATACATTAATGTTTTCAGTTTTTCATATTTAGTAAGTTAGCATTATATTTTAGATGTCTTGAATATATATTATAATATAAGAGTATGAGTCTTATTCATAATCTGTACAAAAACTTGTATCCATTTGTGTTGTCAGGCCTGTGACCCAGTTACAGGTTGCAAATTGCTATATGCCTCCTCTGTGGGTTGTGGGTCAGTGTGGCTTCTGTTTCCAAAGCCTCTGTCCTACTTAGATCTGTGTCATGTGTGTATCACCCAGCAGCCACACAATTCAATACCAGAAGCCTGTTGTGGACAATTTAGGGCTGAGTTCCATGAATACACAGCTCAAATTCTGGAATAGTGTACTGGCTGGTTTTGTGTCAACTTGACACAAGCTGGAGTTATCACAGAGAAATGAGTTTCAGTTGAGAAAATGCCCCCATGAGATCCAGAGGTAAGGCATTTTCCCAATTAGTGATCAAGGGGAGAGGACCCCTTGTGAGTGGTACCATCTGTGGGCTGGTAGTCTTGGGCTCTATAAGAAAGCCAGCTGAGCAAGCCAGGGGAAGCAAGTAAGCCCGTAAGTTACATCCCTCCATGGCCTCTGCATCAGCTCCTGCTTCCTGACCTGCTTGAGTTCTAGTCCTGACTTCCTTTGGTGATGAACAACAGCATGAAAGTATAAGCCCAATAAACCCTTTCATCCCCAAGTTGTTTCTTGGTCATGATGTTTGTGCAGGAATAGAAACCCTGACTAAGACAAATAGAAATAATGATATTCACCATACAGATCTTGGATGAATCCTTTGAAAATGCAAAACAAAAACCATGTTGTAACTATGACGTGGCATGCCACCAGAAGGTGACATTTTATTACCCCTAGATGTGCTTTCCTTCCAGCTTTAAGAAGGGACTAAAAATAGGGCTCTGGACCTGGCAGAATAGAAATGTGTTTACTCTTTCCAAATCCCATCAGATTTGTTCTCGTCTTTAATCGTACTATTTCAAGGGAAAGTAAGTCTTGTGTTTCAATCTGGAATTTCACAGCAGCTATGCTGGCCTCTTTCCTCTGGGAAACATCTGCAGCATCATTTAGTCCTTCTGAAAGATTGAGGATTAGAATCATGGGACACATGGTATTCCAGAAGCAGGCACTGGGCCTTTTAAAACCAGAGACTATGCTGCATTTAGAATTCAGGAAAGCATAAGGTTGGTAAATATATGACCCTTTGTGTTAGTAGGCAGTTTTCTCTGTTCTTGAAGCTGTCTCAATCTCTAATGTCTTCACTCTCCTCATCTGTTCATTTCATAATTTTTCAGTGCATGCCTGGTGGCTATGGCCGTGAATGGGACAGAAAATACTCATGCATTCATGGAACTCACATTCTGATGGCAGAGAGTAGAAGGAGGGCATGAGTGTAACATTAAATATAAATTAATTCCAGCACTGTGGTTCACTACCCACCTCAATGTATTACGTTACCAAATGAAACACACACATACAGCCTTTATATTTTAATATACTTTAAACAGCACAATAGCTGGGCAACTGCCTAACCTCCATGCTGTTAATCCCGAGTCATTACTTACTAATTCTATGTTCTATCTTGGCTGCCCTAGACCCAGCTGGGCACCCTTCTGGGCCATGCTGTCCTGGCTCCTTCACATGATGGCCATGCCTCTCTGTCCTGCACTATTCTCAGGCATGGCATCTCTCGGTTTCTCCACACTGTCCCATATGGTGCATCTCCTTCTCACTTCTCCTCTCAGTCCCAAGCCTGGGAATACTAATTCTGCCTATGTCTGTTCTCCCTAGCTGTTGGCAGTTTGCTTCTTTATTTATGAATCAGAACCAACTGGGGGCAGGTTCCCAGAACCTATGTGCAGACACACTTGTGCAAGCAGTTTTTTTGGGGGGAACACAATCAGCACTTGTAATACAAGCAGCTATACACATGAGAAAGGAGAAAGCCAGTGGGGGGGGGGATTAGTTAGAGACAAACATGAATACAATCAAACTACAATATGAAAAGAGAATAACGAGATGTCAGTAAAACCTCTCTAATATACACAAAAGTCACGAGCAAGCCTACTCCTTGTACACTCTGTTTCAGAAGAAATTGCTTTCTCAAAGACACTGTGGCAGAGGTTGGTCAACTGTGGTATACAACATGTCAAGAGCTAGAATGGAGGTGGCAATAAGCAAAGTGGGACCAAATAATGTCATAGATGGTGACAAACCCATATCATGGCTGTGTGTAAAATGTGATCACTTTCCTCTTTAGGAGTTCTTTGAAAATTTCATCTATAATATATTCTTCTCTTAGACTTGAGTGCATCACCATATATATAAAATCACACATACACACATGTACACATACACACACACATATATAAAATCATACACATATATACATATATACATATACATATGCACATATATGTATACATACCTATATAAAAATCATACACACATACACACATATATACACAAACACACACATACATACATATACACACACACATATATACACATACATACATACATACATATGCATGCACACACACACACACACACACATACACACTTTGTAAGTAATTAGAATTAACAGAACCCCAGTCTTTCTTTTCTATAAATACAAACAAGGAATAATAATAAAGTAATTCAACATCTATGCTTCTAAAGCTTTTTTGCATCTTTAGTATAGCTCTTAAAACTTTAAACCTAAAATTTAAAGTTTATTTGGCTTGATCTCAAATTCTCTTTAAAATGTTTATTTGTTTGAATTTTAAGTTTCTTAAAAATTTCATACATGAAAACTGTATTTACATCACTTCTAACACCCTTCCTCTTTCTTCATCCAACTCTTCCTGTGCCCCTACCCTCTCCCACTCAAATTCAAGATCTCTTCTCATATAAATGTATATATGTATATATGTATATGTGTGTATGTGTGTATGTATGTATGTGTGTATGTATGTATGTAATATGTATATAAAATAGTCACAGTAAGGCCATTTTGGTTGTTCTTATGTATGTGTTTAGACTTGACCACTTGGGATTGGATAATCTGTCAGGGGACTCATCCCTAGAGAAGATATATTCTTACCCTCTCTCAGTGGTTATTAATTGCCTGTATCTAATGTATCCTTCCCCATCCACATTAGCATGTAAAGTGGTGTTATCATTATGCTGGCCTAACAAAGCAAGCCTACTGTTGAGTTTTCATGGGCGCAGTTTCTCTGCTATGCCTAGAACACATTACCTAGTGATATTCTGATTCTTTGGCTTTTGAAATTTTTCCACTTTTCTTCTATGATTTTCCCTGAGTCTTGTGTATAAGAGTTGGGTTGGGCAACATGTGATCATTTGTTCTCACCAGTTGTGGCTCTCTGTAATAACCTACTTCATAAGTTATGTTATATGACACACTTAGTAGGTTATGTTAAATTTATCAAATAATATTGACTTCTTTAAGCTGGAGATGTACTATATTTTGCCCCTATAGAGTTGTTCATTTACAAGAGTTAAGAGAGATATCATGGCAGATTGCCGTCTGATCAGAGAAGCCACTTTCTCATCCTATATGCATAGCTAAGTTATGTCCAAGTCTCCAGGTAGTTATGATCCTTTGATTGAATTCTAGGTTACTGAATGAGACTATGATAGGCATGACCTCCAAGCTTGGCTTCCAGAAACCTCTATGGCTGACTCTGCCACTGGTGTTTGTAATTTGCCATTAGAGAGCAAAGATAGAATCTCTGGGATTGGGTAAAGTTAAACGTTGAGCAGAAAGGAGCCTTGATCTCTGAATTAATATCAGGCTGTTGTTCCAGCAGAAAGGAAGTAGAGTATACCTTGATAAGGTATCAAAATGTTGCAGTTTACATTGCCAGCATCACCTTACTGTATGTTGGCATGCATGTTGAATTTGTGTTTACTTTCACACATTCATCTCTGTCACTCTTCTCCACAAAGAAGGTGCAATGCAATCCAAGTCTCCCCAATTCATAGAAGAAGACTGCTGGAAATGCTGTGATTTTCACTGCTTTTAAAGATTAAAAAGGAAGCTTTAAAAACTTCATTCTGATTCAGGAGAAACAAGTGTATCCAAAAGAGTGGCAAGGAGTGGGTTAGAGAGGAATCAGCAAAATTATGAATAAACAGCATGCAGGGAGTCACAGCACTAGAGCTGGAAGGACATGAGGTTTTAATTAAGCAAACAGGAGGAGGAGGATGACAAAGGGTGGACATCACTGAGCTCCACCCACACACCATATTCTCTGCTGCATCATTAACTGCTTAAATATGGCTCCATTTAACCTGTTGAGGAACTCGCTGACTCATTCCAGAAGTAGTGAAATGTATAAAAGATTGCTCAGACCTGAAGCTAAATGAGACTGCTTTTTTAGAGGAGGTTTGATTAACAAATAACGAGTATGGCCAAGCAGAGATTCCTAGCAGACAAAAATAATATTTATTGTTGTTATTTATGATGATGTTTTTAAAAGGTGTTCTGGAGATGCAGCTCCATGATAGTGTGCTTGTCCAGCCTTTCAAGTCCCTGAGCAGCATACACAGAAATTAGTTTGTGCAAACACATACACATACACACACTACACACACACACACACACACACACACACACACACACACACATCTGAGTACATCATGATGCACAGAGCAAATCTGTTTTATCTGTGGAAAATTTCAGGATGGGAGCCTGTAAGGAAAATTCTTAGGAATATCAGAAATTATCTGCCTACCACCCAACTTGCAAATTCTCATATATTCTCTATCTTTTTGCTTAAAGCTCACACCGTTTTTCCCATTGCCAGAACCCATAACTCTTGCTAAACTCTGCTTCTTGGTTTAAACTGTCATCAATCCCAATGAATTTCACATATATGCATTTCCTAAATAAGCCTTCTCACTTTAATTTTAAAACAAATTTTGGCTAATGGTCCCAATGAAGTTTCTTTCCAACTTCTTGTAAAATAATTTTTGAAAATACATTTTTAAAAAGATTAAAAATTATCAACAGCATCAAAAATTAAAATTACCAGAATCAGTACACACACACACACACACACACACACACACACACACACACACACACACACACACACACATATATATATATATTTTTTCTAGGAGTAGATGCCTGGGCCTCCTGGATGTTAAGTCATGTCCTACCATTGAGCCGCCTTCCCAGCCCTAAACACCTTTAACAGTATCAAGAGTAAACATAGGAAAAAACAACTAACAAGCACCTGTGAAACAATTAGAAACAAGAATGACTTAAAGTTTAAAAAAACAAATAGAAATTCACTCAGTATAGGATTTGTGGGTCAAGTCCGTGGTGGTGGTATAATTCCAGCACTTAGAAAGCAGGCAGATTTCTGTAGGTTTGAGGCCAGTCTTGTCTATAGTGAGATTTCCTGGAAAGCCAGGCTACAGTGTGAAACTCTGTCTTAAAAAAACAGTGGATTGGAAACAAAATTTAATCCAACAGAAAATGGATCTACTAGATGCCTTTACTGGTATTTTAAGTAAAACCAATGATCCTTATCTTTTTATCAGAGTTAGGTCCTTTTACTGTACATTGAACATGTCATACATGTACACTTTATTATTTATTTCACTTTATTATTCCAGGTTCTATGTAATAAATTCATGGTAGACAAGCAATGTACCACTGAACTATTTTATTTTATACATATTTTCCTTTATTTTTGAGATTATATCATTACATCAATCTTTTTACTTTACTTTCTCTAGACCTTCCTTGCTTTCTTTTAAATTCTTGCCCTCTTTAATTTGTTACAAGAATATATATATTTATATTTGTTACAAGAATACATGTGTGTGTGTGTGTGTGTGTGTGTGTGTGTGTGTGTGTGTTACATTTGGCAGGGGGACATGTCATGTTGGTCATGTTGGAGAGAGAATAAAGATTTGGTGGCAGAAATGAACTGCAGTCCGCTTTGCATGTTTTTATGTTTATCTTCATCTGCTTCATTTCTTTTTAATGTAAGAAATGTAACATAAATATCTTTGATGATCAAATCTCCCCTGTTTGTGTCCTCCTTGATAACTGAGCAGATTCCAATATTTAAGATTTCAATGAAGAAAGAGCACTCCACCATGCAGTATAAGTTGACAGTCTAAATAGTGCCACCAGTCTTCTTGAATTTGGGAGGAACACTGAAGAAACTACAAAGAACATGGGTTCACCCCTTTGCTGTTATTACAACAAGAAAAGAAACTCCTCATGGCAGAATATTTAAAAATGCATGGTGTGAACATACATGCAAGTCATGATTATCAAACTGTCATGTATGGAGTTAAATAGGATTCTGAAGTCATTGTTGAACTTCTACTAAAACAAGACACGGGCTCCATCTTAACGGACACAACTGGATGAAATGCATTGCATTATGCTCAAACAGGGAAGCACAAAATGCATCCTATTGATGAAGCATGCATGGACTCACACAAACTATGGCAGTCCACACAGAACCTTCAGATTTAAATCAGCCAGGTTCTCAGCAGTGAAAGGAGAAAATGGGTATCAGCACTCATGCCTAACAAAGAAGCTATCTTCAGTCAACCATGACTTGAAAGGGAAGAATGTGATTTTTCCAATTTAGTCTCACCTGGCATAAAAACTATGTTTAAGGTTAGTCCTAATGCCCCACAGTAGTTGGCCATAGAAAATAAGCTCAATGGCATTTTTGTGGAAAAAAAAAGGAAGGAGAAAGACAGAGAGAGAGAGAGAGAGAGAGAGAGAGATTGAAAGAGAGACAGAGACAGAGAGACAGAGGGAGACAGAGAGAGAGAGACAGAGAGAGAGAGAAACAGAGATACAGAGAGAGAGGTGGGTGGGATGGGGGTTGAGAAGAGAGACTTGTTAGCTAGTTGGCTAGTTATATAGTATTTTCCTCTCCATAGCTGTCCACTGCGTCAGAGACAAACAAAGCAGATAATGGAAACAAAAAAATCCCAACCTCTGTTTAGCAGGCAGTGGAGCCGCACATCTGGACTTCTTGTTTACAAATGATACTTATCTGAAGAAGTGAAAAAAATCACACTGAGTGCTCTGAAGATCTTTATATCCATGAATAATATTTTCATATGAATCAGAGGAAAAGGTTAGAAAATGAAATAATATTTCAATACAATCCAAGACATCATGATCTTCATAAAATAGGAACAGAAAAGCTTAAGTGGTAGCTAGTTGAAATTCAGAGACAGCAGTCTGGGAAGACAAGAGACCTAAGAGAGATGATAACACAGGACTGCAAAGGATTCAATAATTCAATAGCATAGCTAAAATCCCTATAGTAGACAAAAATTCAGAAAAGTGTTAAAGTGACAGTAAAGTCATGCCACTAGTAAAAAAGAACTTAAGCATCTCTACCCCTCCCTCCAAAAAAGCAGAGTAATTGAAATTATTGGAGGAAAAAAAGTATGTCTAGACAGGAGAAAAAAGGTGTATTTCTAACAATAATAAGTGTATAATACTACTCTAACAATATGAATTTTGCTTTAGTTATTGAGACATAGTCTTAGCTAGCATAGGCTAGCACTTAGCTGATTGTCCTTCATCCTTTCACAAATTCCCAGGTGCTAAGGTCACAGGCTCCAATCATCACACTTAGCTGAAAAATATCAGAAACACTGATTTCATTTGAATTTTGATCTGTTGACTTTTACATTTGTCTATGCCTCTGCAACTTCTAACATTCTGTGACATCAATGCTTAGAATAGAATATACTATTTATTTTGGAGCACTCACTACTATTCACACTACTTGTTGCTTTGGGGGTTTCTAAGACATGAAACTTGCTGAGAGCTATGCTGAGGGACCAAAAACAATGAATAATCAAAATAGGATAGAAGGTATACAATGAAATACCATTTATCTAGGAAAAGAAGGAAATTATGATATCTGTGATGAGGTTGGAGGCCTTTTTGCTAAGTAAAAACAAACCAGGCACAGAAAGACAAATATATGGTTATACATAGATTATAAAATATGTGGACTCAAAGAAGGAGAGAGTAGAGTGGTAATTTCCGGAAGCTGGCAGTAGGTGGATGAGAGAGGGGAGTATGGAATTGTTAATCAAAAAGTAGAAGAAATGTATTTTGAGTTCTAGTGCACAGAAGAATGACTGTAGTCATCAGCTGTACATTGCATATATTAAAACAATGAAGAGAATAATTTTTAATGCAAATGTTTCATGAGAAAAGGCAATGCGGTGATTATGTTGCCTAACTTCATTTAATCATTGTATATTAGATGCATATATCAAAATTCTCAATGTACCCCATGAGTGCATATAATTGTGATTCATCAATTAAATACAATATTGAGGAAATTAAGCTGCCATTATCTCTAAATAGAATAAAACAAAAGAAGACTTAAGAATACATGGAATCTGAAAGCTCATCTATGGTAGAGGGAGGTTTCAGTTCAGATTCACTGATGTTTCCCCATGAAAAACTGTTTTGTTTGCTTCTGATTTTCTCCCTAAGTAGATAAAGGCCACTTAAATTCATGATAACATACAACAATTATAAATGGTTTTGTGATGGAATTAATGTCATTTCATAAATATTATCCAGTTTGCAAGCTTGAGACCTCACTTTGTTCTGTATCCTGGGCTCCAAAGCTGTATCTTCTAAGTATTGGTTCCAGGGCCTGCTATGGATAACACAGTCCACAGACACCCTAGTGTCAAATAAATTGGAATGCCAATTTTTATAAATATGTGCCTTTCTTCCCTGTGATAGCCCAGTCATCTGGACACTACCTAGAATTACCTGGCACAATAATTCCAATGAAATATTGTTGACATTGGTTTGGTCTCTAAGACATTGTCTTGTTTCATAAATTAAGTGATACAGAAAGCCAGCTTACCATGGATGGCATTTTTCCTAAGGCAGGTTATTCTGAACTGTATTATCGGCAAGGAACTTCTTTTGCAGTGGTATCATGACTACAGACTCACAGGTGAGAATGAGAGACGTTGAAAGCTTCGGTGACAACTCCTGCTCCTAAAAGAAACAGCCTAGACAGTAAGGCATTGATGAGAGCTCCTAAAAATTGTGATAGGGATGCAGAAGTATAGCTCTTCACAGTTGATGGCTCCTGGAGTTGTGGTGACGGGGTGAGGAAGGATGTTTTCTTTGAAGGATTGGTGACTGAGAGTTTGACTATATTCCAATGAGTATATAAGAAACACAAACTGGACTTGATGTATCTTTTCCTTTGGGGGGGGCACAGGGTAAGGAGTTAGACCTGTGAGGACAGAAACAAAAGTGTGATCAATGTTCATCATGTGATCTTTTCAAATAATCAATAAAATCAATATTATGCTGGAAAAAGAAAGGTGGAGAAAGTGAGCTAAGGACAAGCAAACAAGTGAGCATGCCATATTCCTTTCTCACTGCACTTGATTTTAGGCTTGAATTTTTTCAAACCTATTTTTAATAAGGGGTTTTAAACACTTTGACCTCCTTCTAGCCTTCTATCCAAACATATGGAGGAAAGATGGTAAATAGGACAAAGGGATATGGACCTACTTAGAAATCATTTTTTGAGGGAATTCCAATCTCCATTACCAGTAGTCAAGTTCAGAGATATTAGGATATCAAACATGAATCAGCAGCAGTGGCATGATCCAGCAGAAAGAGCCAGGTGTCTGCTGAATCTAGATGAGTCAGTGGGAGTGACCAAGACCAGTTGGGAGGCCAGGAGAAGCTCTCTGCCATGCCTCTCTCAAAGAAGTTAGTATTAGCAAAGACAAAAATGTGAGACCGAAGAAGTATTGCAAAGCTAGCTATACAAGAGTGCCATCACTGTCCATTGAATCCTATTTATACTCTTTCCAAACATGGCATGTCGTCTCACACGTCATGCTTCAGCAAAACAATACCTGAGTCTGTATTAGCAAAATACCATGTGAGTCATATCCAGAAACATCATCTTCACTTGATTGTCAATGGGATATGACTATCTGCCTTAAGATTCTGCCACCTTAACTTGTCAGCAATAATGGATAATAATCTGAAATTGTGACTTAAGGTAAACCTTTTGTCCCCTAAGTACTTTTTGTCAAGATATTTCATCACAATAGATATGAAACTAAGACTGCGCTATTTAAAAAAAAAATCTCTGCATCACTAATGATATTTAATACAATGTAAATACTCTGTAAATCACTATTTTACTGTATTTATGGAATAATTTAAAAGGTCTCCTCATGTTTGGTATTCGGTGCCAGTCCATTTTGTTAATATTTTTGAATATTTGGTTGATTTAGCTGTTTTTGCACACCATGAGATTTCTTAATAGGGGCCTCTCTCCTCCATGTACATCTTTTATCCATGAAATTCCTCAGGGCCCAAATGAACATTAGAAACTGGATCCGGAGGTATGGGGGTTGTAGATATAATTTTTATTATTGATTTCTTAAGAAGGACTAACAGAACTCTTAGCACTAACAGTAGTGTTAGCACTGATAGCAAGCTGACTGTCAGATATTGTGCACTTTTGTTCTAGACTGTGGACTAGGAGATTTATCTCTGCTATCCTATTTAACCCTCATGGCCTTTATATGCTTTAGAAATTTTATACTACCTCATCACAAAGAAAAATCTGGTTTTGATAAGGTCATAGAAGAAAATTACCCAAATCAAGGGAAGAAAAGTACCTTTAGATATAAGACAAACACAGAATACTAAACAACAGGATAAGAAAAAAAATTCTTGGATCATATTATATATAGTTAAAACATTACATGTATAGAACAAAGAAAGTACTTTAAGCTGTGACAGAGAAGTACTAACTTACATACAAAGCCAGCTCATCAGAGTAACAGACTCCTCCTTCTCCTTGAAAACCTTCGCAGACCCTAAGGCTAACCAGCTTGGAACTCTGCTCCACCAATTCCTTCCCAGTTGGGTCTGCTTGGGGACACAGTCCACTGAGGTGATTTGCATACTCTTGTGAGCTCCATTGTCTATTGTTGGCTTGCTCTTTGGTCCTGAGGAACCTTGCAGGACCTCAAGAACCTCCTACTGACCCATGGAAATCTGAGGCTATCCCAATACTACCAGCTTAGAATATTACTCAACCAATCACTTGCCAGTGAAGTCTGTCTGAGGCACAGTCAACAGAGTCATGTACTCAGGCATCCAATGCCTGGCCCATGGCTCCTCCAACTTTCCCAAGAAGTCTTGCTCCCATCAGGATCATAAAGCCAATAACATGGAAAAACAGATGCCTAAAAGACAGTATAAGAACACAAGCAACAAGACTCGGGGGAATATAGCACCAGAGTCCAGCTATCCTGCTATAATAAACCCTGGATATTCTAATGACACTGAAGCACAGAAAGATGATCATAATCCAATCTTATAATGATGATAGAAGACTTTAAAAAGGGCATCAATAAATTATTTAAAGAAATACAGGAAAATCCATCCAAGCAGATAGGGGCATTAAAAGAGGAAGCAAATAAATTTAAAGACACACAGGAAATTACAATCAAACAGGTGAAGGATATGGATAAACCTGTCCAATGCCTGAAAAATGCAATAGAAGCAATAAAGAAAACAAACTGAGGCAATTTTGGAAATGGAAAACCTAGGAAAGAGAATAGGAACTACAGACATAAGCATCACCAACAGAGTACAGGAGATGGAAGTAAGACTGGGTAGAGATATGATAGAAGGGGTAGAAGATATGATAGAAGAAATCAATGTGTCAGTCAAAGAAAATGCAAATCTAAAATGTTTATAATACAAAATATCCAGGAAATTTGTGAGACTGAAAAAAAGCAAACTTAAGAATAATAGGAATGGAGAAAGGAGAAGATTTCCAGCTCAAAGATCCAGAAAACATCATCAACAAAATCTGAAGTGGAAATTTCTGGTTTCTTTGGAGACAAAGTTGTGCCATGTGATGTTTTTCTGGAAATTGTCTTATGAGAAGATATTTTTGCTGTAACAGACACATGGGAGGATATTTTGATGATAACAGACATGTGGTGTATTTCTGGAAGCTGCCTAGGAAAAGGCCATGTGATGTTTTGCTAGAGTGGATGCTTGAGAGAACACATGATGCCTGGAAAGGGTATAAATATAACCAGAGAGTGGATGATGCTGTGATGCATTGGGTCACCTTGCCACTCTTTGCTGGTCTTCATTGTTCTTTGCAGACACTGGTCTTTGCTGATGGTACTGTGACATTGGTTCACCTTGCCTTCTTTGCTGACCATCATTAGTTTTGACTTTGTAGAGAGAAATATACCAAAAAATGGCTGATAATGTTCTGGTAGTTTCTTGCCATTTCCAAGGACTCTAGCTGATTGACAGAGCCTAATGATTTCTTTTGGCTTGAACTGCTTTTGCTGATTCATGAATGGTGTTTGCAAGTGGCTTGAGCTACTGCTGCTGATTCGTGTTAACTGAATTGCTAATATCCTGACAACGCAGATGGGATTTGTCCCAAAGAAATATTTCTAAACAGGTCGATATCCCTCTTTGCCCTATTAACCTTTACTTTCTACTACCTCTGGTGGGTAGTGGGTTAGAAGGGAGGTTAAAATATATAAGTATCATTATTAAGTGGGTTTTGAAAATATAAGCCTACAGGTGGGCCCTACAAAAAAACATAAAAGAAAATTTCCATATCGCAAAGAAAGAGATGCCTAGGATTATCCAAAAAGCCTACAGAACACCAAACAGATTGGAACGGAAAAGAAAATCCTCCAACCACATAATAAACAAAGAATTTTAAAAGCTGCAAGAGAAAAAGGCCAAGTAACAAACAGGCAAACCTATCAGAATTACACCCAATTTCTCAATTGAGATGCTAAAAGCTAGAAGGGCCTAGGCAGGGGTTTTCTAGACCCTAAGAGACAAAGGATGCCAGCTACGACTACTATACCCAGCAAAACTTTCAATCACCATAGATAGAGAAAACATGATATTCCATGACAAAACCAAATTTAAATAATACCTTTCCACTAACCCAGTACTACAGAGTATAATAGAAGGAAAAACAGAATGCAATGAGGCTAACTACAGTCAAGAAAATGCAAGAAACAAATATTTGCACGCCATTAAAATGAATAGAAGAGAAACACACACACAACCACCAACATTAAAATAACAGGAAGTAACAATCATTGACCATTAATATCTCTCAACATCAATGGACCCAATTCCCCAGGAAATATACACAGGCTTATAAAGTGGATGCATAAACAGAATCCATCATTCTGCTGTATACAAGAAACACATCTAGACAACAAAGATAGTCATTATCTCAGTATAAATGGATGGTAAAAGGTTTTACAAGCAAATGGACTCAAGAAACAAGCTGGAGTAGCCATTCTAATTTTTAATAAATTAGCTTTTCAACTGAAAGTAATCAAAAGCGACAAGGAAGGACACTTCATATTCATCAAAGCAAAATTCTACCAAGAGAACATCTCAATTATGAACATCTATGCCCCAAATTCAAGGGCACTTACATTTGTAAAATAAACATTACTAAAGCTTAAATCACACTTTGAACCCCACACATTAATAGTGGGAGATCTCAACATCCCATTCTCACCAATGGATAAGTCATCAAGACAGAATCTAAACAAAGAAATAACAAAACTAATACTATAGTATAACTATAGTATAAGTATAATATAGTATAAATATAGTATAATAATAATATCTATAGAGCATTTCACCCAAACACCAAATAACATACTTTCTTCTTAGTACCCCATGTAACCTTATCCAAAATCAGATGTATAATTGATCACAAATCAAGCCTCATCAGATACAAGAATATTGAAATAACCTCATGCATCTTATCAGATCATCATTTATTAAAGCTGGACTTCAATAATAACAGAAGGAACAGAAAGGCTAGCTAATAATGGAATCTGAACATCTCTCTATTCAATGATCACTATAGTTCAAGGAGGAAATAAAGAAAAAAATTAAAGACTTTCTAGAAGTCAATGAAAGTGAGGGCACAACATACCCAAGCTTATAGAACACAAAGATAGCAATGCTAAGAGGAAAGTTCATAGCACTAAAAGTTCCTTCATAAAAAAAATTGGAGATTTCTCATGTTAACATATTAAAAGTACATCTGAAGGCTCTAAATTAAAAAAAGGAAGCAAACATACCCCAGAGGCGTACATGGCAGAAAATAATCAAACTTAGGGCTGAAATCAATCAAGTAAAAACAAAGAGAACAATACAAAGAGTCAGTGAAACGAAGAGCTGGTTCTTTGAGAAAATGAACAAGATAGAGAAATCCTTAGCCAAAGTAACAAAAAGACTAAAAGACAGATTCCACATAAAATCAGAAGTGAAAAAGGAGACATAACAGTGGACACTGAGGAAATTGAAAGAATAATTAAATATTACTTCAAAAGCTGTACTCTATAAAATTGGAAAATCTAAATGAAATGGATGATTTTCTAGATAGATACCAATTACCAAAACTAAATCAAGATCAGGTAAACTATCTGAATAGTCCTATAAACCTGAAGGAAATAAAAGCAGTCATTAAATCTCCCCCATCCCTCAAAATAAAAAAGTAAAAACACCTAACCAATCGACCAACCAACCAACCAACCAAATAACCAACCAAAAAACCTGGGCCACATGGTTTTAATGCAGAATTCTACAAGACTTTCAAGGAAGAGCTAATGCCAACAGACCTCAAGCTATTTACAAAATAGAAACAGAAGGAACATTACCAAACTCATCCAATGAGGCCATAGTCACCTTGGCACATAATCCACACAAAAACTCAACAAAGAAAAAGAATTTCAGACCACTTTACCTATGAATATTGATGTAAAAATACTCGATAAAATAATCATAAAATTAATCAAAAACACACCAAAGATATCATTCACCATGATCAAGTTGGCTTCATCCCAGGGATTCAGGAGTGGTTCAATTTATGAAAATCCATCAACATAATCCACATAAACAACTGAAAGGAAAAAGCCCATAAATGTCTCATTAGATGCTGAAAAAACATTTGACAAAATCTAATACCCCTTCATGTTAAACTTCTTGAAGAGAGCAGGAATACAAGGTACACAACTAAATCAATAAGGACATTATACAGAAATCCAGTAGCCAACCCATAGGGGATTCCCAGTGACTTAATCACCAACCAAAGGGCTTGCAAGGACCTAGGTCCCCACCATATGCTGCAGATAAGCAGAGTGGTATTCATGGGGCCCCAACAACTGGAGTGGGGGGTTGTCCTGAGCCTGTTGACTGGCTGCCTGTGGATAAGCAGAGTGGTATTCATGGGGCCCCTACAACTGGAGTGGGGGGTTGTCCTGAACCTGTTGACTGGCTGCCTGTGGATTCCACAGGAGAGGACATTCCTAGTTTCATAGCAAATTGATTTGCAGTGTGTGTGTGTGTGTGTGTGTGTGTGTGTGTGTGTGTGTGTGTGTGTGTGTGTATGTGTGTGTGTTATTCTGTGGGGGTGACACCCAGAGGGGGTATTCCCCTTCTCAAAAGAGAATGAGAACTTAGAATGGGGGGAGGACTTGTGTGAGGGGTTACTAAGAGGAGAGGAGGGCTGATATTGGGATATAACGAGAATAAATATATAAATTTTAAAATGAAAACAAACCTACTAAGTCAACAGAAACTTTTTTCCAAGGCAAAACAAATAAGCAAACAAAAATTCAAAACAGCAACAACAAAAACAGGCACAGAAAGCAAACTTCTGAGGAAGAGACAACTAGGTGAGAGACATTTCTAGTTTATAACTTACACTCTGTGGCTGGAATGGTCACAGGCCATTACCATCAGACTTGTTTTCTGTGTGACCTAGAGAAAAGGACAGAAGCCGGGAGGAAAGCTCCCAAGAAGGAAACAGCAATCAAAAGTGCTCCTGGGAAGAAGAAGCTGTATCAGGAGGACATCATGGGTCTAGAAAGGATGCTCTTTTACACATGATCTAATGATGGCCACATAAGCATAGGAGCTGTTTTTCTTTTATTCAATATCCTGCTTATAGCTCTCAATGACAGATGGAATTAGAGTATCATGTGGGAGATGGAATTATGTTTTTAGTTTTAAAAAAACTAGTTAGCTATGGCTGTGTAACAAATCACTTTGGAATTCAATGTCTTGAAGCAGTAAGAACTTTTTGGTGTATGTGTTTGTGGGCATATGTGTGTATGCATATTCGTGTGTATATAGGTATATGTGTGTTCATGTGGAGGTCAGAGGAATACCATGGATATTATTTCTAAGGCACCATCCACTTTCTTACATTATTACAGTGTCTTTCTTTTGGTCTGGAACTCACAGGGCAAACTAAGCTTGCTGGCTACATAGCTCCAGGGGTCTGCCTTGTCTCATTCATCTCCAAGGCACTGGGATTCCAAGTGCATGATGCTGTGCCTGGCTCTTTTTACATGCATTCTGGAAAATGAGCTCAGGTCCTTTCTCTGTATTTGTTCTTGAATCTTTTTCATAAGCCCAATGGGAATATTTCAATGTGCATGTCTCTATATTCTTGTAAAAGAAGAGATGATAGATAACATAGACACACACACACAGAGAAACACATGTGTGCACATGCATGCACACCCACACACACCCACAGACAGACAGAGAGAGAGAAGAGAGGAGAGAGGAGAGAGGAGAGAGAGAGAGAGAGAGAGAGAGAGAGAGAGAGAGAGAGAGAGAGAGAGAGAGACCTAGGCCCATTTTTGGAAGAATAGAGTGACATAGAATGTTGACAATATTATACTAAGACATGCGATCTTCCTCAAGTTTATGTTTAATAGGACAAAATGACAAGTGGAAATGGAAAATAAAATTCAAATTTCAACAATCTGAGGTTCTCAGAAAACATGTTTTGAGAACAGCACCTTCAGAAGAAAGACATCTATGACACTAAGAATAAAACAACCATGATTATAATAGCAATCGAAATGTTAATAACTGGTGCTATGAACCTTATGACACATTTTGCCTATTTTAGAACTTTATGCTAAGAACATTATTTAATGTCTTTAAATCCTTATTAGTTCATAATCAGTATTTTGAAGATTAGTATAAATTATGGACTCACGATCATGCCACTGTTGAGTACGGAATTTGAATCCGAATAAGTGACTGAGAGATTGATCTCTATGCTTAGATAACTTAGTCATTTTCTGTAAGTATCAATTACTCCATCTGTATAAATTGGCTTCCACTATAGAAATATATTGTATATAATATATATTATTAGATAGTTGGATAAATAAATAGAAAGAAATGAAGAAAGGTGGATCATAAGAATTGGAACACAAGATTATAAAAACCATAAAATCAATAATTTGTTTCTTGAAATTTATAGAATCAGGAAAACTGATTGTGTAACTCAGTATGAGTCCAGAGGCTGGAAAAGTATAATTCTTTATTTCAGTTCTTAGGGTGAGATCCAGGGGAGTCACTGGTGTAAGTTCTGGAAGTGGGAAGCCTGGAAACCAGGAGTGTCCACACCCATGACAGAAGATAGATGCCTTAGCTTGAGAAAAGGAAGTAAATTCATCCTTCATTTGTTCCTTTGGTTTACCAGGCCCTCAGAGAATTAGGTGACAGACACCTGCATGAGCCAGGGCAGATATTATGTCCTTAGTTTCCCTACCCAAATGTTAATCTCTTTCAGAAAAACCATCACACATTCTCAAATAATATTTCACCAGCTATTTAACCATATCTTAGCCCACTTAATTCCACATAAGATTAGCAATCACATTGTCTACAAAGTAGAACTTTTTCAGCTGAGGTAACAGAAAATGTTAGTGTTTTCCCACCTTCATTTTACCTTCATATCTACAATGAACTACACTTTAGCCAAGGTAGGTCACGTACACAGTGGAGGGGTGAGATATGTTCCAAGTCTAATTATTAATTTGAGTTTCTTCTAGGTAAGGGGCTAAAATACTTTGAAATGACACATCAGGTGCAAGACAATGTCTATCAAAAATTTTGTATCATCTCCCCTATTGTTGATTCCACCAGATCATGTTGACAAACACACTAAAAAATACCTAAACATGCAGTAGTACTCATGAAATTATAGAACTTAGGTTTTTTTATCATGGCAATTCTGATTGTGTGATAGGCTTCTTTGTGGCACTTATGATGAGTGTGGTTCAAATTTTTCTGATGCGAAACCAGGAAAAATTCCGTCCACTTAGTGGATGATTACCATTTTCAGGCACCCTGCTAAGAATTTGTCAGTTCATTGTAGTTTGCCATAATTCAATAAATCTTGGAGTTATTGCTGTATTCATTTTTCAATAAATCAAAGTTGTGAGACATTAAATAAATTTTCAAAGGACCATTAGTGAGAACTGTGGTTGGGTCAAAAAGAAACCAAGTACATTCTAGTCTGGCCTTTCTCTGATGTTTATTTTATTCCCCCGAATAAGAATCTTCATATTTTCTTTACTTCTTTTTTATTTTAAGCATTTTTATATATTTGATAGGTTCTATATTAGAGCAATGCCTGGTAAATGGGAGAAGAAATATATCTTATGCTCTAATGTTAGGGAACATTTCAATTGTAATTCTTATCAGGTGTCTAACTTAGACACACACATATATATCTCTATATCTCTATATCTCTATATCTATCTATCTATCTATCTATCTATCTATCTATTTATGAAATATGTGCATGTGAGTGCAGTAACTGTGAATATGAGAAGTCTTGGATACTCCTGGAGCATGAGTTGTTGTAAGATGCCTAATGTGTGTGCTGGGAACTAAACGCAGGTCCTTTGCAAGTCTTAACCACTATGTCAATTCTCCAGGCCCTCTTTCCCAAGTCCCATTGTCATGGAGACCAAATAAAGCTTTGTCAATTATATTCTAGAACTAAAACTCAGTATTATTTTCTCATTTTGCTCATGTAAGTAATATGTGTTCCCAACCTTCCCAAAGTCCACAAGATGACCCACTGTAAACTTAGAGTTATTTATATAAAAATCAGCTGAAACCTAAAGGTAGGAATTGGTGCCTGTTAGTAGTAAGTTTGACTTCTTTCAGGGTCAGTGAATCAGCTCTTTGCATTCTATTTTTTCTCTAGTCTTTGTTGTGCATTCTGGATTTCCACTTTCTTGGGATACACTGGCTTTGTCTTTGTACAATGCTCATCTTCAATTTGTTTCTTCCTCCAGTAATAATCCCTATAATATCTGGCTCCTGAATTAGAAGTTACCTGGACAAGCATTTCCTGCCCTTTAGGTAGTACTTTTTTTTTTTTTTTTTTTTTGATACTTTATTTACATTTCCGATGATTCCCCTTTTCTTTGGAAACCCCGTGTCCCCTCCCCCTCCCCGCCTCTGTGAGGGAATTCCTCCTCCCACCTACCCGCCCACTCATTCCCATATTCCCACCTTGACATTCCCTTTTACTGGGGCCACTAGCACCCTCAGGCCCAAAGTCCTCTCCTT
>CM052718.1:34778309-34795739 GCA_028551405.1 Uromys caudimaculatus | reverse complement strand
CATTGACGCTCTTGCTCTCTCCATGGGGCTGCAGACTCCCTCAGCTCCTTCAGACCTTTCTCCAACTCCTTCATCTGGGACCTCACTCTCAGTCCAGCGGTTACTGTTAAATGAAACTTGGGCATTTTGAACTTTTGGGCTAATATCCGCTTATCAGTGAGTACATACCATGTTCATTCTTTTGTGACTGAGTTACCTCACTCAGGATGATATTTTCAAGTTCAAAATCATTCAGAAAAGTCAGTTTTTGTGAGTGGTTAAAGAACTTCACTTGCTGTGGGTGAATCCTAATGGGGGAATCTCTGTGCTTTCTTGAAATCACAGATGACTCTTAAAAGACTTTTTGAAAAGTGGGAAGTTATGGAGGAGAATCAAGTTGTACACAAATGACTCATATTACACTATAGTTTTAGGAGTATTTCTGTCTATTTTTGACTGCCCTTGGGTAATTCCCTACTATAAGTGCTGTGAAAATAGGAGATGAACTCTCAGTTCAGACATTCTTTTAGGCTATGCAGCTGCATGCATCAGACTTTGGAGATGAGAAGCAGAAAAAGAATATCAGAAATAGTAAGCCTTCATTGGTTTTAACTGAGGTCTATCAGCAACTTTTCTTTCATTTTTTTAAAGGTGTATTTTAATTTTTGAACAGTGTGCATATATGTACTTGTCGCTATGTGGGTTTGTAAATATGTTTGTGAGTGTCGGTAGACTCAAGACACACAGAATTCCTTAGAATAAGAGTTACCAGTGAGAACTAAACAGAGAATTCTCAACTGAGGAAACTCGAAGGGCTGAGAAGCACCTAAAGAAATGTTCAACATCCTTAGTCATCAGGGAAATGCAAATCAAAACAACCCTGAGATTCTACCCCACACCAGACAGAATGGCTAAGATCAATAACTTAGGTGACAGTAGATGCTGGGGAGGATGTGGAGAAAGAGGAACACTTCTCCATTGCTGGTGGGATTGCAAGCTGGTCCAACCAATCTGGAAATCAGTTTGGCAGGTCCTCAGAAAATTGGACATAGTACTACCTGAGGGCCCAGCTATACCACTCCTGGGCATATACCCAGAAGACATTTCAACATGTAATAAGGACACATGCTTCACTATGTACATAGCAGCCATATTTATAATAGCCAGAAGCTGGAAACAACCCAGATGCCCCTCAACAGAGGAATGGATACAGAAAATGTGGTACATTTACATAATGGAATACTACTCAGCTATAAAAAACAATGCCTTCATGAATTCGCAGGCAAATGGATGGAACTTGAAAATATCATCCTGAGTGAAGTAACTCAGTCAAAAAAGAACAATCACGGTATGTACTTACTGATAACTGGATATTAGCCCAACAATTCAGAATACTCAAGACACAGACCATATGAAGCTTAAGAGGAAGGAAGACCAAAATGTGGACGCTTCAGTGTTTCTTAGATGGATGAACAAAATACTCACAGGGGGAAATATTGAGACAAAGTGTGGAGCCTCTAGAGACTCAAGGGAAGGCTACCCAGAGACTGCCCCACCTGGGGATACATCCCATATACAGTGGCCAAACCTGGACTCTATTGCGGATGCCTGGAAGTGCTTGCTGACAGGAGTCTTATATGGATGTCTCCTGAGAGGCTCTGCCAGAGACTGACAAATACAGAGGTGGATGCTCACAGCCAACCATGGGACAGAGCTTGGGGTCCTGGATGGAGGAGTTGGAGAAGAGACTGAAGGAGCTGAGGGGGTTTGTAGCCCCATGGAGGGAGAAACAGTGTCAACTAGTTAGACCCCTCAGAGCTCCCAGAGACTGATACAGAGAATACATATGGAGGGACTCATGATGCTGGCCACATATGTGGCAGAAGAGGGCCTTGTTGGCCATCAGTGGGAGGAGAGGGCCTTGGGCCTTAGGGTGTTAGATGCCTCAGTGTAGGGGAATGCTAGGAAGGGAAGGGGGGGAGGTGGGTGAGTGGATCAAGAAGCACCCTCAATAGAAGCAAGGGGAGGGAGAATGGAATAGGGGATTTCCAAAGAGGAAAACATTTGAAATGTATATAAAGTAAATGTCCAAAAATAAATAAACAAACAAACAAACAAACAAACAATTCTGGATGTACAAAAAAAAGTTACCAGTGTTTATGAGCCACTTAGGATGGCTATTGGGAACCAAACTCAGGTCCTCTCTAATAGTAGACTGCTCTCTCAAGTGCTAAGCCATCAGCCCAACCTCACGTTAGTTTTTCTATTATAATAAAAATGCTTCTGAAGATGACACAATTTCCAAAAACTTAGAAGAAGTTACTTTGATCAAATTTTTAATTTTGAGTTCTGCTTTTCTGAGAAAGGTTTTGGGGGTTTGTTTTTGAGGTAGTTCAAAAATATTAAAAGAAAAAAAAAACTGTGGTTGGAGAGTAAGTAAAGAAACACTTTTTGCAAAACACGCAGAAAAATTACCAAATGAAGAATTGACATAGACTATGTTGAATTGTTTAAGGATAAATAGAAGTGTTAGGTGATATAAAAACAGTGGCTCTAGAAAGATGGGCACCTAAAAGACAATCCTTGTACCAGATGGAGAAAAGAGAAAGCTGTTAAATCATGTGCTGTGTAAGTGATTTTTTAGAGTCTAACCAATTATAGTTAGTCAGTACCAAAGAAATGTATCATTGGATCCATGAACATTTTTGAACATTTGAGTTATTTTCATGGTAACTGAATACTTTTGAGTGTCACCAGTTCCTGATTAAAAAGGGATTAATTGTTCAGGGAAAAAATGACCAGGAAAGAAATATGATACGGCATTTGCCCATTTGATCACACTTGCTGCAATGTGTACTTTAAAATCATAAATAGAAGGACTGTACCAAGCGATTGTGTTCAGTGTAAAATCACCCTTAAAATGAATTAATTAATTAAGTGGGAATGGATAGAGGCAAATTAAAGGAATTACGGTTCCATTGTCTTGAATAGTGACTACAAGAAGATGATTTGGAGAGACACATATGTTCTTTCATTCATCATGCTCTCTAGTAGAAAAAATGAAGCCTTTGACACATCATCTGGAGTCCAAGTCAGAATTTTGACCAGCCAATAATATCTTGAATATTTAATTTTCAGATGGATTGTTTATTACTTCTATATATAAACAATAAGTTACCACATGTAATAATTTATTTGCCTTTCAACTATATTCCTCAACCTTCAATGTCTATGAATAAACAGTGATAAACAGGGTCACCTTCAAAAAGCTTCCTCTTTCTTCTGGGCAGTTGGTAGATACAAGCAGTGACTGTTGTTTATAGTAGCCAGTGTATTCTGTCTCAGGGCAAGTGAGGATTACAAGTGGGGCCATACATAAAAGAAGTAAGTATTCTGTCTTAGTTGGAAGACTTATCAGACGCTAAAGTAAAATTTCTTGTGAGAGAAAGTTCCATTTGAGAATAGGATTATGGGCCATGCAATCGTGTATTAACCCATTTACCATTCTCATCTAAATATAATAAAAATGTGTTAGTTCTCATTTTGTAGGTAAGGAAAGTTAGATGACATGCATATGAATAATTTTAGCTGTTCCGTAATGGAACCAGGATTCAAAGTCATGCCTAGTCCAATACTACCCTCCTGCAGTTTGCTTCAAACATGGAGAAGTTTGGATTTGGAAGTGCAAAGGAAGTGACCAGGGCATTCTCTCAGGAGCAGGGTCCTTAATAAGCATCAGTGCAATTGGAAGCTGCTGAACCACGAGCAGGATAGCTTGGATGTTAGGCTGGTGAATTGAGGACACGTGACCATGGGATATGGTCGGCTGTAATACTGAAGACTTCACAGTACAAACAGGTCTGCAGGCTATAGGGCTCTAGCATTGCAGGGAAGGGTTTGAGTGATATGAATGCTCAGAGAGAGTGGAACTGGGAGATGGTATGTCTATTCGTTGTGTCTTGACATTCTTATCTGAGTTTTCACTTACATGCATAGGCAGGCCTCAAAACTGGCATGTAAATGGTTTCTCAGTCCTGCAGTTTCACCTTTGTCTCAGGGGATTAATGTTGCCATTACAGATAAGACAAAACACACCTACCTATAACTTCTACAAATATATCCATCAGATAAAATGCATCTTTAATTGTTACATTTCTCCACTTTTAGTAACTTAGAGGGCACATGATTATCTAAACTCAAATACTGAGAGAGATCATTTTAGTATATGTGCTGCCGAAGCGAGCATGAGAGATCATTTTAAAGATGTGGATTATTCGGTAACAAAGTTAGGACTAATGTAGATGACGAAAGCAGGAATGTTTAAAGATTTATCACATGCTGAGCACTATGTTTGAGTTTGCAAACACAACAATAGTAGATTCTCCCAGAGATCATCTGCAATAACTGTTTTTTAGCTCCATCGTACACATGAAGCTCAGAGAAATAGCTATCCAAGCAAAATTTCAGTTTAGAAAGAAGGACTAGCATATTCTGAGTACTCAACATGTGCCAGATGTTCTGCTAAATGTGTTATAGGGTTTTATGTACCCTAAGGGCACTGATGACATTCCTATTCTTGCTAAATGAATTTATCCTTTGAGATCAATCACTGTTTACGATAACTCAGTGAGGAAGGATGGGACCAAGAACTTAAATTCAAGTTGAAATATTCAACAGTGCCATCACTCTGCTTGATTCTATCTGCCCATGTTGGGCCTGGTGGCACATGTGTACCTAGAATCTCAGTACTAGGAGGTGGAGACAGGAGGGGGTACTTGGGAACCCCTAGATGATATGTTTGCTCTAGTTTCTGAAAGAGACTGTCTCAGAAAGTAATGCAAAGAATGAAAGAAGAAGGTACTTAACATCCACTTGCAACCAACACATGGGTGTACACATTTCAAAGCCGTAACCTAGTAATGCATTGATGCACACTAGAATGCTTTGCTTTAAACCCTTATTCCATTCTTCAATATGATAACTAACTGACACACAGCAAACTTTATACTTCTGTGGTTTCCTCTGAAATGTTCCCTAGGCATGCTGCAAAGGGAGCATGGATCTTCTGCAAAGAAGATAAAAACAAATACTGGGAACGCTAGGCCAGTGAATGATACAGGTGGGTTCTGGAGAAAGCAAACACTAAAACCAGGAGTACAGATTATCAGGGCAATTCTGCAGGCCTGATTCACTCCAGATACTTTCCCCAGCATAGACAAATGCTCTGAGATGAGATAGATAGTTGTTTCCTCTCATTCCAACCAGGTCTTGCACATTGCCTTGAAATACTTCTATCTCAAATATTGATTTTTCTTTTCCTTTTCTCATTTACTTATTTATTCAATTTACATTCTGATTGCAGGCCCCTCCTTCCTTCAATCCTAGTCCCAGCTTCACAAACCCCTCCCCACATTATTCCATCTCCTTCTAAGAGAAGAAACCCTCCCCGTGGGTACCATCCTCCCCTGGGATATCAAGTTGCAGCAGTGCTAAGCACATCCTCTTCCACTGTGGCCCAGCTAGGTAGTCCAGCTAGGGGAAGGAGATCCAATGACAAGCAACAGAGTCAGAGGCAGCTCCTGCTCCCATTGTTAGGGGACCCACATGAAAACCAAGATACACATCGGCTACATATGTGTAGTGTAGTGGCTCCTCCTGGTTGTCAACTTGACTATATCTGGAATGGACTGCAATCCAGAATTAGAAGATTCATCTGCGATCCTGATCTTGGGGCTGGGAGATACAAGTTTCTGACCTGGATCTTAGCATGGAGATCTTGAGGCATAGTGACTATGAATCCCAGAAGATCTCTGAGTTCAAGCTCATCTGGGACATGTAGGCCCCCTAGGTCCAACCCCTGCATGCTCTTTGGTTAGTGGTTCAGCTTCTGTGAACCCACATGGGCCAAGGTTATTTTACTAGGTAGGTCATCTTATTGTGTTCTTGATCCATCTGGCTCCCTCAGTACTGTCTCCCACTCTTCCACAAGACTCCCAAGCACCAACTGATGTTTGACTATGAGTCTCTGTACATTTCCATCAGCTGCTGGGCGTAGCCCCTCAGAGGACATTTGTGCTAGGCTCTTGCCTGCAAGTATAGCAGGATATCATTAATAGTGTTGGGGGTTGGTTCTCTCCCATGGGATGGGCCAGTCATTGGTTGTCCATACTCTCAATCTCTGCTTCATTTTTATACCTATACATCTTGTAGGAAAGACACATTTTGAGTCTAAGGTTTTGTGGGTGGGTTGAGTCATCTTCTCTCCCATGGAAGTTCCTCCTGGCTATAGGAAGTAGCCACTTCAGTCTCCCCAGCTGCTAGTACTCTCAGTTAATGTCATCCCCATAGACTCTTGGGAGGCTCCCTAGTCCCAGGTCTCCCCCATATCCCAGAGATGCCCCCCTACAATTTCTGTTTTCTCTCCTAGCCCTCACCTGCCCACTCTTTCCTCACACTATATCTCCATCCTCATTCCCCTCCTCACTTCCTTTCTCACCTAGTTCCCTCCCTCCAGGAACCTCCAATGTCTATTTTATTTCTGTTTCTTAGTGAAATTCAAACATCCTCCCTTGGATTTTCTTTTTTACTTAATTCTTTGAGTATGTGGATGGTTATCTTGTACTAATGTCCATTTATAAGTGAGTTCATATTATGCATGATTTTTTGTGTCTTGATTATCTCACTCAGGATGATATTTTGTAGTTCCATGAATTTGCCTGCAAATTTCATGATGTTTTGCTTCTCATAGCTGAGTAATATTCCATTGTGTAAGTGAACCACATTTTCTATATCCATTCTTCAGTTGAGGGACATCTAGGTTGTTTCCAGCCTCTGGCTATTATGAATAAAGCTGCTATGAACATAGTTGAGCAAGTGTCCTTTTGGTATTGTATGGCATCTTTTGTTTTATGTCTAGGATATAGCTTGCATCCTGGGTATATCTGGGTCTTGAGATAGAACTATTCCTAATTTTCTAAGAAGTCGTCAAGTTGATTTCTAGAGTGGTTGTTTGCACTCCCACCAGCAATGGAGGAGTGCTCCCCTTGCTCCACATCCTCACCAACATGTGATGTCACTTGAATTTTTGATCTTAGTCCTTCTGATTAGTGTAAGATGAAATCTCAGAGTCATTTTGATTTGTATTTCCCTGAGGACTACAGACTTGAACATTTCTTTAAGTGCTTCTCGGCCATTAGAGCTTCCTCTGTTAAGTGTTTTGTTTAGCTCTGTACTCCATTTTTTAATTGGGTTAATTTAGTTTGTTTCTAGCTTCTTGAGTTCTTTATATATTTTGGATATTAGTCCTCTGTTGGATGTACAGTTACTGAAGATATTTTTCCATCTGCAGGCTGCTGTTTTGTCTGATTGATGCTGTCTTTAGCTTTGCAGAAGCTTTTCAGTTATAAGGTCCCATTTATTAATTATCAAATATAGTGCCTGAGCTACTGGTGTTCTGTTCAGGAATTTGTCTCCTATGCCAATGCATTCAAGGCAGTTTCCACTTTCTTTTCCCTTCTCAGTCTTAGCATATCGATATAAGTCTTATTCATTGGAATATGTATGAAGTATTTACCTCATGTTACCTGTACCAACCTCTCTGATTCCTTATCCTTTCCTGTCCTAGCAATCACCATGTAATTTATACCTAGACCTGCCTCTGTGTTTCTCTATAACCTCTGTTCCAATAGGAATAGTTTGCCCTATATAGAACCAGTCTGCTTTCTACCTTTCTGCACTGCTGAATTTTATCCCCATTTTGGGGACCTTTGCTTCCAGATTGACCCCACTCTGTTCGTATTTTCTCATTTCCTTCTCACACAGCTCTTTTACATTATTGTTTCACATGCCATGTTCCCTTTTCTCAAAAATCTTCGGCCTCTTTCTAGATCATTCTTTTTGTCATATATTCTAATTCTCATATAGTCACCACTTATACTTAATTATCAACATATCAACGTTAGGGCTTAGTTCTAGATTCATACCTGTGACTCCAGAGGCATATCTCCATGTGTGTATCAAAAGTCTTAGCCATCCTTTCCTTCTGAGTCCCATTCACTCGAGTAGCCATCTGCTCATTGTCTAAGGTAGGGCCTGGAAATCAACCTTGACTTCTTTTCATTCTTCTCTTTGCATCCATAGACAGTAAATCGGCCACTTGCAGTGGTACCTGATATTGTTCAGACAACCTCTGTCTTGACCTTGACTGACTTTAGCTCCAGGCACCTCCCTTCTCCTTGCTTCTATAGGTAGCAACAGTTTTCTGATTGCATTTCAACCAGCCTCATGTCCTGATATTCACTCTATGCCACAGGATACTCAGTGAGGAAAATCAGTATGAGAACCAATCTGTTTACAACCTCCAGGACAAAATACTAATTAACATGCATGGAATGCAACTTTTATCTTGGCCTTCTATTGTATTTTATTTTTTTATTTTGTTGGGATATTTTATGGAAATATTCTTTTTGTGCATTAGTTTAATTCACCTTGTTTTGGTTTTGGTGCTGGAGAGTTAATCCAAGGCCTTACATATACTAAGCAACCAGTCTATCAATGCACTGTACCTCAATCATCTAAAGAAACTCTTCAGTTCTACAGCCAATGACACTTGCAAAGGCTGGCTTAAGTAATAGTCTTTAATACTTTGTTTTTATTTTAAATATAATTGATTTTCATCATGGAAAATGTAGTATATCACTGTGTGTCCCACAATATATTCTTCTGTCCACACATCTTCATTTGTAAATGTTCATTGTAATGAATCATTGG
This sequence comes from Uromys caudimaculatus, assembly GCA_028551405.1. NCBI lineage: Eukaryota > Metazoa > Chordata > Mammalia > Rodentia > Muridae > Uromys > Uromys caudimaculatus. The sequence continues at coordinate 34,786,991 of CM052718.1, read as the reverse complement.
TCTAGTTTGAGATCTCTAGCTTTTGTGACACCATCAATATTGGATCCTCACGGGGACACCTCCCAGTTATCCTGTTGTTGTCTTATGTCATGGAGATCCTACAGCTTTGCATCAGCAGGACTGGTCCTTTTCATGTGCCCCAACAGTTCACAGATGACATACATTTTGGGCTGGGACAACTCAGAGCCCTGGATCTGGGCCTGGGTGGTACCAGAGCTGGTCAGCGTGCTGGCTTTACCTTATCTGCACCGTCAGGATAAGCTCTCCAGCACTGCTCTGGCTAGGCCACCAAATGCTACCATTTGCAGAAGGCAGGGTCAACTTTCCTGATGTCATGCCCTTGGGGTCTACACCTACACTCATGCCTCTAGAGTCAGTCCCAGTGTGTTGCCCAGTCAAGGCTAGAGGCCCACTTTCCCAAGTGCTGCAGCCTGCAAGGGGCTGACAGCTCTCAAGCTCTTTTACCCCTCACCAGTGTCTTTGCCATCAGGGCCAGCTGTCCAGGTTAGATACAGGGCCTGCTCTCTCAAATGCCCCAACCAGTGAGGGGCAAAGCTAACTCTCCCTGCTCATGACCCTGTGAGCAGCTTTCCTGAGGTCCAGAGGTGGTGGTGGGTGTTACTTCTGTGCCTGTGGCACCTAACATCAGATGAGTGGAAGGATCAGCTCTCCCATCTTTGGGGCTGGCTTATCTACACCCCTGCTAACAGGGCCATCTCCACAGTGCTGCCTGGAGAAAGCGTAGATGCCACTTTCCCAAGTGACACAGTCCTTGGGGGGGCAAGGTCAGTTTTGAACAGCCCCTGAGCATCTAAGTTGTCACTGGAGGCTGCCCTGACCAGGGACATCCTCATGTTCTCTAGTAATAATATAAGCTATAGACATGGATACCACCAACCCCTGCTGCGGGGTAGCTGCAGACCTAGACATGGCCCTCAGTGGCACCTCAAGCTTGAACTTCACCATGGCCCCAGATGAGGCCTGTCCAGGTGAGGCACAACAGGCCTCTCCAGTTCCATCTTGTTTTCAAAATGCTCAACCTGCTCCACTTTTCTTTTTCTCTCATCTGCTCATTATATACTCACACATTGTGGTGGCTCCTGTTGCAGGCTGTCCACTAGGCTAGCAGGGTCCCTGGGTGATATCCTCCGTGTTGCATGACATGGCAGCAAATGAGTGTCTATGGCTCCTGTGCCAGAGGACAAGTTTACTGATGGCATGGTGGTCCACAGATATTTGTACGTCTTCCTCCTCCATGGGTTTCCCAGTGTCTATCCCCCACTCATACTGTGGAACAGAGAGCAACCCTTGTGGGTATTTTCCCCTCCTACACCATATGTCATGCCAGAAAGCAGGTTTTTGTCTGTTGTCCTCCTTCTGCTGCACTGCCTGGATTTTATTTGGTTTGGTTTGAATTTTATGTGTCCTAGGCATAAAACAGCTTTGACCACCAAGCCAGAGATCAATCTAGAATGAGCGAAGGACTACCATCTGCTCTGCCCCTGACTGATATAAGAACAATACCATGAACAAGGTATTTCTTTGCCCATTTTCAGAGGCTCAAGTGTGTAGCTTGGTCTTAAGTTTATCTGTCTCTAGTCTTCCTTACTTCCCTTGTGAAAATACAGTAGTCATATTCTACCTGAGGACTATGCCAATCATTGATCCAGGATCCTTGCATTGTTCCTGATTACATTTGGTTTCTTGTCTATTACCATACTTCAATCTACAAGATGCAAGACACTTGCCTCCAGAAGGCACAGATCTTCCATTGGCAGTCTAGACCTGAGGATATTGATCTATTTCTGTGTCTCACATGTGTCACTGGCTTTATCATTCCTCCCTGTGTTTGCTTCTGCCTGTGCATCTCAACTTGCTATTTTCCTTTATTCCCATGGATAGTAGCCAGAATGGATTCATTAGCAATATGGAAATCTGGAAGAGAGGACAATGTATTGCTAGATTAGGATTAAATGGTAGTCCAGGGATGGCACAAAGTCCCTTAGGTAGTTGTGGGAGTGTTGATTGCCTTTAAACGTTCACTTTAGAACCTTAGGTGCTGCTGTCCAGGTCCACATTCAGGTGTGTTTAGTTGACTGTTTTGTGTTACCATAATAAAAAATGCAGAAAAAGAATTTAAAGGATGAAAATAGTTTGGCTTATGGTTTCAAGAGTTCACCAATGGTCAGCTAGTTTAATGTATTTTCATCTACAGTGAGAGAGAACATTATGACAGAGAGGGTGTGTTGTAACAGGAGACAGACAGACAGAGAAGGGGTAGGAACCAGAGACAAGACATAGTCCCCCATAAAAAATGTCCCAATGCTTTCTCTAACTAGAGGCCCTACCTCTGGAAGTTCCTTATAATTATGTCAAATTGTGAAAATATCAGTGAATGAATACATCAAGTAATCAAAATATTTATGATTCAACAACCTGACTACCAATTCTTCAATACATGATATGATGGAAGTTCATTTGTACACAAGCTATAATATTAGGTAATACACTATGCTATGAACACAATATGCTATTGAACACTCCTTGGGCAATATAGTCTTTTTTAATATGACATGCAGTTAAAAGATCTATCTTGCATGTCAGTTCTGTTAGTAGTTCAGTGAAAGCATGGAAATTGGTGGTAGAGCTGCTGATAACAACAACACTTATTAAATGTCTACTTCTTATCAAGCACTCTAAATGCTAATTTGCATGTTATTTTATCTTCCCAGTACCCAGTGAGACTGGAACTATATTTGCCATCTTTATTAATGAAAGTTCAATGATTTGCATAGAGAGATAAAGCAAATAAATGAAAGAGAAGAATTTGATTAAATGCAGCTATCCTATAAACCCGTCCTCATAAAGATATTTTACTACACTGCTTTCAAATACTGGGCAAAATGAAAGAGACAATATTTAATTAAATACATATAATATATATTATAGGGTTTACAATTAAAATATTATATAATGCCCACTATATATTAATATTTTATTTTTAATATTATATACTTTATGTGCTGTAAAATGCCATATATGTCAATATGTAGTAAATAATAAATGTTGACTAACACTTATTTAACACCATATTAAACATGTAACTTTTAATCTCAGGTAATTTTGACACATTTACTATTATTGTGGAATAATTATGCTTGATGATAGGTTGAACTCAATTGAATAGATTTTTGATTTTCTAATATTTATAAGTCATGACAGAGATAGAATCTGAATTCTGGTTTCCTAGTACCAAAAAAGGAGGTTTCCATATTCTCTCATATAGAATATGTCACTCATTAGTATACAATTAATTAAAATGATGGAGAACAAATTTCATGTATCAAGTTGAATACTTCAAGTGATAATATACCCTAAGACTGAACATAGATTTAGAGAGTGATACATGTTATTATCTTGCTTGAATGCAAGGGTAGAAGATCTCTACAATGCCCAGACTGCCCCTGCAGTAGTCAAAGAAGGAAATCATGGTAAGAATTATCATAATGATGTAGTTATGAGTTTGGATTTGCTGCTCTGTATATGTATAACTTTCTCAGATCCAAGGCTTAGGAAATAGTATGGAAGAAAGTTTGGAAATGATATACCAGTCAGAGGACAAGGAACAGAGTTAGAGTCATAACATGATGACTTCTGTGTATAGCATATTGTACACCTGAACTCACAACAGCACTACTTAACTGCTCATAATTATGCCAGTTACAGTTTCAGCATACAGGGCTGAAGAGATGGAGCAGCCATTGAAATCTGGCTCACAGCCAGAAATAAAATTCTGGCCTGGATAAAGAGGTGCCACAGGACCCTACCTTTGACAGAGAAGCTATTGGCAGTTGATGACTGCTGAGGAAAGGGTAGTCATTTCCTTAGTGATGAGACTGCTGCAAGGTTGCCTGTGAGACCATGAAAGGCATCTTGGTCCCCGGTTGAGCTAAGGCTAGAAACCTCAGTGACCCTGACGGGACAGTAGGTGCTTCACCTGGTTCCTGGGCACCAGGCCGCTGTCACTAGCCACAGACCTCCATAGATTTGTGGCCTTCAGTCATGTAAAGGCAATGCCCCAAGCCCATCCACAGGTAGAGGATATGGCCTGTGGTCACATAGGCTCAAGACAGATCTCCATTTTAATGAAGTATCTAAAGGTTTAGAGGCTTAGCCAATAAACTTTCCTTCCCAGACCTTCCTCCCTGCAAAAGGTATTTAACCTCAGGCCTACCCTGAGAAAGGGGGTATGGTTTTACTCATCCACTTTCTGCCATGACAATAAATGTCTTAAAATCATGGACTGCCTCTTTTCATTGAGATCCACTGTGGGGAGCCATGGAGAAGGCCTTAACCTACAGAACCACTGTCTAATCCCACTTAGAAGGCCTCTCTGCACTACCAAGCCAAGTCCAAGAACTCCCCCTGAGGGACCAGCCGGAGCTCCCTCTTAGATCCAGCTCGAGGGCCCCCATTCCATTCTCAGCTCTTCTGTGACATCCAGTAGGGACCCCTGAGACAGCTCCAACTGTCCAGCACCACAGACTGTGCTTTCCCACCCCCAGAGTGGTGTCCCAGGGCTTCCCTATGGCTCAACACCCGACAGTGTGAGGTAAGTGTGATCAGCTTCCAACTTCCTGCCTTCCCAAGTAGCCAAGCCCTGTGGCAGAGCTGACATGGGACTCAATTACCCTACAGTTGCCTATGCAACATTAGATGGCTTTAAACCCATGTGCCTCTGGACAGCACTAGTTGAACTCAAGGAAAAAAAATAAGTATATGAAGTTCTGAAGAGAGATGGGTGTCACTTGATTGAGTTGCAGAGAAAACTGATGATGGTGGATGGGTATCATTAAAATACAGTATATACATCTATAAAGAATAATTGAAATGTATCATTTAAAAATGAAGATCATGTGGGGTGCAGACTTCACAGAGTTTGAAGGCAATGGTAACGAATTTGGATCTTCAAACCGTAGAGATTGTCAAGGAGAAGGCTTGCCTGTTGTAAAAGGCTTGGGAGTGATTGAGGCCATCATTGCCTCACATTCAGCTAAGCCCTGAGTACTTGATTAGAATTGAGGTCAGTAAGAGAGCTCTAGCGGTATTTCCTGGAAGTCTAAATTACAGGGTTTTGACATCTCTGATTTAAAGAGAAATTGAAATTGCTTCGCTACTCATTCAGGCTGAAACTACTTTTAGGCTTGACAAGGAGGGCCATTGGAAACATAAATCTGCCTCCCAATAATGGTTCAGCTTTGAGGTTCTTCCTGTTTTTATTCTGTCAAATGAGACAGCAGGAAGAATAACAATACCTGATATGCTCTCTCATTACATTTGTAGAGCATCTTTATGAAAGTGATCTCATTTGATCTTTGTAAAAATCCTGTAAGGGAAGCACTATTGCCTTCATTCAGCAGCAAGCAAACATGCACAGGAAGGGTAAGACAAGCAAAACTTTGTTCTCTCACCTCTCTTTTTCTCTGACCCTCTCAGCTCCCCAAAGTCTGAGATCTCCATGGGTAGGTACAATGCTTTAGTTAGAGCCCAAATCAGTAATGAAAGAGGCATAGGCCTACAAGCTATGCAGTGTGTCTGAATTGTGCTCAGTTGAATTCTTTCCCATACAAACCTGTCATTAAGCATGGGGCTGCAGTTTTAATGGCATATATGGGTAGGAAAGAACACCATTCCAATTTGGAGAGGTTAATAAACTTAGTCAAGTTATCTCAGCTTCAAAGTAGTAGGCACAAATCTAAACTTCCACCTGTGATTTTCACCACCTTACATTATAATGGTGCAGAGTAAGAAGGCCACACATCTCAGACAACCATGTTTGACCACTGACTAGACTAGATCCTGGATCTAGCTTTATAACCCTGAGGATCTCTGCTTCATGTTCTCATCTTCTAAATAGAGACATGACTATCACCACCCCTAAAACTCTCTGTTCAGACAAACCATAATCATATGTTATGGTTTGCACAAGAGCTTATATAAGAGTCACTTAAAAGGTAGAAGTGTGTGTTTTGGCTTCTGATTTCAGATGTGTATATCTGAAGTCCTTGGCTCTGCTGATTCTAGGCCATTGGTGAGGCAGGATATGGTGAAGGCAGGAGCAAGTAACAAAGGCCCCTTACCTCATGGTAGATAGATGGACAGAAAAGGGACAGGAAGGGACCAGAGACCCACTCCAAGTGATTCACCTCCTCCAGCTGGTCCCTACCTTCTAAAATTTACAGAACCTCTCAAAACAATCCTGCCAGCTAGGCTAGCATGTGAAATTGTGGGGGGACATTTCATAGTCAGTCAATCCATAATATTGCAGTTATATAAAGCCTTATGTGTCTAAATTTAATTCCTTCCCTCAGACATGTACTTGATTTCTTGATCCATAAATATACATTTTCTCTGGGAATAGGTTATATGTTTCAATTTACATGTTGCTGAAATATCAGCAATGGTCACTGTGGAGCTCTTCTGAATCAGTTAGGATTCTCTATAGCACATTGTGTCAGTCCAACCTGAAAGCTAGCATTGTCACAAGAAATTCCTTGCTTGTCTGTTAGCTCCTTAGTTTCTGATTACTAGATTTCTTCTACACTTTGGTTCCTCTTAGCCTGTCACTAGCAGGCTAACAATAGTCCCTTTCCTCCAAAACCCTTGAAGTCATTTTTTAATCTGTATCACAGGAGAAAATTGAAAACCCTTTCCGGGCAGTGGTGGCACACGTCTTTAATCCCAGTACTGGGAGGCAGATGCAGGTGGATTTCTGAGTTCGAGGCTAGCCTGGTCTACAGAGTGAGTTCCAGGACAGTCAGGGCTACACAGAGAAACCCTGTCTCAAAAAACAAACAAACAAAAAAATTGAAAACCCTTAGCTTATTACTCTCGATTGGAGTTTTGCATTGTATACTCAATGTGCTTACCGACTGTCATGAACTATAGTCTTCTAGAAAGCAAATACAACCAACAACAACAAAAAAAATGGTGATCTGTGTCTTCTGATTCAGTAATCAGAATTCAATCATGAATAGTTATTTAACTGGTTATTCAAAAAGTTTCTTGAAGACTAGAAGGTATAATGAACAGATATAATTGAAAGACTCTATCTTGTTTGGAAGTTCAAAGAAAGCCTCTTGAGTAAATGTCCCAACATTATATATATATATATATATATACATATATATATATGTATATATATATATATATACATATATATATGTGTGTGTGTGTGTGTGTGTGTGTGTGCGTGTGTGTGTATACATATATCTATGATATGTGCATATATAAATTTATTCTTCAAAAAGAATGAAGACAAGAGTGATTATCTTTAACACCCCAGAATTGTGGCACTTTCTTCATTACATACATATATATACATATACATACCATGATTTAAAAAAGTTTTACTAAGTTTGTGATAGAGACCTGCTAAAGACATTGTAATAATTTTGTTGTCTCTATTTGAGTAATGAACACATACCATGTGGCAGCCATTGTTTTAGGCTCTGTAAAAGTAAATGCTTTTAGACACTCCCTGAGACTTTGAACTATTCAGTGGCACAGCACCTACTACAAATCTGAACTATCTGTACGACTGTCTGTGCTAGGACATGGAGGGTAAATATAGTAACTGAGTAGTTGAAAACTCATCATCTCTACAGCTCGTGATTCTATAGATCAGGCATCCTTATTTGCCTCAGTTCCCTTTGTGAGGACCCACAAGGATACAGTCTCTGTCGGTTAGCATCAGAGGTGCTGATGGGTCAGGTGAGAAACATTCACTTCAAATTTGCTCAAAGCACTGGTAAACAATTTCTTTAAGCTGTGGGTTTGCAGTTATTCTTAGCTTCTAGAAGCTGTTCTCAGATTTGTACCTATCCTCTCCTTCTACTCAGCAGTGGGATTCTGCCTTCACCCTGGATCTTTCTCCTAACTGAAATGTAGTTGACTTCTTTCCAGCCAAGAAAAATCTATAATTTTAAAAGATTCATGGAACTGGATGGTACACACAAGCTAATATGTCTTATTATCAGCTGCTCAGGAGTTCATGGTTGTGTGTGTGTGTGTTTGTGTGTGTGTGTGTGCGCACACATATGCAGACCAGAGAAGGACATTGGGTGTTCTGCTCTATAAGTCCATGTTATATACTTCTTTTGGAGATTGTATTTCTTATCAGACCTGGAGCTAGGCTGTTAAACATTATATTCTGCTAATACTTCTGTTCTGGCTCCCCACAGTGATGGAGTTAAAAGTTTGTATAGCCACATCTGGCATTTTATGTTGGTGCAAAGATTTACACTCATACTTATAAAGCAAGTACCTGCTGAGTCATCCCCCAGCTCTGATGGCTCAGTAGTCTTAATGGTACCTGAAGGAAAAAAAAGCCAAACTCATTTCATGTGTAAGTATGTATAAAGGACTGTGACCTTGGGTATACCGGGTCAAAGAGATCCAGTAGTATTCTTCCTACCATGTGCATCAAGACCACAGGTTGAGTGTCACACCCAGGCTGGAGTATTTCTCCTTTTGCTGTGCAGTGTCCTTCCAGAGCACAAACTGATAGAACAAACGGATAGAACAGCTGCTGTCTGGGATATCACCAGCTGGTGAGTAGTTAGAGAGAGAGAGAGAGAGAGAGAGAGAGAGAGAGAGAGAGAGAGAGAGAGAGAGAGAGAG
>CM052718.1:34688309-34775809 GCA_028551405.1 Uromys caudimaculatus | reverse complement strand
ACATGTGCACATAAATGTACATATACAGCATACACATATACACCATATACATATACATCATATACATACAAATATATACATATATATTTGTGTATATATATATACAGAAGTGTGTGTGTGTGTGTGTGTGTGTGTGTGTATATATATATATATACTTCTCGGCACCTATGGTATTTCTCCTGGCAGCACTCGACTCAGTTAAGGGTATGTACAGCTAATTGCTTTCCTGCGAACCACATTTTTTGTATTACATTGAAATTAAAATAGATAGATAGATAGATAGATAGATAGATAGATAGATAGATAGATAGATAGATAGAAAGAACTCAATCCTGAGAATCTAAGGTCAATTCCCAGAATCAACAGTGGATGCAGAAAACTGACCCACAAAAGTTGTCCTTTGATTTCCACCTGCTGACCTTCTGCCTTCCTGATGTTCATCACATGGATGCACACATAATAATAATAATAATAATAATAATAATAATAATAATAATAATAATTTGTTATATTGACACTTGTATCACTGTCTCCACCTGTAACTCGATGAAGACTGAGGTTCTACATTCCTATTTGCTTTTGACAGTAAGAACAAGGCCTGGATCTTAGCAAGTTCCCAATAAACATTTCTTTGGCAAATAATTGGGTTTCACACAGTGAGAGTTGCCGCTCAGCTCAGTCTCAAATGGAAGTGATTAGATAAGATTCTGTCTATGTTGACAATCTTTCTCTGGTTTCTTTTCCTTTCCCTAGTTAGTCTACATACTCCTTCCTAAATTAGTCCCACTCATTCTGCTTATGAAGGAAAAACAGAAACCAACATGAGGGCAAGGAGGCTTACACTCTAGAAGTCAATGGTCTCTATCATATCATCCACCCTAAGAAGGAAAGACAGTAAAATGTGTTAATGTTTTCTCAGGAACTATGCAAGGCATTTTCAACACAATTTTTCCCACTAAAGCCACATTAATTCACAGTTTAGATATTTTTATCCTGTTTGAAAGTCGAAGAAGTCATGGTGTAGATAGATGCAATATTTAACCCAGAGATGAACAATTATAATAAAAGAGTTGGGACAGAGCTCATCCACAGAGGACTAAAGTGCTTCTGATTTACTCTACCCAAGTACCCCGTAAGCCCATGTCCATTGGAAATGTCTGTGCAGCCTTCTTGTAATCCCCATACACACACACACACACACACACACACACACGCTCACACACTCACACACTTTACAAAAGGGAAGCAGAAACCCAGGAAAAGGAAATATTTTAATTATCAAATTGATTTTTAATTCACTGTTACATTTTCACATCTCTTCACTTACCTTGGTGATAAATTTGCTGTGACTTTAATATGCAAACCAAGCAATGAGGAGGATGCAGAAAACAGATAGACATGAACAACCTTTATGACTGCTTTGGTAAGGTATGCTTTTACTTTTGAATGCAGAACTTTACTGTGAAGTTCAAATTCTCACCTTGCCATGTATTAATGGTTGATGGAACCAATAACTTCATTGCACATGATAGCTCTCCTAAGGTTGTAAAAATTAAATGAGATGAGCATGTCTAGGGCTTAATGTGTACATTATCTTCCTGTGATATTTTCTTTCTAACTGAACTTGCCAAGTACAAAAGTCAATGTGCCAGAGAATGATCCTTGCATTTTCATCTCTGACATTATTTCATGTATGCATAACACACCCATTATAAATGTCTATGCCCCTAGCTAAGACTCTGAGCTGTTTGAGCTATAGAACTCTCAAATTCTTTGTATTTCTAAAATGACAGTCTTTTCAAAAGTATGCTTTGGAAAAAGACACATCTCTGTCTCTTCTCTAATACACCACATGCTGCTCTAACCTTTTTTCCCACATACTGGACTTAGAATTTAAGAAATGTTGAAAGAGGGAAATAATTTTTTTATTAATAATAGAAATGCTTTGAGGCCACTCATGTGGTTGATTCTTTAACTTCAAGAATGCCAAGCTTAAATGCCAGCTTATCTGGTAAAATAGATCATCTTCAAAGGGAGAAATACAATGGGGAGAGAACATCCACAGGTTTTGGAGTCAGCAATACCAGTTTCAAATCCTAAAACCATAGTCATAAGCATGGCTTTGAAAAAGACTAGAATATTCTTTGAATCTTGGAATTTTTTTAATTCAGAAAAGAGATTCCAATATATATTCTGCAAAATTCTCATGAACCATAAATGTGATATAAATATTTGAAGTCTCATTATTAAAATACGAAAAGTAATAACTCTGCCTTTTATTCTATTGAGTGACAGTCCCTTATATTGAACCAACTCCATCACTTAGTATCTAGGTGACCATATTATTTAACTCTTAGAATCTGAGTATCAGGTCTATATAATAATGATAATATCTACACTATAGATTGGTCAGACCAGTCAAACTAACTTATTAATGATGTCTGATATGTGTAATGATTCTATACATTTCTTCTCCTCCTTTTCTTTCTAATTTTGCTCTTTCCTCTTCACTCAGGAATAACTTCTAGCATGCTAGAGAGCATCCTTCTGTACAACAACGCCTGTGAGTTCCTCCTGTATTCCAGTTTTGAGAATCAGTCACCAAAGCCTGTCTTGACCCCTTCACTGTAATAATCAAAGGCCACACATCCACTACCACCACCAATGACAATAAAAAAGGTGCAGGGGCACTTCACATATTGTTACCATATCCATTTCCCTCAGGTCTCAGAACATGTGTGCTCTGTCGCCAATACATTTTATGGTGATTAGGCTGGCTGCACTGTGCCAAGCATGTTTCTTTTCCTGTGAGTGCCCAAGTCACCAGTGGACAAGCATATCTACTTTCTTTGCTCTTAATGGGCCTCACCAACTTTAATATACTGTATTACTGTAGTCCAATTGCAACAAAGCAGATTTTCTGAACACCCTGTTCTAGCTGAATCATTATTCTCATAATTAACCAAGTCATGCACTGACTGAGATGTCAGCAATCTGCAACATATTCATGGTTTTAGCTTACATAGGGGTAGATGAGAGATAGATATTGCAAGGAAAAACTACTGTCGGAGAGACTTGAGACATCAGGGAGTAGAGAGGTCTGGTAGGGGGAGTTTTGAGGGGGTGGAGACATCCTCTTGGAGACAGGGATAGGAGAAATGGGATGAGGAACTGTGTGAGGGTGGACCAGGACAGGGTGACCACTGGACTGTAAAAAAATAAAAGTAGAACAAACAAACAAACAAAAACAAAACAAAACATAAAACTACTGTCAGGTATATTGGCCCCTGTTTGAATTTATATATTTTAAAGTATCATCAAATTAAAACAGACTTGATTTTAAATAACCAATTCTCTATTTACTGTGTGATTTGGGGCAAGTTAATTGACATGTCTGAGAAAAACACAACATGTGCTCTTGATGTGTGTCTATGCTTTTTAAACAATTTAAGATTCTAAGAAGCCTAGTTTTGAATGTTCAGTGTAGCACCTTGTTATTATAACGAACTACTTGAGGTAGTTGGGAACATATGTTTAGTTAAAGGAGAGTCAGCCTCTAGTGATGACCTTATGTCAGCTGTGGGATATGGAAGGAAACATTGTAATAGATGAACACGTCAGGTGAGGCTTTCTTACCAGCTCCCTCTTATGGAGCTAATACTAGGTGACTGTTAGGAAGATTTCTTACTAGACTTAACCCTATCTTCCATTTCTATACTGAAGAACAAACTTCCAAAATATTGACCCTGGGTATAAATTACATTCAGTCTATAGTATTGAGGTTATCTATATACACACACCAAAACACACACACACTAACATATACACACATATATTTACCCTCACATGGCCACATATACTTACATAGATGGGCACATACATTTGTCTCTTTTACTATCTACTACTCATTTCTCATTTCTTGTATTTCTTTGCTCACACCACTACATTTTCTAGTTACTCTTTGCATGAGATATTTAGCTTTTCTAGTCCCCACATAGGGAATATTGATAGATAGTTATATACGTAGCCAGTAGTAAAGATGAAGTAACCACTGTGTTTAAAGCATCTGACTAATGTTAGAAGCATAAAAGATGCTAATTTCCCCAATTCCTCATTCTCTCAGCCCAAGAAGTACCTGCCTAACATTCATGGAAAACAAACAAGCAGGAATATTCCAGTGGTTTTTGGAGAGTATCCAAAGTTCCAGTAAAATTCTCTTCCAAACTCAAGGTCAACTAACTTTTTCATAGGCTCATGTCTTAGTCAGGTTTCTATTCCTGCACAAACATCATGAACAAGAAGCAAGTTGGGGAGGAAAGGGTTTATTTGGCTTATACTTCCACGTTGTTGTTCATCACCAAAGGAAGTCAGGAATGGAACTCAAGAAGGTCAGGAAGCAGGAGCTGATGCAGAGGCCATGGAAGGATGTTACTTACTGGCTTGCTTCCCTTGGCTTGCTCAGCTTGCTTTCTTATAGAACCCAGGACTACCAGCCCAGGGATGGCACCACCATCAATGTGTTCCTCTCCCCTTGATCACTAATTGAGAAAATGCCTTACTGCTGGATCTCATGGAGGCATTTCCTCAACTGAAGCTCCTTTCTCTCTGATAACTCCAGCTTGTGTCAAGTTGACACACAAAACCAGCCAGTACAGCTCACATGTTGTATATGATTATTATGTTAATATTTAATACTATCATTCAAATTAGCTGTTAGGAGAATGCTTATATGTCTGTTGGGCACATTTTCAAGGCAGGGAGTCACAGAAGAGAAACAGAAGTTTCTCTATAAAACTTAAAACATAAAACTATAGACATTGTACTGGCTAGTTTTGTGTGTCAACTTGACACAAGCTGAAGTTATCACAGGGAAAGGAGTTTCAGTTGAGAAAATGCCTCCATGAGATCCAGCGGTAAGGCATTTTCTCAATTAGTGATCAAGGGGGAGGGCCCCTTGTGAGTGATACCATCTGTGGGCTGGTAGTCTTGGGGTCTATAAGAAAGCAGGCTGAGCAAGCCAGGAGAAGCAAGCCAGTAAGCAGTATTCCTCAATGGCCTCTGCATCAGTTCCTGCTCCTTGACCTGCTTGAGTTCCAGTCCTGACTTCCTTTTGTGATGAACAGCAGCATGGAAGTGTAAGCCAAATAAACCCTTTCCTCCCCAACTTGTTTCTTGGTCATGATGTTTGTGCAGGAATAGAAACCCTGACTAAGATAGACATAATAAAATATGATAGTGAAGTTTTACAATGAGGAATTGTTTTTACCATCTCAGAACTGATGGTACACATCTGGCTGAAATATCTAGGCAAGTAGACATAAGACATATCACACTTTTTATTGGGATTTGTTTAGAAATGAATAGCATAGGGAGGCAGAAATAGGTAGATCTCTGAGTTTGAGGCTACCCTGGTCTACAGAGTAAGTTATATGGACAGCCATTGGCCAGTTGATGGCTCTTAGAGAGGGGAAAGTCACTTTTCTTTGGGGTCATGGGAGCTGGTTGGCTTCTCTGTAATCATAGTGGATGACATCATATCACTGTACACTCAGGCAGCACTAATGGGACTCAGTGTCTTAAAAAATATGGCATGTATGTATGTGTATCCCCCAGTGTATGATTGTATGTGTGTGTGCAGGTTCACATCCACACTTGTATGGAGGCCCCAACTTGAGATTAGGCGTCTTCTTCAGTATCTTTCCATTTACTATATCAAGGCATGGTGTCTTACTGACTCTGGATTTAGGAAGGTTGCTGCCTAGAACCCCTGCCTCTGCTTTCAGAATACTGAGATTACAGGTAGGAGCTATACCTTATTGGCTTTTACACAGGTTGTGAAGATCCAAATCTAGTCCTCATGCTTACATGACAAATGTACTCTTCACTGAGCTTTATTCCCCTGCCCTATGTGATACATTTTAAACAAGATAGGAGCAATATATATAAAGTACCTTGTGGGAACCTGCCAGTAATGCAGGGCCAATACTATCAATGTCCTCCTGTCCCCACTCTACAGAAGATGGAATCAAAGTTCTCAAAGTTTTGAAAAGTACTTGAGCCTCAGAGTTAGCCAATTATGAAGCCAAGCAACTTGTTACCTGATTTGTAACTCACACACTAAGCAGATTATAGAGAAGACTATGAATATTTTTTAAATGAGTTAATTTTTAATATCTCAAGTAATAGATGCTCAACAGATGAATATTAGTCATATAGATAGATTAAAAACAAAGTCAGGAATCAGCCTTGGAATCCTGAGACTTGTTACAAAGATTTGGAAATCAACCTCCATTGCTTGGAATATTGGCTCAGTAACCAGCACCTGTATCATTTTGGGTCAATTACTTAAATGCACACATCTTTACTGGTGAGATGCTGATGCTCCCTTCCTGCATAAGAGGAAGAGCTTAATAAATTAATGGAAACAAAGAGCCTGACATAGGAGCCTGGTAAGTAGATATGTGTTATTCATGCCCTGTTTTAATGTGCTCTCAAATATCATTGGTAAAGAAGGGTTTAGAAATAAATCCAAATTAGAGCAACTCATCATGGGAAGGAAGAGAAGGAAAATTAAAGTGAGTTTTGAAAAGTGGGCAAAACCAAAGGTGACAGATTTTTTCACTTAAGAAGTTAAAAGTGACTGTAAACCTATACTAATAGGGAAAAAATCATGCTGGGTTTCCTAGGAAATAAAGGTCACATGGTTTTAATTGGCCATTTATTTGTGGCTCTGATTTCTGGACCCTCACTATGTGGCCTGCCCTTTAAACCACAAGTCTGAGTTATGAAATATCATGATTCAGTTAGGAAAACTGAGTGGCAACCTTTCATTGGAATAGTTTTAAAAAGCAGACATTTGTCTTAATATTGCTATTGTTGCTGTTGCTGCTGCTGTTGTTGTTTAGACTACATCTGCCACTATGTAATGCATCTTGGCCTAGAGCTGGCAAATTCCTTGTCTCAGGCTTTGGAGTGCTGGGATTTTATGTGCCCACCATCATGCCCAGTTCTTGCTTGCCCTTAAGTTTACCTTTCAAAAATAACTGTATAATGAACCTCACATTATTCAAGGTAAGCTAAGGATACTAAAGATGTAGTAAAGTGAAGTTTAAGGACATGGGCAGATGTATATATGCTTCTGCCCTATACACATAACTAATGCAGATTGATGTGGAATGACTCCACTTAGGAGTCACTTGGGGATCCAAGTTAATGAGAATCTACTGCTTCAGCATTTGACTTGATCACTCATTATGACAAAGGACAAGAAAGCCTGGAGAACTACTTGAGATTTTTCACTGGCTCAACCTGGAAGAAACACATCTTCTGGCTCACGTTTCATGGGAAATAGCTGTCTAACCTCACCTGGCTGTAAGAGTCTGGAAAGTCTACTATATCTCTTTGTCCATCTGCCTGTCAGTAAGTGTATTCTTGCACTTACATAATTATTACATTCTTTTCTACACAGTCACATCATGAGATGACTCTTGCTGCACAACACAGAGCCTGTCACAGTGCTCTGGACAGAGCCACTGTGCTCCAGCACTGAATATATGTGTCATCTCTCTACTTCATCAGAAAAGGTTTAGATTTTTATCTATGAACCTGGTCAATTGGTGAGCACTGAGAAAGAATATATAAAATGCAATAAAGAACTTGTGATATAGTGAAAGTATGCCCCTGTATACTTAACCTGGTCACTAGCAAGTCACAGTCCTTTTGCTAAACATGTTAGCTATTAGAGATGATTATCAGAGAGAATAAAAAACACAGTTATATATTTAGAACCAGAGATGTAACTTTAAAGATTTACATTGCATGGCACTGGTCAAGGCATAGACAGAATATACTGGAAGAAAACTGAACAAAAGGGACCAGTATTGATAGTAAATATCCAGAATAGCAGACATAGTTATGGTTTGACCTTCCTTTATGAAATATCCCCACAGATTCTATTATAAATATGCCTTTTTCACAAAGTCTTGAAGGTCAGAGAAATAGGAGCAAGGCTAACCAGGTAGTTTCTCTATCAAGAATCCCATACGAAAGTCAGTCTCCACATTGGAGTCCAGATCTCATTCCCATGTCCAACATTATCTAATGGGGCTAAAGGACTCTACAGTAAGTTCATTGTCTGCTGAGAAATTCAACCAAACATAGATTTTGTCAAGGATAAGATAGATCTGGGTAGCCTTGGACAGAAATTTGCATTAGATATTCTTCAAAATGCTTTCCATATCCAGGCTTCAGTGGATAATCTTTACTTCAGTATCCCATGTTTGATGGATTGAACCTCAGGGATTCCTGCACTCAGAGGATGGGAGAAGCAAAAAGCATTAACCATAATGAGGCTTGTCTCAGATGCTGTTGCTTGTCTACTTCCAGTCTCTGGCTCACAGAACTCGAACCTCAATAGAATCCAGAAAATGAACCCACGGAGCAATTACATTGCTGAGTTTTTCTGATGTGAAGCTGTGGGTGTCCACTCACTCTCTAGTTTCCTTGTTAGTCCATTCGAGTGGAAATCTCTTGCTGGGTGTAATTAAGGTCATTGCAAGAGCAAATAAACACTTGTTTGTTTCAAAGTCACTTGCTCAGTAGTCTCCTGAGATATTTGCCAAGTCGCATCCCTCCCCTAACCATGGAGGCTGAGCAAAGCAGTCAGCAGACTGGAAAGGGATGCCAGGTGCTCATGGGGCCATGATTTGTCATCCTGGGATCAATGCTGCATGTGGTGGCATTAAGGAGCCGTTATCTTCAGAGATAAGCTAATGCTTGCCCTGTGTAATGTCCCAACCCACCAAATACAATGGTTTTATTTTGGAGGAGATAAAACAGTATTGGTATGGTCAGGAGACCCTATCTAGGCACAATCTTGCCAAGCATATGGAGCTAAAATGCTTCTTAGGTAAGTCTTACAGTCTTCTCATTTGCCATGCATCAACGCTTCTTAAGATGAGAGTTATATGCCTTTGAATGTCCTGTGGCAGGAATGATGATTCAGAGTCATCTTCTGATTCACTAGAAAGAGAGTTAAAAACATCATTGTGGACTGACCTTAGCATAAAGAATTCAAGGACATATTTTCTGCTGTTACATACTAGCTGTGTTGCCTTGAACCAGTCAAGCTCATTATAAAAAATGATAACACTACTACTACCTATACCCTTGTGTTTTGGGGAAAACTGAGTGGTAAATTCAGTACACTTTAATATAGTAGCAAGTATTGGCACAGTATTTGTCCAGACACTTGGTGCAGTTTAGTGTTCCTGTTTTTCTTTCTTAAACAACGGAACTAGATGGTCCTTTCAACATCAGCCACTGGTGGACATCATAGAACAAGAACATTTCCTCAGGAAATTGGTCATGGCTCCTAGAATACTCATAGAAATGACTGAAATGGAGGAGCAACTCTTAACCTCAGCACAGGGAGCATCACTAAGATTTTCCTCTATACAAATAATTCCCCATCCTTACCCTCCTAACAGTGTTATAGGAAGGTGGTTTCAATAGTGGTGGGAATAAACACAGCTCTTGTGCCATGATTCTTTTATCTCTGAGGGGGTAGGGAAGGAAGGACTGTGTTGTGAGAAAATATCAAATATAAGCAACTTAACAGAGGAAAGATTTACTTTGAGTTATTGCTGGAGGGTACTGCCCATCATGGCCAACAAGGCATGGTGGTGTGAGCTGCTTATAGCTGTGGGAGCCAGAGAGTGAGGATGCTTTATAAATCTTAGTGGATCAGAATATGGAACTGGGATATAAATCTCAGGGTCCATTCCCTAGAAAACTACTTCTTTTCTGAGGTCCCACCCCTCAAAGGCTCCATAACTGCTCAAACAGCACCTCCAGCTGGAATGCAAGCATTCAAGTACAAATAATCTTGGGAAATGCTTCCTATTCAAGTCACAATCAAAGACTTTCTAAATGATGGAGATTAGAGCTGACTGTCAATGTGTATAGCAAAATAAAAGTAAGTCCAGTGTTGGAGCACATAAGACATTCATTCTGCCTTATGTTGATGATACAATGGAAGATAAGAAATCCCCCCCCACACACACTTCTGAGGACAAACCATGAAGTGTCATCTGAAGAGAGTAAGCAGTAACTCATTGTGACTAGGGGCAACAGAAGAAATTGATAGAACATGTGTAGCAGCCAGGAGGAGTGCCACTTAGGAAAATGGGTGAAAAAGTCTATGAAGACTTCTAACTTTGTTCAAGTAAGATTTTGAGAGTGGGAGATTTAGCTATAGGAGCTGAAGTTTAAGTTAAAATTGCTGCTAATATTAATTTCTTTATAGATTCCCTTTCTTTCATCCCTCCATAATGTGGGACTGAAGAGTCACTTCGATGTATAAAACCTCAAAGACTACCCTGAGTATTTAGGTTGTAGGAAACTTTATCAGGAAAATTCAAGTTTGCATTTGTGAATAATTTGTGAGGAGATAGATATACAGAAAATCAAGGGTAAAGTTCATGCAAAGCTCTGGGCATACAGAGGGGTACTGGATGAATGGAGTATATGAAGAAGGGCAATAGCAAGATAGGAGATGCTAGGGAGATGACTTAGTAAAGTGTTTGCCACATCCATATGAGGACCTGAGTCTGGATCCCCAGTCCCCATGTAAACAGACAAATGTGGTGTTTCACATCTGCAATCAGAGCTCCTGGGTGTCAACAACAGAAGAATCTAAGGGAGCATGATGGCTAGCCAGCCTATAAAAAGTTCTATCTACCTATAACATATAGTAATTTTCTTTATCCAAAAATAACAGGAATATTAATTATCTTACAGTCTAGTGTAATGCTTCCATAAACATATGCAGAGAAAACAAGAAATCACAGAGTAAACAATTGAATGTGCTTTATTTTAGATCTTTATTGTGTTTCCGTTCAGATTTGAGACTTGGGAATTGCACTCCTACTGTTCGGTACTTGAATGCTTGCTTGGGTAAACTGATGTTAGCTGTTAGCATTAGCTTCTGAGCCATACATATAAACAATGACTAACTTATATATTCATCTCAATTTTGCTCTTTGCTTATTCTGCTACTTAGCCACAGTACCAACCTGTTACTTTCTTTGTTAGTTTTTCCTTCTTGAAAAGGGGAATGCTTATGTCTGTGTCGAAGGAAGGCAGTAAAACTGCCTGCATGACTGATGGTAACTCTGTTCATGAAAGAGTCACCATCATTGTCCTTTCATTATGAATTAATTAAAGCCCTTTGGTTTCCATGATAGGAATCCAAATATAACCAACGTTAACAAAAGAACAGTAGATTACACATGTTCTTGGAATGGCAAGACATAGAAATGTCTGGGCCTAGGTTAAAACTAGAACCAGATCTTTTATAGTTCTAGACTGCTTGATTTCATTAGCTTTGTTTTTCTTTCTGGATATTTGTCAACTTTTCTCTCTTTTTCCTTGGCATCCACTCACTATATTTATAATCTCATAATCTCATATGCTGCAGGTAGCCTGTTAAGTTGGTATTAGTACAAGTTTGGAAAGTCCATTAGGCAATGGCGTCTAGAGATACTTCTCAGAGACCTACAGAAACTGCCCAGATAAGAAAAAAATATACACACAAAAATATCCATTTTTGATAGTGCAGTTTTGGAGACAACACAAATCTCATAAATGTAGCAAATTCATCCAGTGGAGCTGTATAGATTCACTGAAAGTTTTCCTTTTGTAGAATTTATAGTGATGTGGTAAGTCATGCCATCATTACATTAGGGCCAAAGAGATACAAAATTGTTTATGAAACATTAAAACATGAATAGATATACTTAATCAAATCTTATTATTCTATTGATGCTATGGTACCATTCACCTCAAAATAACTCTATTATCTTCTTTCATGAAAACTTCTGACCCATTTTTTCCATTTTTAAAACATACATACATACATGTGTATAATATACTCTGCTCATATTTATCTCACTTTCTTATCTCCCATCTGTCTCCTACTGGAAGCCTTCCCATTTCAAAATCATTTTACTTCTTCTTTATGAAATGATGAATCATAAATGTGCTCTCAAAATATTTAATCAATTCTGATAAATGGTTTATTTGTGAGTATTACATAAAAATATTTTACATCTCACAAAACAGCAAAATTTATTGTACGTTGCTAATATCTAAAATGTTTTCTCTTGATGTAACTCTTGATCTTTGATTTCTATAAAAATGATTACAGAACATATCACGTACTATAAGCTTAGTTTACTTACTTAGTGAGTCACAAAAGAGTAATCCCTGTGATGAATCATCGCAAGTCAGCTAAAATATGAAAGGGAAATATGGTTCTAAAATGGCAAATCTAACAGCCAAGTCAAAATTATTTGGGTAGTATATTAAAAAGATTAATAAACAGTTTGTAAATTTAATAAATAAAACACACTAGAATTTGGATATTGCCATCTCAGTCACCTATAACATGTATTCATAGAAATATGTACATAGAAATAAAAAAAGATTGGTTACTTCACACCTTCTCTTTCTCAGGGCTTCGGAACTTCTCTAGCTTTCACCTAGAGCATCATTTGTCATTTGACAATGGAACAGTCACTTGTCCAGGGATAGCTTGTCAGTCTTTTGTGTTTTCTTTTCTGCTGTTTCACGTTGGAAAGTTTGCAGCCAGGTTGAAGAATGATTTGTGTTTGAGTTGGAGAAGCTTCCTGACAAATATTGTCCAAAGGGAATTACTGTGGAAGGTCAAATACTTAGAAGTAAGAGAGGGATTGCAATAGCGATCAAACAGATCAGTGTGACAATTGTCAGGTGATGAACTCCTGAAAGAGTATCAGGGCAGGGGATGCTTGGAATTCTTCCCTGCACGATCGGTAGTCTCAACTGTCAGGGTTCTACCATCCTACCTCCACTCTCTGCTTGTATGAATACTTTGGTTTTTTTTTTTTTTTTTTTTAGGCAACTATTTATTCCTCACCTTTCTTGACATCACCAGCAGGTTTGATTCTTATTCCTTTTTAATATTCTCTTACTTGGATTCCCTTGAGACCTGGGAATCTTTCATAGTCCCCTGCCCTCCCCACTTATCCTTTATCTTCTTTCCTTTGTCCTTTAAGAATCAGAATACTATAGAGACTTGTCTAGACCGTGGTGATTATCTATCTGTCTATCTATCTATCTATCTATCTATCTATCTATCTATCTATCTATCTATCTATCTATCTATATCTAAAATAAAGTTCATCTAGCTTATCAACTTCAGGTGTCATCTTCAGGTTGTAGATTCCTTGATTGGCATCCCCAGACCTTGCTTTTAGTTCAGCTCCAGGCTCAATAGTTCTTTATCTATTTGTTTTTATTTTATGTATGTGAGTGTTTTCCCTGCATTTAATATGTGTACTACATATATGGCTTGTATCTACATAAAATAGAAGAAAGTATTTGCGTATCTGGAAGGGTTACAGACAGTAGTGAGCCACTGTTTGAGTGCTTAAAACTGAACCCAGATCCTTCAGAAGAGCAGACAATGATCTTAGTGACTGAGCTCTCTCAAGCCCCTAGGCTTGACGTTTAATTACCCATGTGTCCCTTTATTTGTATACTTATGCTGCATTTCCAACATAACCTGAATCAACAAAATATTGATTTTCATTTTTCTCTACTCCAATTTATATCAGTCTTACTTGTTCAGTCTAAAAGAAGACATCACCATTGATCTAGTTGCCCATATTGAAGACTGTGGATTCTTCTTTCACAACTCCAGTTTGATGTGACAGCTTTTGCCTCGTGAATCCTTATAATTCTCCCAGCTCTACGTACATCACTTTTTTTTTGGCAGAATAAACATTTTATAGATTTTTTATTAATTATTTTATTTATTTAGATTTCAAATGTGTCCCCCTTCCCAGTACCCCCTCCATGAGCACCTCACCCATTCCTCCTCCCTTTCACCTCTAAGAGGGTGCTCCCCCCACTTCCAACACTCACCTTACCCCTCTAGCATCCCCCTTCTCTGGGGCATCAAGCCTCCACAGGACCAAATGCATCCCCTTCCACTGAAACCAGTCAAGGCAACTCTCTGCTAATTATGTAGTAGGGGACCATGAAGCAGCCCATTTATGCTCTTTGGTTGGTGGATTAGTCTCTGGGAGCTCTGAGGAGTCCAGTTAGTTGATACTGTTGTTCTTCCTATAGGGTTGCAATCCCCTTCAGCTCCTTCAGCCCTTCCTCTAACTCTTTTATAGCGGTCCCCATGTTCAATACAAAGGTTGGTTTTAAGTATCTGCATCTGGCTTAGTCAGGTGTTGGTAGACCCACTCATAGGACAGCCATGCCAGGCACCTCTCTGCAAGGACAACATGGCATAAGCAATAATGTCAGGGCTTGGTTCCTGCACATGGGATGGATCCCAAGTTGATGCAGCTTTTGGATGGCCTTTGCTCAATTTCCAATAGACAGAAACAATTCAGAGTCAAAAATTTTGAGATGGATGGGTGGCTTCAACTAGAAACCATGTCTATATACTGGAGGTGGTCTCTTCAAGTTCCATCTCCCCACTGTTGGGCAGTTCAGCTAATGTCATCCCTATTGGGTCCTGGGAGCCTCTCATATCCCTGGTGTCTGAACTTTCTAGTGATTCTCCCCATCCCTCACCCCACACTGCTACATATTTCAACTCATTCTCCTGGCCTTCTGGGCTTCTCTCCTGTCTTCCCCATACTTGATTCTGTCCCCCTTTTCCTCTCCCTCTCCTCTCTCATCCTTGTCCCTCCATCTGTCTGTTTCCCAGGATTATTTTGTTTCCCCTTCAAGGTGGGATTGAAGCCTCCACCCTTGGTCTTACCTTCTTGTTAAGCTTCATATGGTCTATGAATTGTATCATGGGTATTCTGAACTTTCTGGCTAATATTCATGTATCAGTGAATTATATACCATGTATGTCCTTTTGGGTCTTGGATACCTCACTCAGGATGATGTTTTCTAGTTCCATCCATTTGCTTGCAAAATTAGTGATGCCCTCGTTTTTAATAGCTGAATAGTATTCCTGTATAAATGAACCACATTTTCTGTATCCATTCTTTGGTTGACCAACATCTGGATAACTTCCAGCTTCTTGCTATCATAAATAAGACTTGTCTTTGTGATGTGGTCGAGCATCTTTTAGGTATATGCCCAAGAATGGCATAGCTGGGTCTTAAGGTAGAACTAGTTCCAATTTTCTGAGGAACCATCAGATTGATTTCCAAAGTGGTTGTGCCAGTTTGCAATTCCACCAATAATGGATGAGTATAACTCTTTTTCCACGTCCTTGCCAGTACGTATTGTCATTTGAGTTTTTGATATTAGCCATTCTGATTGGTGTAAAGTGGAATCTCAGGGTCACTTTGACTTGCATTTCCCTGATGACTAAGGATGTTGAACATTTCTTTAGGTGCTTCTAGGCCATTCCAGATTTCTCAGTTGAGAATTTTGTGTTTAGCTCTGTAATCCATTTTTAATTGGGTCTTTTGGTTTTCTGGAGTCTAACTTCTTGAGTTATTTATATATTTTAGATATTAGCCCTATATAAGATGTACAGTTAGTAAAGATCTTTTCCCAATCTGTATGTTGCTATTTTGTTTTATTGACAGTGCCCTTTGCCTCACAGAAGATTTTCAGTTTCATGAGATCCCATATGCTTTTCTGCGGTTTGCTTCCTTCAAGCGTCTGAGCTAGAGAAGTTGACAAAGGTAGAATGATTGACTACAATCCTAAAATCAAATGTTATTCATTCTTGAAGAGGCCAGTCTATTTCTAGCTGAAAACGTGTTTTCCTTGATTTTGGGTGGAAAAAAAAATCTCACCAGAGACCAGTATTTCTCCTTTGAGCCCTTGGCATTATGTATGTTACATTCTTGACTTTCTATTTCTTCTTGAATTTACTTTATGAAATAAAAATCCCAGTTTTTTTCTCCTCAGAAAGAATCAATTTGACATAGACTTTTAACACTAATAGACAAAATGGCTAAAGGTCAGACTACACTGAAGCTGCCCACATTTCTTTATGGCTGATTCTTTGTGTGCCCAAGAGGAAGGAGACTAAGAAAAACCATTTGATGGTAGTTTTGCCATAAAAGCAGATGCTGGAGCTTGCACCTCACTTTTGTCTTTCACCAACAATGTGGCTATAAGCATTGCGAAAGGGCACAAAGTGGCGCTTAGGTGTTATTGGACAAAGAATTGTAAAAATGTATTATAAACTGTAATATCCAAACCACTGACTGGCACCTCAAAGGGAATAGATTCAGAGCAGCAACACAGCTATCCTTCTTTATTTGAGGTCCAGCCACCCATGCTGGGACATCTCTGATGTTGTCATTGTTTGTTTTGTTTTGTGGGTACTATGAGAAGCCAATTTGGCACATCTTCTTCCAGTAGGGACATGAGCATGTATGCATGTGCGTGCGCGCGTGCACACACGCACACACACGCACACACACACACACACACATACACACACACACACAGGATTTAGTTCACAAAAGTTGATTTTATGTCCCTCCAACTATGGGTATTTATCAGTTTACCCAATAGATTTGAAATTATCATATCCTTCCTTGGAAGACATGCATGAATCATATGAAGACGTGCACAAGTCATGTAAAGAACATAAGTTTGTTCATCAGGTTCTCTTGCTGTCTTTAACAACCTGAAAATGAAAATCTGGATTATAACCTGCTTCACGGGAAAGAAAATGGGGCCTTAAAGCACACTGTGAATACTATTCTTATTAATTTGAAAGTGGAAGAGGTTCACATTCTCCACTAGAACTTTTCTGACACTTCCAACATTGACTGAATATTTTGATACCCAGGCAAGATATCAATTCTCAAAACACATCCATTGCTATAATTTTCTATATTTTATCCATTATTTTTTATCAATTATGAACAATATTCATGAATATTGTACGAATTTTGTATGAATTATATGAATATTGTATGAATATTGTTCGAATATTGTATGAATATGATAAAGATGGGGCTGAGAGAGCAAGGCTTAAGAAGGGGTCAAATATTTGCATTTGAATTAATTCAGAGTAGATTCATTAAGCACTTGCAGGTTCCAGTAGGATTCTGACTCATGTTCTGTATCATGTAGTGTCTGGAAATTCCAGGACAGAAAGGGAAAAAACATTACTGTTGTGCTTGTGGCAAAATGCTGCTTGTCCAGGACCATTTGATAAGACTGAACCAGCAGCAAGTACGAGGTTCCAGATGACTGAGTACAAGAAGTATGTTTCTAAAAGAGAACATTGCATTGCCATGTTAATTCTCTTTATGTTATTTCTGATTAATGGAGCAGGAAGCATGGGCGTATACCTATCAATAATCACATTTGTAGCCAGAATAAATCTCATGTTTATTCTTAGATTGTGGCATGTACTACAACAAGATTAAAAGAATACGAAGATTTGCAAAGAGGGATCAATGAGAAAGAATTTGACATACAAGCATAAAGACTTGATTTTGAATGCCCAGTACTCAAGCTAGACTTAGTGATATTGATGTGCCCTAATAGCACTCCTACTATCAAACAGAAGGGCAAAGCAGGAAAAGGCCCACAGGCCAGCTAGTCTGGCATGCATAATTACAAACCAGACCACGTCTGAAACAAGTAGTAAGTAAAAACTAACACCAAATGTTGCCCTTTGACTTCCATATTTTGGCATGTATACACACACACACACACACACACACGCACAGAGAGAGAGAGAGAGAGAGAGAGAGAGAGAGAGAGAGAGAGAGAGAGAGAGACTCACACACACACAGCAATATACAAACACTACACAAAAAGTTTTGTTTTTCGAAGAGAAAGTGTGATGTTCAGATTTGTATCCTGTGTTTGAGGTAATATGACAACTCTGAAAAAGTCTGGTACACACACATCACCTAGCTTTGTGTGAGGAAGTCACTGCGATCAGATTCCAAAAGTGAAAGCTCTAAGCTTATTACGAAAGTGTATTATCGATAGGAGCGATAATCTTAAAAAGTGTATGTGACCTCCACTCAGCCATTGGCCCAGAACAGAAAGCACAGACAGCTACAACATGAGGGGCTTTTTTTTTTTTTTTTTTTTTTTTTTTTTTTTTTTTTTTTTTTTTTTTTGTTTTTTGAGACAGGGTTTCTCTGTGTAGCCCTGGCTGTCCTGGAACTCACTCTGTACACCAGGCTGGCCTCAAACTCAGAAATCCGCCTGCCTCTGCCTCCCAAGTGCTGGGATTAAAGGCATGCGCCACCACTGCCTGGCCCATGAGTGTCTTATGTTCCTGGTAGGATGTGGAAGTTCTGGAAGTGAGTGATGAATGATGTTGCAGACAGAAGATGGACAGAGCTATAATGTGATTTTTATTCCATTTCTGGTCAACCTGTATTCCAGCAGCTGATGCTTCATGGCTCGATGAGGTCACACACATGGTACTGTCTGTTGCCTGCAGCCCCAAAGCTTCAGACCCTTCGCCTCTCCTCTTCGACACTGTGCAGCTGAAAAACCTAAAGGTAAGCACCATCTTTCTTAGCATTTTCATTTTAGCTGCGCATTGTGATGCTAATATAAGCAATTGCAATGTATATATTAATTCAAATTAATGATGAAATATTAATATAAATATAAACTATTATTGTTTTTTAAGGGTTTGCTTTTGAAACACATGACTGACTCCCTCTCTGTGTTAATCTTGTTTGGAGTATCCTTTCTTTCAATCTAACTAGGTTCTGGGAACATCAAGTTCCTTCAGTCTTTTTTTTTTATTCAAGTTGTCTCATCAGATTATAACTACATGCAAGCACTTGCAAGTGCACACATACACACACACACATACACACACACACACAAACACACAAAGGTTGAGTATACTTATGTTTAATATATAGCCCTTAGAGTTGAAAAATAACATCACAAACTTGGAGGATAGCAGCAATTGGTAGGTTACTTATACCTCAGTACTTAGTTGATAATCCCAGCATATATGGTCAAATAGACAATACTAATCAGATTGAGTGAGGTTTTTCTTTTCTTTTCTTTTAACATGAAGTTTGGCTTGAAATGGGAGGTAGTTGGAGAGCACAGCTAAAAAGAGGAACTGGGAGATGCATATGAACAAGACTCATTGGATAAAGGTATACAATTTTCAAAAAGTAAAAAGATGTAATTGTAGGCTATGTAGTTCTTAGCATGTCCTCTGTGAATCAAATGCATGTTGTGCATACTTCAAGCTAGTTGCCTCTCAAAGTTTTAACAGGTGGTTTATTGCTCTTGTGATATTGACATCTATTGCCTTAAATGGGAGCTCAGATCCTGAAGAGGAGACAGGTGGCCAACAGCCCCTTTAATTCACTCGGAATGCAAAGAATTTGAAGGGAAAAGGAGACTGAATTGGCCTGTGCATGTATAGGCACCAGACAGTGTGAAGACAGTCTCTATGTTGGCATTTGAAATGATCTGTTACGCTATACAGTTTGAAGAGATTGACTGATGTGGGTGACCAAGCCTCAAGTTCCATGGCCAAAACACAATCAACATTTTTTGGAGGGCTGGTGTGTATCCACTGCACACAGTGATGAGCTTATAAAGACATGTTCATTTTGTAGTCTTTTATTCAGTTCATTCTTCTTTTGATGTAGAGAATCTTTGTAGTTTTAAATTTTAGGGGTGTGTGTGTGTTGCTGTATGTATATGTGGTAGATGGATGCGTGTATCATGTACATATGGGCATATGTACACATAGTATGGCAGCCAGAGGAATTCTCATGTATTGTTCCTCTTAATGCATCATCTGCCTTACTTTTGAGAGAATTTCCAATCAGGGAGGAGATTTTCAATTCAGCTAGACTTGGGTGCCCCAGGAGTCCTCCTGTCTCTGCCTCACCAGCCCTGGGACTACAAATATACATCACGTGACTCTCTCTGCTTACATCCTAAATTGTTTCTATTGTAGAGCTTCAACACTTACATTAAGGATTCTGACAAATTTTGAGTTGGTTTTTTATAGGATAAGAGATGATAAGGATCTAGCTTTTTCCTTCTACATGGAGAAATTTAGTTTTCAAAGCACCATTTGCTGACAGCACTTTTTTTCTTTGACATATCTTTTGACACGTTTGTTTAAAACAAACAAACAAACAAAAAACAGGTAGCTGCATTATATGAATTCAGTTCTGGATTTTCTATTCTATTCCATGAGATTATATGCTTGGTTTTGTCCCTATATCATGCTGGGTTCTGTAGTATAGTTTACGTCTTCAATATCTTTTTGTTCAATATTTGTTTTATTAGTTTCTGGTAATTTTGTATATAAGCACTGTACCATTTCTACTGCATGGTCTCTCTCCTCAAACTCCTCTCATGATTCTCACTCCATCTCAACTTGATGGTCTCATCTTCATTAATTATTCTTGTTTAACATACATATACAGACAATTAACTAAGCCAGTTTGTATGTATGCATGTATGTATGTATGTATGTATGTATGTATGTATGTATGTATGTTTAGAGATTACTACTTGAGATTGACAATATATCAGGCTGATTATCCCTAGAGAAGACTGGTTCTCCATCTCTTAGCAGTCATTAATTGACTATAATTCTTCAGCTAGACTTCTCATATTAAGGTTTGGATATCAGTTGGTGCTGTTATTGTGCAGGTCTTGTTTAGGTGACTGGACTGTTAAAATTCAGTGGGTACAATTCCATGCCATATATAGAAGACATATATAAAAGACACTATCTTGTTGAAGACATCCTGGACCTTTTATTCTTACACTTTTTCCACACCTTCTTTTGTGATAGTCCCTGAGCTTTATGCATAGGGGTTGTGTTGTAGATGTGTCACTTGGAGATGGGTATACCACAGTCAGTTGTTCTCTGCCTTTTTATTACATTCGAATTTCTTGATGGTCTCTGTCTCCTGCAAAAACAAGCTTCTTTGATAATAGGTGAGAAACTCAGCAGCAGCAGCCTCACCATCGCCATCATTGTCTTCATTAATAATAATATATTTCAAAGCTCTGATTTTGAAAAATAGTATCTGTGTTTATTGCCCTATAAATATGTTTTCATTGTCGGTTGATAAACAATTTTATGAGTGAGGATTTTTATTCTCATTTTACAACAGGAAGTCTAAAACTCCAAAAGATATCATGACTAACGTGGGGTCACACAGTTAGTTAGGGAAGAGTGGTGTCTTAGTTATTCTTATATTATCTCTGAATATAAGATAGGTACTTAGAATGCAGGAATTAAGGCCAGCAATTGACAAATGTGACCTCATAAAATGAAAAAGTTCTATACAGCTAAGAAAATTATCAACCATTTGAAGAGGAAGCCCACAGAGTGGGATAGAATCTTTGCCAATTGCACATCTGACAGAGGACTAATATCCAGAATATATATTTAGAAAACAAAGAGTGAAGAAAACAAACGACCTAATTAAAATTGGGCTATGAATCTGAACGGAGAGTTCTCAAGTGAACAAACAAAAATGGCTAAGAAATATCTAAAAACAGTGTTCAACATTCTTAGCAACAGAGAAATGCAAATTAAAACTACTTGGAGATTGTATCTTATGTTAGAGTATCTATGATCAAGAAAACAACACCAAATGCTAGTGAGGTTTTGGGGAGCAGTCAACTCTCATTCACTGTTGGTGGGATTACAAATGGAGAATTCTTTAACAATCTAAAAGTAGGTCTACCATATGACCCAGCTAAAGCATTCCTCAGCATATGCCCAAAGAACTTGATATCCTGGCCCACAGACACTATCTCATCAACAACCTAAATGTCCTTTGACTGCTGAATTGATGATGAAAATAGTACACAAACACAATGGAATTCTATTTAGCTGTAAGGAAAAATGAAATAACAAAATTACAGGAAATTGAGCAGAAAGGGAACATATTATACTTAGTGGAGTAATCCAGAACCAAAAAGACAAATACTGCATGTGCTTTCATTTTTGTAGATCCCTTTGTAGCTATCAATCCCTTGTTTTGGAATCTCCATCATTCTCCTTTTAGTCTCCACTACGGCCTCTGCCCAAGGGGCTATACCTGCCTCTGTTTCCCCATCCCTTTCTCTCTTCCTCTTGTGTTACTCTCTGATAATATGGAACTGAAAATACTGAGAGTACTTTTAGAAGCTTGTTTTGCTTAAGTCATGGATACAGACCTCTGTGGCAGTACCCAATTCACTCCTGAATCTGAGAACTTCCTATTTATGTATTTATGGGGGACTCCTCCTAAATCTCTCTCTCTCTCTCTCTCTCTCTCTCTCTCTCTCTCTCTCTCTCTCTCTCTCTTTCTCTCTCTCTCTCTGTGTATGTTTCTGTGTCTCTGTTTATATCTCTGTCTTTCTCCTCTCTTTCTGTCTCTCTGTCTCTATCTCTGTCTCTGTCTTTTTCTGTTTCTCTCTCTCTCTCTCTCTCTCTCTCTCTCTCTCTCTCTCTCTCTCTCTCCCATTCTAAAGATTTCCTTCTTTGATACCTAAAACACAGAGCCTTTATGAAGTTACATTAAGGAATAGATTCTTTCCCCTCACATTCACATCAAGTAGGATATGTGACCCTCTGTTATACTGTGACTCTAACACTTATATACTCTGCCTCAAAGGACATCACGGCAACTTGTGAGTAATACAAGAGACATATGGTTGGCTCTTCTCCTGTCTTGAGAGAAAGAGGTATTTATCACAATCCTTTGTCCATGGTTGCCCACAAGAGTTCAATTTCAAAGTAATAGTCTTGAAAATCAGGAGGAACATAGAGGGCATGTAGTGCTAATTGTACCCACCTCAGCAGCTCCACCTTTGTCCTTTGTATACATAATTTCCAGAGGAGTACCTTTCATTGTCCTTATCATCATCAGCCTTAGCAGCTCAACTTTGTTTCTAAGAACTCAAGGATCAGGTGGGAGTCACATTTGTAAAGCACTTAACATATCATTTAAGAACAATATGATTATTTTAGCTTTATCATCTCAGAATTACAGTCATGACAAGGAATCTGGTTTGGACATCTTCTTGTACATGTTTGTACTTACACTCATAATATCAAGTTGAGATAAATGTAAAGCACAGTCATTTATTTGGAATTTGAGTCATCTAAAACAAAGACAATGAAGACTTTAATATAGCAATTTGTTCTTCAGTTTATCTACTTCTTAAAGGGCATTGGAGTGGGGTCTTACGGACATGACTAATGTGAGGGCATACAGTTACTTAGGGAAGACAAGTGTCTTAGTTACTGTTCTGTTACTGTGAAGAGGAACCATGAACCATGGAGCTTATTAAAAAAGCATTTAATGTACCACATTTTCTGTATCCATTCCTCTGATGAGGGACATCTGGGTTGTTTCCAGCTTCTGGCTATTATAAATATGGCTGCTATGAACATGGTGGAGCATGTGTCTTTATTACATATTGGAGCATCTTCTGGGTATATGCCCAGGAGTGGTATAGCTGCGTCCTCAGGTAGTACTATGTCCATTTTTCTGAGGATCCCCCAAACTGATTTCCAGAGTGGTTGTACCAGCTTGCAATCCTACTACTCAGCTATGAAAAATGACCTTATGAAATTCACAGGCAAATTGATGGAACTTGAAAATATCATCCTGAGTGAAGTAACTCAGTCACAAAA
Source organism: Uromys caudimaculatus (assembly GCA_028551405.1). Lineage (NCBI taxonomy): Eukaryota > Metazoa > Chordata > Mammalia > Rodentia > Muridae > Uromys > Uromys caudimaculatus. Next base: position 34,752,156 of record CM052718.1, on the reverse strand, counting down.
GAACAAACATGGTATGTACTCACTGATAAGTGGATATTAGCCCAAAAGTTCAGAATACCCAAGATTCAATTCACAGACCATATGAAACCTAAGAAGGAAGACCAAAATGTGGATGCTTCAGTATTTCGTAGAAGGGTGAACAAAATACTCACAGGAGGAAATATGGAGACAAAATGTGGAGCAGAGACTGAAGGAAAGGCCATCTAGAGACTGCCCCACCTGGGGATACATCCCATATATAGCCACAAAATCTGGGCATTATTGTAGATGCTGGGAAGTGCTTGCTGATGGAAGCATGATAAGCTGTCTCCTGAGAGGCTCAGGCAGAGCCTGACAAATACAGAGGCAGAAGCTCACAGTCAACCATTGGACTGAGTGTGGGGTCCTGGATAGAGGAGTCTGCTAATCTAGGCATGTTCCTGGAAGCTTCAAGCTTCTGTAAAATCTAATCTAGGCCTAGAATGTTTTCAGCTCTGAAAATTACTGTTCAATAAGCTTTCTAGTTCTTTCTGAAATCTGGCTAGCTCTTCAACTTAGCTGTTTGGCTTAAAACTCCTCTCCAAGCTGACTTTTTCAACTTGGCTTCTCTCGGCTTCTGACTAAATTGTTCTGCTTAGCCTCCTACCAATTTTGGCAATAGGTTCTAACCTTCTGGCTGCTTCTCATTCTCTGGCTTATTCTGTCTTCACTTGAGTCTAGCTTGTTCTCTCTTCAACATGTTGATGTAAAGCTCTCCCTGTAAAACTTTGCACTGCTGTTCTCTTGAGTCATGTCTCTTTCCTCTCTCTTATATCCTGAGAGTTGGGCATTTTCTGTTCTGACAAATATTTCTCTGATTCCTTACTTTGCCATTCAAACATGGGTGCTTCCTCCTACAAATTAACTTTATCCTTCATTGTTTAGGATTATTGGTGTGTACTAACAGTGTGTCTGTACTCTAGCTAGAGATTAAAGGTGTGTGCTAAGGGCATGTCTGTATTCCAGCCAGAGTAGCAATGCTGCTGGATTAAAATCTGTATACAGTTTTATGTACTGTTAATTTTAACACAAGACTCCTAAATTTGAGATTTCTAGATTAGAAAACATAGCAGTGTTATGTAAATGGTGATTAGTATGGATGAGCTGGTTAAGTGTTTTCTACTAGTAAATTAGTGACAGCCTTATAAGGATTCAATCTGATAGTTTTTTCCATCACCTTAATAGTCAGTCAACAATTACAATTTGAAGTGGTTGTTAGAAGCATCAAATGCATAAAATAATTGGGCTCAGCATTTGTGCCCTGGTTATTTTAGTCATTAAAAGTGGCCTACATGAAATGAGTGTGCTTTACTGTAAATAACTCTATAAGCTCCCTAGATAAGTCAGAATCCAAAACTGAGCAAAACAGTTTTCTTAGCTACAAGGAGCAAGTGTTCTTGCATTCCTGAAGGACCCCAGACAGATCTCAGATAGATCCCAGTATGTATTGCTTCCTTCTCTAAGAGAAGGACAGTCTAGCAGGATTGTACAGTAATGGAAGCTTGCCAGAGCTGAGTAAGTTAAATATGCCAGTTTTCACCTTAACCAACTGTTGCTATTTATTATCAGGATTTAAATTGTTTTAGCAAATAAATTAGAAAGAATTACAAATCACAAGGTAGTGTTTGGTGAAGGCGAGAGGATGGGTGAACGTGATTAACAGGTAAAGAGTTACAGTTACAAGAGATCTGTTCTGATCTTTTACTGCATGGCAGTGTGTCCGTAGATAGCTATGATGTATTGTGTACTTCAGTGTATTGAGAAGAAAAGATGGTAAATATTTGCACTACAAATAAATTCTTAATAAATTCATGAAGTGATGTACATACTATTCATTCTAATTCTGCCATTCTAAAATGTAAAAATATTTATACATGTCAAAATATAAAACAGTGTCTATACATTTGTAAATGATATTAATTAAAAGTAAAATTTAGGAGGTGTAAGCAAGAAGGTTCTCTTTACAACAGAGACCATTTCAGAAAAGCACAACCAGTAATAATGAGAGATGCCTGGATAGATGCCTTAGTGAATACATCTATAACACAATTCCTACACCTAAAGCTCAACGGGTACAGCAGAAGACTCAAAGGACCAGGAAGTCCGCTGTGAGGTTATGTCTCTTAGAAATGACAGACAAACTACATACATGCTATTTCAACAATATGGCTGCCTAAACAAGAAAATAACAACAGCAATACCAATAGATATGCTAAAATGAAAGATGGAGATCTCACAGGGTATCAAACCTAGACAAAGAACTCAAAACAACTAATGACTGCTAAGAGATGGAGAATTAGTTTCACCCTGAGATATGGTCCTAATTGGTTATCCAATACAAAGTTGTCAGTCCTGAAATTATATATACACAAACCACACCAAATGAAATCAGCACATTGTATTAATATATTTATGTATTTATATATACATATATGTGTAATGATAATAATCAAAGAAAAGAGGCCATAAATTTAAGAGTAGGGAAAAATCAGAGGGGGGGGGGAATGGAGGGAGGAAACATGGAAGGGGTTGAAAGAGAAAAGGGATAAAGTGATGAAATTACATTTTAATTAAAAATTTTAAATTAAGACCTAAAGAGTCAAAGAATCTGGCCCCATGGAGGTTCACAGAGACTAAACCATCAACCAAAGAGCATGCATGAACTAGACCAAGCCTCCCTACACATTTACAGCAAATGTACAGCTTGGTCTTCATGTGGGTTCCCTATCAATTGATGCAGGGGTTATCTCTGACTTTGTTGTCTGCCATTTGATCCCCTTCCCTAGCTGGGCTGCCTTGTCTGGTCTCAATGGGTGAGGATGTGTTTAGTCCTTCTGTGACTTGATGTGCCAGGGCAGGTTGGTCTCCATAAGGGGCTTCCTCTTCTCTGAGCAGAAAAGGAGAGGGTAGTCGGGGTAGGGGTTTGTGGGGGTAGGACTGGGAGGCAAGGCTATGATTCTTATGTATGTGAATCAATACATAAATATAAAAACATTAATTAAAAATTAAAATTGAAAAATATTAATTATAAAAAAGTAAAACTAAATTTAAAATTGAGGCAATATTTTTGTCTAAATAGAATGACTATCAACATTGACAAAAACAATGGGGTGTATAGCTGTTTCTTTCATTTTTTTTGCATATTAGGAGTCATTGTTTCTTTCCTGGAGAGTCGAAGATCATAAAATGATGAATGAGGGAGGGGGTTGCCATCCCACAGTCCAAACTCTGACCCATAATTGTTCCTGTCTGAAAGAACTACAAGGATGGAAATGGAGAGGAGCCTGAGGAAAAGAAGATCTAGTGACAGGCCCAAATGGGATCCAGCTCAAGGAGTGGTTCCAAGGCTTGACACTATTACTGAGGCTATGGAGAGCTCACAAAAAGGGACCTATCATGACTGCACTCCAGAGGACCCAACAAGCAGCTGAAAGAGTCAGATGCAGATATGTGTACCCAACCAATGGACAGAAGCTGTGGACACCTGTGGTTGAATTAGAGAAAGGCTGAAAGAAGCTGAGGAGGAGGGCAACCCTGTAGGAGGACCAGCAGTCTCAATTTACCTGGACCCCCGAGACCTCTCAAAGACTGGACTACCAAACAGGCAGCTTACACCAGCTGATATGAGGCCCCCAACACATATATAGCAGAAGATTGCCAGGTCTAGGTTCAGTCAGAGAAGATGCCCCTAACCCTCAAGACTGAAGGCCCCAGGGAGTTTACAAGTCAGGTGGGGTGGGTGGTAGGGAGTGGGGACATCCTTGTGGAGCTAGGAGGATGGGGAGAAAGTGTGGGATATGGAACAGTGGGAAGGTAGATGGGGGAATAAAACCTGGAGTGTAAAAGAATAAATAAATTTAAAATAATTGAAGTTTAGACATACAGATGATAATGAAATACATTTGGAAATCCATATAAGTTTAGAAATTTGTAGTTGTTTTCTTTTTATAGGAGGAAATACACAGCTTCTATTTCTTGAATGAAGGCTGTTGGACTGGAACTGTTACTCCTGTCAGCTTGATAGGCTTTAGAATCACCTAAGAGACACATTTTTCAGCACATCTTTGAGGCTGTTTCTAGAGAGATCAACTGTAGATTCAACCTTAACACAAGTGGTACCATCCCATAAGCTGGTCATCTAGACTCTATGGAAAGGAGAAAGCAAATGAGGCAACAGCGTTTATTTCTTTACTTTCTGAGTACAGACACAAAATGATCAATCACCTTAGTCTCTGGCAGGTGTGTGAATCCTCCTTTGATACATAGTATCCTAGTAAGTCAAAATAAACTCTTTTTAAACTTGCTTTGGTTGGGTACCTTGTTACAACAATGAGAAAAGTTACTGAATTCCTTTTGTAGGGTATGTAACAGAAAATGGAAACAATAGTAGCTTAATTTTGAAGAAACTTGCTAACCTATATCATCAAGTTGGACAAGATCAGTATGAACCATGGAGTTGTGCTGATTATAAATTTTCTTGAGCCTGCATTGGATGAGAGAGGGCATGTGATCTCTACAATTCTCCTGTACATCCCTAATTTCAACATCAAGTACACTAGTATAGAGGAATTCCACAAAATGGCTGGCTTGTACTAATCCAGATTAAGTTATCAAAGGCTATAAAGTATAAAGCTATGTTTATAGCAAGAGAAGCCCATCGCATGACAAGTGAATGATATGCTGGAACAGAAAAGCATTAGGTAAAAATTATGTAATTCTGAATAAGCTGTGAACTTCAGATGATGATAATATGTGAATATTGGCTCAGTATTTGAAACACTATATAAAACAAGTAACATATTGGAAAAAGTGGAAATGGGCAATGGGTATATTTATGTATATGTGTGTATAATGTGTATGCTGTTTAGGTGATGTTTGATAAGATGATATGCTTAGTATTTCTGTAACTCTGAAACTATTTAAAATGCATATTGGAAGACTGGTGAGATGGCATACTGGGTAAAGGTATGTGGTACCAAATCTGACAAGCTAAGTTTGTTACCCAGAACCCACAGGGTGAAGGAGAGAACCAAAAATCCTCCAAGTTGTCCTCTGATATATGGCATATAGTGCTATAAATCTCTCTCTCTCTCTCTCTCTCTCTCTCTCTCTCTCTCTCTCTCTGTGTGTGTGTGTCTCTCTCCAACTCTCCAAATAAATAAATAAACAAAACAAACTTTTAAAAATGCATGATAATACATTGAAACATAACAAGTAGCAAATCCTTAAATGCACTAAAATACTACTTTATGATTTTTTTTCTGATAAATCATTATTTAAAACTATATGAGATAGACACCATTATAACCACTACTATAATTTGTAATTTTTAAGCCTATTTTTAATGATGGTTTTAGAGCACTTTAACCTCTCTTTTAACCCAACACCTACCAGAGGTAGTGGTAAAAAAAGGATACAGGGGTGGGTAAAACCTGTTTAGAAATGGTTCTTTGGAGCAATTACCAACTGTGCTGTCTGAAAATCAGCAGTTCATTTCTCAGGTTACCAGCAGCAGCTCAACCCACTCGCAAATACTTTATAGATACACCAGTAGTCCAGTTCGGTAGAGTTGGATAGCAAACACAAATCAGCAGAGGTGGCACTACCTACCAGAGACAGCCAGGCCTCAGCCTTGGCACGAGTCAGCAGGAGGACCAGGAAAGATGCCAGAAGTTCTCCACTGTGCCTCTCTCAGTGAAGACTTGAGGCCAATAAGAGTTGTACAACTCTCTGTACCAGCAAACCAAGTTTTGTCTCTGTCACTGTCCACTGAGTCTTTGTTCTACTCCCTTCAAAAATCACGTGTCCTCCACCAGTCTTTTCTCAACAAGTATCTTGCCTCAGCACATGTGTGTGCCTCAGCTGACATCACTCTCTCAATCAGCCCAAGTCCATAAAAGTAACAAGAAATCAGAAAACATCACCAGAAATGTTTTTAGCATTTTTCTCTTTGGAGTCCTGACAAATAGAGCTCAACTACATAATATAAGATAGACCAATATATAGGTGTCATTAAGAAAAAAAAAATCCGTCATCACGTGTTCTTTCATGTGTTTGCTTTATCAGAACATCCTTTCACATATGTCTACTTCAACAAAAATGTTCCTTTATGAGTCTACCCTAGCCTTTTACCTGTGTCTGCTTCAATGAAATGTTTCTTCATGTGTTTGCCAAAACCAAACACCATCCAACACAACTGATTTTCCAAAGAACCCTTCAGTTTCCACTTCACACCACTTTATAAACAAGGAAGTGGAAGCAGAGACTATCAAAGCCATAAAGCCCCATGTCATTTCTGCATTGCTCTTATTTATAGTTTTAGTACAGGAATTCCAGTTTTGAGAAGTATGGATTTATAGATGCTTAAAGATAAGAGAAAGCTTGTCAACAATCTTGTCCAGTCTCTTATTAAGGTCCAGTGTTCACTACCTACACAAATTACAATCTCACATCTAATGATGAGAGTCTTCCATCCCAAAGACCCTGTATCTGGTGACAGCCTTAGCCCACTATGAGTTCACACACACCTGACCTACAGCTCTCCTGCATCCTTCCAAATGTGATTAGTTAATTTGGTATTTGAACTTTTTATCCTGATGTTTTCTGTGAAAAATCATGTCTTTTATCTGCAGACACCAATACTCATCTTTTTTTATAGTTCAGTTCAAGGGTCTTCTCCATAAAACTTCCAGACAATATTTTCTTACTGCATAGAATTTCCTTCTAACAGTTTATGTTTGCTGGGATTCTAAAGGTGGTTATATCAATCCCTAGAACTTTTGTCATACCTGATTCTCAATGCATCTGTCTCCTGATCCATATAAAATATTTTATCATACTGGAGGTATCTTTTTAAATTCTGTACTGATCACGATATCTTTCATATAGCAGGACAACTGGCATGGATTGAGTTAACGGGAAAATGAATCATGGAACAATTAGGATTTTACTTTTCATAGGCCATGTATGATCTGGCTAATACTCTCTGACTCATATTCCTGCCCTTGAGTAACCATAGAAAGCCACAAGATCTTCTTTTTGACAAAGGACAGAGCCACTACTTAAATTGCCCTTAGATTGTGGTAATTCATTCATACTCCTTGAGATAAAATGCAAATGATCAGGTCTGCTTCAACTTCCAGAATCAGAACCTCTGGATGTGAGGCCAGGAACCTATTAATTCAGGTCATTCTGATGTATGGTGACACCTGCTCAAGTCCTATAACCACTGTGTCAAAGTGTAAACAGACATTTATCCAACTGTGTCCTTTCAATTACCCAGGCTGGCTTCCATCCCAGCCCTGTAGGGACTGTTATAAATCATTGTACCATTATTCACGTTTCTAATTCTTATCCATACCTTTTCTACTTCAGCAGAAAGACTGGAAATTTATCAACTTAAAAAGACCTCTATGTATTTATCTCATTTATTTGAACTGTTTTCAAATTCACCTCTCAGTTTAAATCTTAACATCACTAACTGGGATTTCATGATATCTACTTGCCCTATTCTTTTTCACTTCTCCTTATTAAACAACAAAGTATTTTCCACTCATACTTAAGCAAAGGGAATCTTGTGATTCAAAGGCCATGGCTGTAGTCTAATGGGAAATTCCTTCCTTAATTCTACTTCTTGGTGCATAAAGTTTCATGGTTCACAATAAGGGCACACAATGTATGGTCTGAATGAAGAGATGGGGAAGATTTGGTTTGGAATTCTTGGTTGCAAGAAAAAGAAATGCATTTCACCTACTTAAATCTTCTTAAGAAAAATTTTTAAAGTCCATCACTATAAATTGGCAAAACTTCATGTTCAAACCATGGAAAGAAAGGTATCTGGATGAATATCTAGTATTTGGAAACATTAGAAGTCATAATATATAATATAAGGAGCAGTAATGTTGGTCAATTACCTTCCACTATTCTCAATCAATTTATACTACACTTAGAGATAAAGCTATAGGAATTAGAACCTACATTTTCTGAATGAATTTAGGTCACATATAACACCCAAGCCATGAGAGCTAACTGGAGTTTTCTTTAAAGAAGACTCAGAATCTAAGTCTTTGGTGCTTGCAGTTTATTTGAGAGGTGGTGCTGGGAATTCTGTATGAATGACAAGTGAAAATGAGGTAGGAAATGGAGAAGAGACATTCTCATCAATGATATAGAATGGCAAGATTGAAGATTTGCCATGTGAGATCTCCCCAAGTTTCTTACTATCTTACATTTCTGAGTTACTCTAATTTATAGCAAATGAGATCCTTTTGTTGAAAAATCTAAAGAAGTCAGGAAAATATTGGTCAGAGAACAAACCAGTATCTGCTACAAGAAGTCAGATCACCTCCTAAGAATCTGAAGACTATACAAATCTTTTACTTTTTTGGCTACATTTACTTTTTTTAAAACTGTGTGCTACGATTAGGACTTCTCAGGCATGACATGTCCAATAGTGCAATTGTGGCACAAATGCCATGGTAGTAACCAACAACTTTCTGCTTAGATGTAAGCTCAGTCCACAAGATAAAACCCATACCTGGCATCATTACTGGGCAAGGAACCTATAGTTAGACAGGTAATAGACCCTAGAAGAGAATGTACCACTAATATCCTGCTAAGTGTACAGTGTTAAACCAACCCCTAATGACATACCATTATACCCATAGATTAATGCATCTCTGTACGTTCATCAGAGAAGCTTCTGTTTGTAGTAAATCAATGCAGAGACTCACAGCTGGTCAAAGAACAAAAAATAAGAGATTGCAAAATATTCAGCCCTAAGTGGTACATATATACTGCACCTTTTTATTCCAAGGATCAGCAATAATTGTGGAAGAGGGCCTGGAAATGTGTAAGAATCAGAGTAGATAGATGACAACAAGGAAAATTGTCTTCTGGACATAGAAAAGTAGCTTTACATTTGAAGTCACAGCAGTTGTGTCTGCATGCCCAAGAACTGTGGAAGTTCAAGACAGAGAAATCCCAGCATGGAAAATGAAGTTGGGCATGAAGTATCCCAGATGTTATTGGCATTTTGGGCTACTGGGAGAAGCAGGGTCAATTTTCTATAAGATAAAGCTCCTGTAAGATATAGATACAACTCTATACACTCTAGTGGAAAGCCACATATCGCAGAATATTGTGACAGCCTAAATTAGTCTTGAAAAAAAGTAGTACAAAAAATTTGGTGGAAAGAGAAGGGGAACTGGGTCTGGGAAAGTTGGGTATGGTCAAAACATGTGCAAAATACTCAAAGGACTGATAAAATATAATCATAATGATGAGGAAGAAGAAGAAGAAGAAGAAGAAGAAGAAGAAGAAGAAGAAGAAGAAGAAGAAGAAGAAGAAGAAGAAGAAGAAGAAGAAGAAGAAGAAGAAGAAGAAGAAGGCCATAACTAATCAAGAGTTGTTTTCTATATGAAATTCAAGTTTCTAAACCAGGAGAAAAGAGAACAAGAATGGGCAAGCTCTCAAATTTATGTCTCAGGGAAAAAAGTAATCAATAGAAGAAATCCATATAAAGGACCGTGCAGGTTTGCAGAAAAGAAATTTTGTCCCCCTAAAGGAACATCAGAAACTACATAGAGAAGTGGGCGAAATGTGCTATACTGAGCCAACACAGGTAAGTCTATCTTCCTTACCTGTCTCCCTTAAGCATCCTCTGTGTTCCCATGCGTGCGCGTGCGTGCGCGTGCGCGTGCGCGTGCGCGTGCGTGTGCGTGTGTCTGCATGTGAAATACGTCAGGTTCAAGAGACCTCGCCATAATTCAAGGATAATTTATGTGAACTTAACACATCATTAATTTTGTGTGTTTTTTATATCTCACTGATACTATTTTCAGGTGAATAATTGCTAGTTTAATTCTTGCTGAGGGAATAACATAATATTCAAATTCCTGTGTGGGGAAAAATAAGGCATTAGTGGCTAGACAGATTCAGGTTTCCATAGCAACATATTGCTCTTGAGGATCGAAAAGGATATTAAAACAATGATTCATTAGATGGTAAAAGTTCATTTTTAAACATATATTATATATATATATATATATATATATATAGTGTCAGTAATATAGCCCATGATTTAAGGTCTTTACTCTTTTTTCTAGAGAAGTGGAGAGTTTTATCTTTTAAGGTAGTTCACATTATAAAAATCATTTCAAATCTGTAGCTATAAAATTACCCTTTCCTTCAAATATTTTTCCTTTATACAGATGAACATATACACATCTGCTCACCTACCCACCTATATACCTAGCAATATCTTTATTTCTCTATTCCTTTTAATATACCCAGCTACTCATCTATCAGCCATGAGTGGCTGCCCATCATATAAAAAAACAGACAAAAGCTTGAAAATGGATGAATAACTCTCTGTGTACAAGATATGAATGTCAATCATCGAAATATTCAGTGGAACTGACATGAATTCTCTGAGGTCTATGATCTCATTATTCCATTTCTTTGCATCATATCTCTTCAGAAATGTTCTTTGCTTTACTTTGTGCTGGCTGTTGATCCAGCCATGCTCTCATCTAGATTCTTCCTTTACTCTTTGACACATGAATCTACTAATTCTTCAAGTCCCTCTGTGAGTGAGAACAGTCATCTGTCTTCTCAGACCACACTCAAAAATTTATAAAAAGTAATTAGCCCCACACTTCTTTATGCCATAGCTTCTTAGTTACATGTCTCCAACAACAATTTCAAGTGGAGCAATGGACCCACTGTTGACCCATAGTAGACATGAGTATGAACTTTTGAATCTTATCTATTATGAATAGAATTGAAATCAGGCAGACCTGTCTGTGTATCCCACTCTATCTTCTATCAATTACTTATGTTGTTGAGACATAAAACTTCTCGACACCTCATTGTTTAATCTAGAAAATGAACTTATAGTCAATAGTTCTTATTTGATAGACTTGTAAAGATAAAGTTAAGTTCGAAACACCCATGATTCAATTCACAGCAACTGTTGGACTGAGCGTGGGATCCCAGATGGAGGAGTTGGAGAAGGGACTGAAGGAACTGAGGGAGTTTGCAGCCCCATGGGGAGGGAGCAACAGTGTCAACTGGTCAGGCCCCCCAGTGCTCCCAGAGACTGGACTACCAACCAAAGAATGCATATGGAGGGGCCCATGGTGCTGGCCACATATGTGGCTAAGGAGAGCCTTGTTGTCCATCAGTAGGAGGAAAGGCCCTTTGGTTTGAGAGTGTTAGATGCCCCAGTATAGGGGAATGCCAGGAAGGGAAGAGGTGAGTGGGTGGGTGGGTAGGGGAATACCTCATAGAGGCAGGGGAAGGGAGAATGGAATAGGGGGTTTCCAAAAGGGAGACCTGGAAAGGGGAAAACATTTGAAATGTAAATAAAGTATTAAAAAAAGATAAAGTTAAGTGTTAATTGACAATAATGATTAGCATTGTTGATGGCACACTGTCTCAGACTTTATATGTTCTCGCTTCTAACTACATCTTTCTAGAATGCTTCTTCCTTCCTTCCTTCCTTCCTTCCTTCCTTCCTTCCTTCCTTCCTTCCTTCCTTCCTTCCTCCCTCCCTCCCTCCCTCCCTCCCTCCCTCCCTCCCTCCCTCTCTCTCTCTCTCTCTCTCTCTCTCTCTCTCTCTCTCTCTCTCTCTTTCTTTCTTTCTTTCCTGTTGTACCCTAAAGTTTTCTTAAAATTTTGTTCAAAATTTATGACACACCCCTTCTGGAAAAATGTTTTTAATTTATTTTGTTTTAAAATGTAGTCAAAATAGCATAGACACATACAACAAAACACTCCATATTTTATATATATATATATATATATAATTTCATAGTACTTATTTTCTGAATTTTAATTGATATAACTTACTTGATTTTCTGTGAAATAAAAATGCTTCATTGTTTCAATAACCTTAATATACAGCATAGTGTCTAGCACTTAATTAAAAACTCAATAAAATACATAATTGAACTTAGTAAGTATTGTTATTTGATGTATATGGTATGTTAGATACCTTTTTAGTAAATAGACAGTATTATTGACTTCATGTTCATTAAAGATACATGTCTATCTCTTTACCATGGTATCTTGTTGGGATGTTCCCAGTGCGTGATTCCCAGCTGAATCTCCGTGTGCCCCAGGCATTTCCCTGATGGGAAAGATGTATCTTCTTACCTCAGTATCTTCATAGAATGTTCCCTAATATGATTATGACTCAGAGCTGAGTCTTCCTGTATCCCGGGAATTTCTCTTAGCCTAAGAGAAATGCTTTACCTAAGTGTATACCATCTCAGAGGCGGCATCTCTGATTCAAATGACTGGTCATGTCAGTGGTAAAGAAGTACAAATATTGTTACAGTTTGTGAGTACAAAGCTTTAGACATTATAATACAATGATCTGAGGATTTTTTAAAAATACACCACAGTTTTGTTACTTTTAAAGTTGTTTCCTATCTCTCTCATGGGTTTTGTTCTGAGTATACTCATACAATTAGCAACATGTCAGTTGAGGCTTCAGACTTTTCCACAGAAAGGACACTATATACTATACTATGATCATTCATCATATATTTACACTTTTCCATTACTTTCTTGAATTCAGTTCTTATTCTATTAGGGTTAATTTAGATAATGAGCTTTGCATATTTGTAACATAAGCAAATAATATAAATCAGATTGGCTGGAAGCTCGTGGACTTGGAAAGATCATGATTGGAAAATTTGTGAGAAAGACATCTGGGGAAGAAGTATGTAGATAGATCTCTCCAAATGGGCAAAGGGTGTGAAGCTATTTGTGTCCCACATAAATGCTCATCAAATGATGATTACAGCCAAGGAGGAGTTCAACAATCAAGTGGATAAGATGATCCATTCTGTGGACAGTCAGCCTCTTTCCCCAACCATCTCTGCCATTGCCCAGTGGGCACATGAACAAAGTTGCCATGATGGCAGAGATGTAGGTTGTGCCTGGGCTAAACAACATGGACTTCCACTCACCATGGCTGACCTTGTTACAGTTGCTGATGAATGCCAGATCTGTCAACCACAGAGACAAGCACTGAACCCAAGATATGACACCATTCCCTGAGGGGACCAGTCAGCAACCTGGTGGCAGGTTGACTATATTGGAACACTTCTTCTGTGAAAAGGACAATGTTTGGTTCTTACAGGCGTAGATATGTATTCTGGTTATAGACTTGCCTTTCCTACAAGTAATGCTTCTGCTGAAACCACCACATTCCAACCTAGCATGACCCAACTCATGTTCCAAATCCTTGAGAAAGCCTTGATCTGAATATGAGGCCAAGAGTGAGGAGAGTGGGAGACATAGTCTTGTCCAGGGAAGTACACACCAATATGAAATGGTCAATCCTGAAAACATACATATGAGCAACATTATGAAATATCTTTTATAAAGAACTTAATCTCATTCTTGAGAAGAAAAGTCACCATGATATACTTACATCTTACAGGCTCCACTTCTTAACATCATCTTACTGGTCATTAAATTTCAGTGTTTAACTTTGAATGGGTAGCATTCAAACATAAGTCAGATCAAAGAACATCTGTAATCTACTGTTGGTGACTGACAGACTCAAGGTGAGGCCAGGCTGACTGACTTTAGAATCTAAAATATTTATAAATTCATCTCATAGATATTTCATGTCATGTGTGATTTCATTCAATTCTCATGACTAAACTTCAGGGTAACTTTTGCTCTCACTTAAAATGAGGTTTAGAGAGATGAAACTGTGTGCTTTATCTTACATAGTATATATATTATTCTCATTAGTTGCTCTCTGAAATATCCCCGTATTTGATGGCTTAGATAAACCCTTGTCAGTAACTCTGCTTATAAATCTATTTGCATTTTGAACTGCAAGGGACTGAGATATTTTCCTTACATAAAATGTTAAGCTAGAACTACATAATTTTAGGGTGCTCACAGAAGATACGAACCTCATCTCTGAAGGCAAAGGACTTGCTCCACCTGGCACAGCAAACAACACAATCCCAATTCTCACAGAGTTCCTTTCTCTCATGAGTCTCAATGGTCTTGTGTTGAATAGTCCATGTGCATGTTATGCACAGGTTAGCACTGTAACTAAAGAAATCTAAATTTAAGGAACTCCAATATTTTTTAAAGGGACACAAACAAATTTACCTCTGTTCTGAATGGAGTATATCTATATTATCTAGATTTGTTTATTGAACATTCATGATATAAAAGCTAGTACAGCATGAGATGGCAGAGCTTCACTTGAATGGTGAGTAGAAATGTTGAGCAATCATGACCAAAACTATCACCAGCTCCCTGGTTCACATGGAACTCCCTTGGATCTTTTATCTGACGTTTAGTTTCCTTCTTTCAAATTGTTTTACTCATATCTCATATGTCTGCGAAGTTGATATTGGTTGCTGATCTCTACAGGGTTGTCTAGGCTCCTGCATGCTTAGTAGCTATTTTTTTTTTTTTGCCTAAGCCTCAAAAGTCACAGGATATTATTACTCGTTCCTAAGTTCTCCCCCGTAGCAGTATCAAAATTAATGTACAAAAGGAAGATGCAAGATAGGAAATATTTGCTGTTCTTAAAAAATGTAATCAGCCACAAAATCATGTAATATCCACATGCTGAGCATTGATCATATGTCAAGATATATATGGTAAATATAGGATATATATGCACCCACACACATATATATTAAACACATAGAGTAAAATTGATGCTAGCATAAAGAGTTATATGCCTAGTAGAGGCAATTGTGGCACAAAAAATAATTACAAGTCTACGTATAAGATGAAAGCTATGGAGTGTTCTGTGTACATGGTACACGGATATGTAGACAGCATAAGAATAAAAAGTTAATTGTTTTGAACAAAGCCAGTGGGATAATGATTTTTAGCTCTTCTCACCCCCAACTGCCCTCTTAGTGGTGTGACCAATGATAAGTTGTCCGTGCTCTACCAAAGAATCCTCACTCATGCTCATTCCGTCTTATTTAAAAGCACAAAATATCTCCATCATGATTTATTGTTTGGGAATTTTACTTATTTTTCATTTTGTAAAAGAATATAATTAAATGGCTTATGCTCTTCTTTTCCTCCAGCCCTTCCCTTGTCCAGTATTTCCAAGCCCTTTCATGCCCCCACTCTCAAACTGATAACATATTTTCTTTGATTATTATTATCTACATATATATGGATACATATGGGAAAATACAAATAAAATCTACAAAGTGCATTTTTGTTGTTTATGCATATATAGTTTCAAGGATAACCACTAATGGATAATCAATTAGGGGAATTGTTCCTGGGAAAGGCTAATTCTCTGCTAGCAGTCATTTGTAATTTCTTGTGTAGGGGTTGGACCTTAATAGATTACCACCCTTCTGTGTTAGCAAATCTATTGATATTATTATTTAGGTTTTGCTTATACAGTCTTTTCTAAATAGTTTTATACATGTATCTAATATAGTTTGATTATATGCACACCCCATTCTCCATTTCAAATTCCCTGCCCCCAACATATCTCGTCCCCAACTTCATCTTTATTTTTTTAAATAACCAAATGAGTTCAGTTGTCATGGTACATTCATACATGTATGAGTAGCCATCATACTGGAATATGGGCAAGCCACCAGCAGCCATCAACTGCCAACAGTACCTTAGGTAGTGGCAGAGCTTCATGAGCTCCCTCCTAACTCATGTTTGAATTCTGATTGGTTTGTTCTTGCCAGATTTTGTTCAGATAAACACAGCTTCTGTGAGCTTATCACTGCAATAGAGGTGTCCAGTTCAAGACAGCATTTCACAGCATTCTCTTTCATGCTCTGGCTCTTTTATTCCTTCTGTCTTTATTACCCAGTTTTTCTTGAGCCTTGGCATGGGGAGATTGATCTGGATGCCCCATCTTACTGAGTACTCACAGGCATTGACTCTCAGCATTTGGATTATGTGTGAGTCTCTGCACTATTATCAACTTACAAAAAGGCTTCTCTGATCAAGTTCAAGAGCAGGAAGTAATAAGTATTAGCATAAATATTTAGAAGGAATCTAGACAAGAAAAGGCCTGTAGGATGATCAGCCATAGGCTTTTTACCAAGTTTTCAGTACCAAATACAAATTCCCTTCTACAGAGCAAGACTAAATCCAAAAAAAAAAAAATTGTTTGTTAATCTCTTAACAACTATACCACTATTTTACCCATGGACATACATTTATTGGCAGGTTAGTATTGAAATGTTCAGGATCCAGTGCTGGTGAGACCATTTTTTTCCTCAAGCTGACTCAATAGTAGCTACTGAGACTGGAAACAGTTGCCATCAGCAAAGAGGTGTCAATTCCATTTAAGATCCTACAACCGAAGTGTGTGGTGTCTTCAGCCATAGGGACTTATCATCTAGCTCTACAGACCAACCAAGAACAATGGCAACAGCCTGTGGATTTTTGGATACATCTGGGCCCTTACTGACTGATAACTCATAAAAACTGATAACCTCATGGCTGACACTGAGATTTTCATTTAGTAATCCATGTTTTCTGAGAATAGTATTGGCCACCTATGATAATCAACTTAAAATTGGTGGGTTTCCTTAAGACCTTTTCATACATCTTTACTTGTGGATAAGCCAGGTTCTATCCTTTTCTCTCTCCAAACCATTTACCCCATTTCCAATTAAAGCATTCACCCCTAGTATTCTCACCTCCTTTCATTTCAAATGAGCCCTGCTATGTTCACCTACGACACTTTTAGCTGGTGTACAAGACAGTAAAATGTTGCAGGATGTTTAATCATACTGTGAACCCTGATACTGTATACTGGAAAAAAAACAAAACAAAAAACAAAAAACAAAAAACAAAAAACACGTCTCTAATTGTGGTGTGGCTCATCGCTAGCACATACCTTTAATCCAAAAGCTTTCTGTTTATTGTACTCAAGATTGAATAAAGTCAACCATAGGTCAAGAGGTGGAACAAGTAACCAGTTGACAGGGAGTGAACATAGGAAAAGACCATGTAGCATGAGAGACATAGAGACATGGAGAATGAAAGAAAGTCAGGAGGATGGAGAGGTGCACAGGAAGTAGAAAGGAAGAGCATTCAGTTGGAAGGGTTTTAAGACTGAGAAAAAGAACTGGCATCTCCTTCTGGGATGCTGGTGGAGGTCAGCTGGGTGCTTTCTTTGCCTCTCTGAGCGAGCAGGGTTTTACCCCAGGATCTGTCTGCTGAATCTTCATTGGTAAATCAAATGTTGGAGCTTTTGTTTTTAAACAACAGTAAAATTCTTTGATTTTACGTGCACTTTTTGTGCATGCCCTCTTATGCACTCTTTGGTAAGCCCTCCTATACCCTATTATTTCCCCTCATCCCTCTAACCCTCTTCCTGTTTAATCCTGCTAGCCTCCATTTCCTCCTTCACTTTACCTGTAATCTATTCTCATTCTTCACACCTGGCCTGTAAGTCCACTGAAAGACTAAGAGACTCAATGATAGGATCTACATACAAAGGAGAGTTTGTAATGTTTGTCTCCCGGAGCCTGGGTGACCTCAGGCACCATACTTTTTCCTACGTTCATACATCTACCTTCAGCTTTCCTAATTTAATGTTTCTATACAGCAGAATAAAATTCCATTGTGCATGTGCATTACATATTCATTAGTCATCCGTCAGTTTCGGGACATCTAGATTGATTGCATTTCCTAGCTATTGTGAATAGAACAGCAATGAATAAAATCACAAATATTTTAAGTGCTATCCCTTGAATTTAGTCTCAGGTTTTAAAGTGTTCAACATTTATACCTGTGTCCACTCTTGTGTCTTCTGTATGTTGATCTTCATGTCACAACAGGAAAAATATTAGTCATGGCTATCTAGAGGCTCTAAACTCTGTAACTTAAAAAATGTTTTTTTACATTTATTGTTTATAGGCTTTACTGTGGAATTGATTAAAGTCATAGTGGTCTGGGAGTTAGAACAGGACAAAGCAGGTTTATATCAGAGAGAGCAGAACATTGTATGAAATCATAGAAGAAAAAAGAACCAGGCAGATGAGAGAGAAAAATTAATTATAAGTTTATGGGTTGTGGTCAGAGAATTTGAGAAAGTTTTAAAATGCTAAAGGAGTCGCGGATTAGTTTTAGGTCATTTTACCATGACCCACATTGTGAAATCTCTTACCATCATTACTTTTCGGAGACACTATAAGTATTCAATTGCTTTCTAATTATTTGCATTACCAAACTTGTGTATCTTCTTAATACAATACCATTTGCATAAGCTGCCTCGGGGTTTTTTTTGTTTTTGTTTGTTTGTTTGTTTTTTGTTTTTGTTTTTGTTTTTTTGGTTTTTCGAGACAGGATTTCTCTGTGTGGCCCTGACTGTCCTGGAACTCACTCTGTAGACCAGGTTGGCCTCGAACTCAGAAATCCACCTGCCTCTGCCTCCCAAGTGCTGGGATTAAAGGCGTGTGCCACCACTGCCCGGCTAACTGCCTCGTTTTTTACAGGGAATCCGCTTTAGGAGAATATTTCAGCTCAGGAAATAGCCATTAAGTTACTTGATAAGCAAGTCACCGGGGCTGAAGAAATAAAGAGAATGTGTATATTACTAAAAATCTTGCAATATTAGGCAATCATTGTATATGTAGTGAGAACATGGGAGACAGACAGGACAAGGAGGATGAAATGGCAACCTGGATTAGTGAGAGGTTAAGAATGGACATTTCACAAAGACAGCCTGTTAAAAGGCCTAACATTTCTTATTTAAATACTAGGCATTTCCAAATTCATTTAAACTGAAAAGAAGACTTAACTCAGAGAATAGTCTGGGAAGTCAGGGAGATCTATAGAATTTTCCTGGTATCAAAATGCCTGAAGCAGATCATCAGTTCATTATCTGCTTATCAACACTATCAGTCTTATCAACAGCATTTCCACAATGTGCCCCAGAAAGAAGCCAGAACAACAGGGGCTCTAGGTTTCAAGGCACAGCACATATCAATAAGCACGTCTCTGCTGAGTTTCCCACAGAACTGAGCTTTTCAATTTATTAACTAAGCAACAACCTCTACCCCCAAAGCTGGTTAAGTACCTGTGCATTGACTTACTATCTGCAATAGTTTCATAGTTGGTCCTAGTGAGCATAACTATAGTTTTGAATGCTATGTTATATGAAATGGAACTTTTCCTTGAAGGAAAATAAGTTCTTTCATTGATTAGACACTTCTTGAAGGCTAGCCATAAGTTTAACTCTTTTGTTTTGTTAAATCTTTTCTCAGGTTGGAACCCAGCATGGTCATGGGCACTGCCAGAAGGAATGGAAACTATGTGACAACTAGGAAACTGATATTTCTTTCAACTTTCCTATTGTGTCAGAGAGCTGAGCATGTTCAGTGAGATCAGACCTCTTAGCTCAGCACAAATGTTTGTGTTTGGTAGAGATCCTGGTGTCCCATACATATTTTCCATGCAGATGCTTTGCTTCAACATACTATCAAATTATTCATATAGATAATAGGTTCTTTTAGTCTCTTTTTTACACAACAGAACACATTTTTTACATAACAGAAATTTCATATGCATAAAATAAATATCCATTTTTAATATTATATAGAAGCATTAGCATGGTTTCATGAAACAGTGTGGATGTTTACATGTTTGCATTTACATGCCTAGGTTTCTGTAGATGATAACATCTGCACAGAAAAATGTTATCAGTGTTTAGCTTTGAATGTCAAACTATGTTTTCTTTTCTGAGTTGTCTAATTTTTCTGAACCATTCTTAGGCTTTCCTTCTATAAGAAGAAACAATGGAATTACATCTATTTTAGAAGTACTACTTATTTTAGTACCTTGTGATTTGGATTTCAGTGTTATAGGAAATCCCAGGGATTAGGTTAAACTGGCAAAGCAGTTTAAAATGAAACAAAGGCTAAATAAGGATCCCCAGCCCAGTGCTGGTAAACATGGTTCCTGTTTACCTGTGTCCAAGTGTGATTGCCAAGGGACTTCATAGTTTCTGGCTTAAAAGCTTGGCTTGTGCATAGTATCCTAACATTTATGAGATTCTTTGCTGTCTCTTTAAACCGAATCACTCTTTATAAACGGAAAATGTCCAAACATTTCCTTGCCCCTTCCTTTCTTTCTCCCTCCACCCATCTCTCCTTCCACTCCCTCCCTCTCTCCCTCCCTCTTTCTTTTCCTACATCCTTTCCTCCTTCCCTTCCTCCCTCTTTTCCCTTCCTTCCTTCCTTCCTTCCTTCCTTCCTTCCTTCCTTCCTTCCTTCCTTCCTTCCTTCCTTCTTCCTCTCCAATATTTAGTCAAAAAGTGCAGTTAATTGCCAAGTCATATTTGAGTTGAAGGAGGTTATGAATAATGCTGGTTATGAACAGTTTGGATTACTTCATTGTTCTTTGTTTTATCCCTTTTAGCTCTCCCAATTGAATTACATGTTCCCTTCTCTAATAAATTTTGCACATACCTGGAGCCTCATGAAAGCTTTTGTTTACATCATATCCTTCAGTGAAGACAATACTTCAATACATACTACTTCTCTTGGTATCTGCACACAGCAGATTATTCCTGCATTGAATGAACATAGAAGGCTCCCTTGAGCTTGATGGCCAGCTAGTCTAGCGAACTGATAAGGTCTAGGTTCATTGAGAGATCCTGGGTTGAAAAAATGACTGGACAAATGATAGAAGAAAATATCATTCATGAACTTCTGGCATTTACATGCATGCACACACACATATGTCCTGAATATACATATCCACATATATGAACATGTATCATGCATACATAACACACACATTATCAAAATTTCTGTTCTCATCCTGTTATGCTAAAACTTGATCAGGTCAAAGGAAATGATAGAACTTTGAGAAATATTTTTGTTGGATCCTGCCCTGGAGTCACTCCCTCCATAAAGAAAGTCTATGTACCAGACTCTTGGAGGCAGCTTAGAGAAGACATGGCTATTTTAGCTTGCTCTGTGGGTTTTAACTGTATTCCACTTGCCATGTCATTGCATTTTCTTTTCCCAGCCATGTTAGTGGGGTTTAGCCTTTCCTTACAAGGGCTCACCCTCTCACCTACCTAGGAGGGTAGGAGCCCAGCCAATGAAGAGCAGCCGTCCCTGAGAGCATGAAGGAGATGACAGTGCTGAAAGAAGGTTTTATGAAGTTCCCAGCCTTGTGCTGAGGATGAACATATACAGTGTCATTGACCCACAGGGGAACTCCACAGACTTAAGCCAGAGTTTGTGAGCTAACCTTTATGCTGGGCTCCAAGGACAAGAGTTAGTTCAACTGTCCCGGTGTTAAAAGAATCCATGTTTGAACATGTTTGAGGAGCAGAGATGACATGTTTACATTTAATATCAGCACAACACACCTTACACACACGTTTAGTTTGGTAATAGAAACTCAAAAATAAATAAATTCTAAACAAATAATAAATATTTATTACTCGTTGTGTGCTAGGGATGGTCTAGGAACATAGATGCATTGCATCATTTATCCTTCACTTTTGGGTGGGCTATCACTACTTTCACTACTTTAGAGGTAGGCAGGTAGGCAAATGTGGAAAAAGGAAAAAGGGGACTGCGATTGTGTTTTTCCCCACCACACCAGAAGTTCCTGTTTGGTAACTGAGGAACTGCAACACAGAAGACAGAAGCACTATTCAGATGGTAGCAATGGGATTGAACTTAGACCTATTTGTCTTCAGAACAGAGGCTATCTTAATGGTTATTGGCCATAAAGCAAATGGGCATAATTATAGGCACAATCATGTCACCTTCCTAGCTATGACAGTTCTCATGGGAACATAGAGAACATCAGCCAGACATTATTAATTCGCTTTCATTGACAGTAGGTCATGTCTGTTAAAGCTACAATCCAGTTTTGTCAGAGAGAGGTCACAATCTTGGGTCTCAGGTTCCTCTCAAATTCATGTACTTTGGTTTTCTGTGGACTGCCTTTCATGAGTACCCCACATGGCAGACATTGTGAACACTAGTACATGTTATATCAGCTTTTAGACATGAATTGAATTCCCAAGATAGGAGATACTGTTCCTAGCCTTTGACTAATCTTCGGCTTTGTTTTCTCCATATATTTCTATCTCACTAGGCAAATTAGTATAGCATAGGGTAACACGCTGAATGATCCTAAGGATTCATTTTAGAACTTATGTTATAATTCATGTTTATCTGGAGAAACAGTTTTCTGATAAATAGTCACGTTTTGTTGTTCCAAATGGGAAAGAGATTTATGATATGGAAATTTGGAAAACTATAAAATCAGTGAGCAGGATTGTATAGGCCACAAATGGAACAATTCTAGACTTTACTCAGAGACACAGCAATTAAACAAGAAACAGATTAACATTCTAAAGGAGTTGTTAGAAAAAGTAGCGATGTGTTCAACAGCTTCTAAAAAACCTGTTCAAAGATTTATAGCTAAGGAAAATGGGGCCAAAACTTGGGAGATGAAAAACTATAGTAAATTAGATTTAAAAAGATATTGAGTAAGGGCCAAAAAAATTCATGAAGCACTGTTAGATAACACTAAATTCTAGGGAATCCTTTCACACCAAGGTACCAACTGTGAGCAATGAGTGGCATCAAGCAAAATCTCTCACAATCTCTGTGGAATTCACATCCCATGCAATATGACTTCAGGTCTTTTTCTGTGCATGTTTGGGTTCCCAGAACACAATAGAGCAAAATTACTGTTTTAAAACTTTGGCATGACATGTTTGTGGTAGGAATGACAGGCATAAGAGTGAGTCTAATAAAGAGACAAGTTAGAGACAAGAAAGACACTAAAACATAACATACTATTTAAGGCCCTGGACCAGGCCATTTTCTCTTGTACAGAGAGTCAATACTCATTACTGTTTTTATGGAATAAATATTTGGCTAGTGTCCTTGCATGTGAAATCAGAAGAGGTCTGGTGCCTAAAATACAAACTTGTATTTTGCCACAAAGCAAGAACAATCAGTGAACCATGGTTGTTAAAGCATAGAAGCAGCACAAAGAACTTCTTTGCCACCTTTTGCAAATTTAAGCACTGAACAATTACACCTTGGTTATAAATATGATATATTTTTAAAAGTATATTAATTTATAATAATGTGAGTGGGTAAGAGGTAGAGTTAAAAGAGGAAAGGAAAACAAATAAAATCCTCTTTATGCAGACAACAGCTTGAATACATAGAAGGAATTGCAAAATTAGAAAATTAACTCTTGTTTTGATTGGTTTAGTCAACAACCATCACTAGTGGAAGAAGGATCAGATTCTAATAACCAAGCATTCACTCCAAATACATGAGCATTTCCTGGGAGTCACTGTTGTGTGATGATTCAGCTCAAATCAGATTTTCTACGTGAAACAAGACTCCTTCTGTGTCATGTATCAATTGTGAGTCCCTAAGCCTCTTGTGCTTCAGTTGACCAACTATAAATCATAAGTTCTCATAATTCTCCTCTTGGGGTTGATAAACTATTCAAGGAATTCAGGAATTGACTTCACTTACATTTGCTGACTTATTATAAAGAATATAATACAGAAACAGTACACTGAAACAAACATCTGGTTGGTCCTTTTGGGTTTTCTTTTCATGTTATTGTTATTTCCTGTTTGTCTCTAAATATATCTTGTATTTATTGGATAACACAGAAGAGTCTTGAGCATTAAGCAAGTCTCCCTTTTGATTTCCCCAGTTAGTGACTGTCTAAGCCACCAGAAAAGCCTTAACTGTGTGGGAAGCTATTGCAGATTACTTCCTTCCTAATGGGCTTCATCTCATTTCTTCTTCAGTGTCACTTCTTTGGAAGCTGGGGACTGTGGGATTTCCTGCTGCCTGATATGAACTCCAATTAGCCACATACCTGTTAAGAGAATCCATTGGTTTGGAATAGATGGTACTCAAAGATCTGAGGAAAACAGGCTGAAAGTGCTAAATTTGTAGTCTTGTCACTGTTAATCAACATTTACTGGCATTTTGTCCAAATTCACTTTACTGCGAGAACTTGAAAATCATCTGAATAGTTCCACTGCCACTGTTAAAAGTCTCTCCATGCCGCTCCTTGCACAAGGTTTCCACCTGCGCTCTCAGAGGTAGTCTTAACAGAAAAAAGAGGCTATCAAAAGAAGGGAGTTGGTCTCATCTGACAATTAGGCTGAAGGCACACTGCCTGTCTCTTAGGTATTTGTGGATAGAAGCAAGATTCCTATGTAAGATCATTCTGCAGATATGAATTATATCTTACAGCAGGGCTTTATGTGATATTATACATTGGCTTGAGAGTTAAGAGATCAGAGCTTAGCCAAACCTCATACATGACCCCAACCTTGGAAAATCATTCCTTGTACATAGATGGAAACTATCTGTCAGTAAGATTAGGGGGGTATGGCTGATAGTATCCACATATGCCTTCCATTTCATTACACAGCCATCTCCATGCCCGCTTCTTGTTTTGATTCTAAGTCATAAAACTACTTTTACACACCTCTAAGTATTCATAGGTTTCTAGAGGGAAAATTTTAAGCTGTGTCAACTGCAACTGTGCAGCATAGCAGAAGAGGAAAATAGTAATGAAAGTAAATATTAACACAGAGAGTTGTGTCTGCTGACTTTGGTAATATTATCTGCAAAGGCTGAACTTGTCAGAACTTGAGGAATTCTATTAAATTGCCTTGTAGTTGCCATTCTTAACAGTAAAATGTGGCAAGGAAAGCCACACAATTGCTTACATAACCTGTGACAGAGCAATCTTACCTTAATGCGTAATGTGTGTGTACTATAATTGACCTTGTATTCTGTTTCTGTGGCTCTTTCATGTCCTTCCTCCATTTTAAATGAAACAAAGATACACAAAGGATTACTTAAGTATCGCTGTGTTTTCAGTCCCCTGAACAATTACCAGTGTATTTATGAAGAACATTCTACTGTTGAGTTGAATAAAATTGATTTAAATCTACTTCTTAAACAAATCTTGGAATTTACTAATTGTAAAAATAGAACCTTAGAATCAATGAAATTAAGAGACACATACACTGGGAAGAGATGTATTTAGGCCCCAGTGCTGAGAGGGAAAGTGGATGCACAATTCAATCCTAAACCCAGAAATGATCTCCAATTAATATCTACTTATAAATGAAAAAAATTAGTTTTCTCCAAGGGAGTCTCACTGATGGATAAACTACTCTTAAGGTTGGGCTGCATGCCCAGCAGTGTGTAGCCAATAGAAATTGAACTCCATGGCATCTTTGAAAGTTCCTTGTCTTATAATGTGTCAGTCTGTTGCTGCTTCTTCTTCTTCTTCTTCTTCTTCTTCTTCTTCTTCTTCTTCTTCTTCTTCTTCTTCTTCTTCTTCTCCTCCTCCTCCTCCTCCTCCTCCTCCTCCTCCTCCTCCTCCTCCTTCTCCTCCTTTTACTTTTCCTCCCCTTCATGCTCTTCTTCTTACCATGTTTTACTTTCTTAATTTTTCTTTTTCTGTTCCAATTTTTGGTGTTTTTTCAATGAATGATATTTAAATTCTTACAAGAAAATGAACATATGCTACTGGAAAGGATGTTTTATTTGAGTGAACGGCTAGATCAATGGCAATTTCCCATGGATGGAAAAATGGGGGAAGAACAATCTATTAACAAACAAAAAATTACTATATACTTACAATCCCAAGGAATCCTCAGGAGAGCTACTAGAGCTAATACAATAAATTTATCAATGTTGCAAGGCACAAGGTCCATGAACACACACCACTGATATTTCTATATTGTACTAATGAAAAATCTAAAGTGAAAATAAAGAAACAAATTCACTTTCTAGTAGTATGTTTAAAAACCTTAAATATTGTGAATAAATCTAACCATAGAACTAGAAATCTTAAGTACTGAAAATCAAAATTCCTTGCTGAGAGAAATTAGGAAGAATCTTAAACAGATAACAACACTTGCTCATTCTAGCATAGATTTTAACACTGATAATATGTTAATTTTTCTCTGAGCAATTTTCAAAATTAATTTAA
Source organism: Uromys caudimaculatus (assembly GCA_028551405.1). NCBI lineage: Eukaryota > Metazoa > Chordata > Mammalia > Rodentia > Muridae > Uromys > Uromys caudimaculatus. Next base: position 34,726,113 of record CM052718.1, on the reverse strand, counting down.
TTTCTGTCAAAATTCTAGCAACCCCCTTTTTCAAAAACATAAATGCTAATTACACGGAGCTCATAAAACACTTAGGAGAAAATATTCATAGAACTGTATTAGGCAATTGTTTGATGAATATAAGACCAAAAGCACAGACATCAAAAGAAAAAATTATAAATTGAACTCTATAAAAATTAATAACTTTTATATCAGAGGACTATATTTTGAGTGTAAAAAGGCATCTAGCAGAATACAAGAAAACATTTGTAAAGTATGCTTCTGATAAGGAAGAGCCAGAATATAAAAACCTTCTATAACTCAATGACTAAAACCAAAACAAAATTCCCATAAACAGAAGTCTAAGGATTTAAATAGACACTTCTCCAGAGAAGGTATCCAATCTGCTAGTAATAACAGATCTTCAGCAGTATCCATCACTAAGAAAATACAGATAATAACAACAGTAAGATCGTAGTTTATACTTATAAGCATGACTATTATCAAAACAAACAAACAAACAAACAAAACTAAACAGAAACCATCAAATAGCAAATATGAGTGAAGTCATGGAGTAAATGTTATTCCTATGATCTATATGCTGTGAGAAACAGATGACGATTTTCCAAACATTTAACCAAATAGTTATGTATTAATCAGGGTTCTCTAGAGTCACAGAACTTATATGTAGTCTCTATATAGTAAGGGAGTTTGTTGATGACTTATGGTCTGTAGTCAAACTCCCCAACAATGGTCAGCAGCAGCTGTGAATGAAAACCCGAGGATCTAGCAGTCGCTTAGTCCCACAAGGCTCGCAGGCGAAGAAGATTGATTCTTCCTCCTTCCAATGTCCTTATAAAGATCTCCAACAGCAGGTGAGGCCCAGATTAGAGGTGTGTGTACCACCACACCTGAAACTTGTGTCTTCCAGTCTCAAGATCCAGATCACAGGTGAGCCTTCTAATTCTGGATTATAATTCACTCCAGATATAATCAAGTTGACATTCAGAAATAACCACTACAAGTTACTTATCCAGCAATTACAAATTCCATTTCTAGATATGTACTCAAAATATCTGATAACAGAAATGTTTAAATATGTGGAAACATAGCTACATACATGTGTACACACATTACTGTTCGTAGTAGCATTTTTCACAGTAGTCAATAGGAAACAATCCATACATCTATGGACAAATGAATGGGTAAAAAATGGTCATTAAATAAGTTCCATTTCCTGTCACTGTGGCAAGATAGCTGACAGAAGCAACTTAAGAAAGGAAAGTCTTGTTTTGGCTCACAGTTTAAAAATCACAGTCCATCATAGCAAGGGAGGCAGAATAATGGTATTGTTTCCTGCCAATCATGGCAAGAGTAGGATGTAGTTTATTACAGCCCAGAAGTTTTTAAGAAACATAAAACTGGAGTTTAAAGTGGTGCTGAGCTATAACCTTAAGTCTTTACCAATAAACCAAAACTTCTGCCTCAGAAGTACTACAGCCCCCTCTCCAGTATGCCAGGAATTGGAGACCAAGGGTTCTAACACATGAGCCTATGGGAGACAGTGTCTATTCAAGCCATGATAGTTACCTACAAACATGGTGGGATTTTTTTTTAAAGGATGATATTTTGGTACAGGTTACATGGTAAAGCCTTGAATGTCTACTAAGTAACAAACCAGTTGTAAGAAAATGACTATTGAATGACTACATGTAATCAACTTCATAGGGACAAAAACAGCAGAGGGGTTATTAGGAGGTGGGAAAATTATAAATAAAGAAGTGTTATTTAATGAGGACATTGTGTGTGAAGGATGTAAGCTTAGATTGTTCAAACCCCACTTTAATAAGGGTTCTAAGATGCTTTGACCCCCTTCTAGCCCACTGTCCAAAGTAGGGAGAAAAGATGGTAAATAGAACAAGAGGAGGTAGACCTGTTTAGAAGTTCTTTGGGGCAATTCCAATCTCTGTCAGAATACCAGCAGTCCAGTTCAGTAATCAGTATACCAACAGTCCCGTTCAAAAGTGTCATTAAACACAAACCAGCAACAGGTACAGAATCCAGCAGAAACCACCAGGCCTCCACTGAAATGGGACGAGTCAGCCAGAATGACCAGGACCAGATGGAATGCCAGGAGTTTTCTGTCATGCCTCTCTCAACTAAATGAACATCAGCAAAGACTGGAGACCAACTAAAAGTTTCACATCTACCTATGCCAGAGACTAGTGACTGTCCTTTAAGTCCCACTTATACTCTCTCCAAACATTATGTATCTTCAAATGGGACTTGCCTCAGCAAAATATCACATGAGTTTACATCACATGACACAACCAGAAACTTCCACTTCAAATGATAAAAAAGTTTGGAGTAGACACAGTGGTGATGTTACATAGCATTGTGAATATACTTAATACCATCAGATTGTGCACTTAATCATTTAAAATAATTATTATGCTTTGCATATTTACCACAATAAACAGGGAATTATCTATAAGAAACATTGTTATTTTTATCTTAGTCTTTGATCATCTGCCCACTCATTGACTGAAGCAGGAGTTAAGTAGATTAAGGTTAGACCTCACATTGGGAAGTAAATTTAATTGATGATGCCATGCGGACTGCTTAAGTACAGAAAGACCATTTCCTAACAGAACAATCAGGAAAGAGCTGAGGGGGCAAAGCCACAAGGTGCTCATTGAAGAGATATTTGAGTGAAAATGAATTTTCTGTATCCACACGTGATTGATCTCTTAAGTCTTTTTTACATGAATAAATAATTCAGCTGACTGCATCAAATTTGCAATTTTTATCTGCTTCTCTAAAAGATCATTACACCCCAATGAAGTTACTTCATGTAGATTTCTTGTAGAAAGCTAAATATAAGCTGTCCCCAAAGGAATAATCTCTGAGCAATTATATTTGAATTTGCTAAATTATTGTTAAAACAGATATTGTACAGGATTACAGGATATGCCTTCATTTCATTAAATATATTTTAAAATAGAAATTGTTTGTTATTAGAACATTGAGATGCTTCATACCTATTTTGGGTTTTTTTTGTTTTTGTTGTTATCTTTAATCATTTTTTACAGTCCAGCCATAAAGAAACTCACATTTCTACTCATCTTGTGTCACAGCCATTTTGCAATGTGACTTTCTTTGAATATCTGCCTATCAAAGTTGAGTCGTATGTTAGCCCATCGGTCTACATTATGTACTTTGACTAATAAAAGAGAGTGGATGTGGGATGGCAGCTCCTACTCCTACCCCTCAAATGCTCTCCCAACTCATTCATTGTATTATCTTTTCAGTTAATATGGAGCACCTCAGGTGTAGGGGGATTAGGTGAGTATGTGTGAGAGAAACTGTTGACTCATGAAGTTTGACTCTAAGAGAAGGCGGTTATGACTCCCTTAGCTTCTGATGACTAATGGCTTTGGAATTTGTAGAGCTAGATCTAATAGCCTTTAAGTGTTGGAGAAAATAGGAAGGAGATAGAAGAACATTATGCTTCATCTCTCATACTGTCCTTAGCCTGTGACATAATTCCCCAACTGCTTGTTCTTTTGTTTAATTTCCTGTGAGGTACTTACTAACTTACTATTGCATAAAAGGCTGTGTTTTATTTAAATATTTATTTATTTATTTATTTATTTATTCATTTATTTATTTATTTATTTTGGTTTTTCGAGACAAGGTTTCTCTGTGTAATAGACACTAGGCTGTCCTAGACTCTCTAGGTACACCAGTCTGGCTTCATACTCACAGGGATCCACCTGCCTTTGCCTCCCAAGTGCAGGGATTAAAGATATTTTATTTTTCTTTCAAAAGACAAAGTATAAGAAATATGTTAAGTTAAAAGGTTTTGTGCAGCTCTTTCTACTGTCTTCTGTAAGAAGTGATAGGCACACATTTTAAAAAAATCATATTTTCAGTTATATACCTTCCAATATATATATGGATTCTTGACTCTTTAAACACAAGAGCTGTGCAAAAATTTTCAGTGGTTCTTTGTGGGATAAATGAGGAAAAGCACGATTTTTCTTTATCTAAAGTAAAGGCTTAGAAATAAACATGGTGGAACATGGTACTTTCCCTTCCACTACTAGCCATCAAATTCAAGAAAGTGCATTAGTTCTGACATGCTGGCCTAGTTCTTTAAGCCTGTTGTGTGCAGCTGAGGATATCTAGATTAAAATATAATGGTTGAGATAAAGATGGATTGTAGGATACTAAAATCAGACTTTATTATTTATGAGAAGTTCCAGTATGGTAGGATCTATTTTAATCCTGGATTATGAGGGCTTTCTGGTCAATCTTATGAGAGACAGCACAAAGGCCATGTTAAGAGAGTTGGCTTTCATAAACTAGCACTCAAAATTCAAGTATATTCATATGTCATGGACCAAGAAAATAAAGAACAGCTAATTTTTTATTACCTTAACTGTTTATATTTTGCAGTTTTCCGTTCAAGAGATGTTTTTTTGTTTGTTTGCTTGTTTGTTTCAAGACAAGGTTTCTTTGTGTAGCCCTGGCTGTCCTGGAACTCACTCTGTAGACCAGGCTGGCCTCGAACTCAGAAATCCACCTGCCTCTGCCTTTCAAGTGCTGAGATTAAAGGCATGCACCACTGCTGCCTGGCATCAACAGATATTTTAAAATGTTTTGCTTGTTTTTTTTGAGCAAGAGTCTCACACTATAACCCACGAGACCCTGGAACTCACTATACACCCCAGACCAGCCTTTAACTCATTAATCTTGCCTTAGCCTCACAAGTGCTGGGATTGCAGGCAGGAATCACTACTATAATGTATGACTTTAGAGTTTAGAAAACAGAAAAAAAGTACTTACTATCTTAAAAGTGTGTGTGCGTGTGTGTGTGCATACGTGTGTGCATGTGTGTGTGTGTGCATATGTGTGTGCATGTGTGTGTGTGTGTGTGTGTGTGTGTGTGTATTTTAATGTTTCCTGTCAGTTCCACACAGTTTTGTGTGTGGTTTCATGTGTTTGTTTTCTAGTTCTATTTCATTGTTGTTGCTGTTGTTGTTTGAATCATTACTGGTATCCTTCAAACTTCTTACATCTAAGATTTGATATCTATCATTACTTTTTGAAAGTTTTGGCCATCAGTACATCCAATGTTTTGCATGTTTGTTTTGGTCTGAAGATTAGTTGATTAGTTGGGTGTCTCTTTTGTTGAGAGAATTTCTGTTATGCATGTATCATGCCTTTTCAATGCATCCCACAATTCTGCCTCTTTAAAGCCCAGTCTTTCATTTTGTGTCGACTGAGAACTTCTGAAGGATTTCTTCACCAGCATGTGTCCTTTCCTACTGCATCTTTCCCCCTAGCTGTAGCATTTGTCCCTCTAAGGGTAACACAAGATCTATAGCATTATAGTGGGTTTTGGAGGGGGGGGAGTTATGCTCTTCTCCTGATGGGAACAAGGCTCTTTAAGGCCTTTTCTTCTGGAAACCAGGCCTCATTATAAACAGTCTGGATACATTTTATTAAGGTGACCTTTCTGTGTCTGTTCCAGAGTTCTGAAAGTATGGAGGCTCTTTTAAGACTATGGCTCAATTTGGAAAGTATTTGAGAAGGTAATAGGAGACTTGGGAGAAGTGGGAGGAAGTAAAAGGAAGAAAGTGTGTAATGGTTGAATGAGAATGGCCTCCATAGGCTCATTTATCTGAATGCTTAGTCACCAGAAAGTGGGACTTATTGAATGGATTAGAAAGATCAGGCCTTGTTGGAAGAAGTGGGGATGGGTTTTGAGGTTTCAAATCCCAGCATGGCCCAGTCTCTCTATGTCTCTTTCTCTGTCTCTCTGTCTCTTTGCCTCTGTCTCTCTCTATGTCTCTCTCTCTCTCTCTTTCTCTTTCTGCATCTGTCTTTCTGCCTCTCTGTGTGTCTTTCTGTCTCTGTGTGTCTGTGTGTGTCTCTGTCTCTCTGCACTTCTCTCTCCATCTCTGTCTCTGTCTTTCTCTTTCTGTCTTTCTCTTTCTGTCTTTCTCTTTCTCTCTGTCTCTCTCTTCTCTGTCTCTGTCTTTGTCTCTCTCTCTGTATCTGTCTGTCTGTCTTGATCTTGGTCTCTCTCTTTCTGTGTGTGTCTCTGTCTCTCTGTTTTTGTCTCTCTCTTTTTGCATATCAGGATGTAGCTCTCAACTATTTCTCCAGCACTATATCTGCCTGCTGTCACACTTTTGGCCATGATTACAATGGTCTAAGCTTGTGTAACTAAACCAATCCCCAATTAAATGCTTTCTTTTATAAAGATTTGCCTTGTCTCTTCAGCAACCAAACAGTGACTAAGACAAGAGATGTGATTCAATTATATTTTAGCTTAAATTTTTAATAAAACAAAGACTAGGGCCCCCAAGAGGGCCTCACTCTCATGCCTTAATACTCATCCCCCAGAAATGTGTTGAAATTACTACCTCAGTGCAGTACCATAGTTTCTGTATTTTCCAAAATGCATACAACTCTCTAATTTTGAATTGTTCCTTGCCCTGTGAGCTCAGTTCTCCCATAAATCCAAAGAAAATTGTTCATCAGAATTTCCACCATTTCTTGGTGTGATCATGTGTATAATAACGTATGAAGTCTTTATTTGAACACAAACTAGAGAAATTCTTCATTAAACAAGAAGCTAGCTTTACAGTTCTGAATCTTCTGATCTTCTAATTACATACCTCTTTTTAAGGACTTGATTCCAGACTCTAAACCTCAGTCAAGCATTCAATCTTTCTAGGCTAATCTTCGAACTTCTGAAAGCCAGCATATCTTATCTATTCCCATTGTAGAAGAGGGCAAATCATGGTGAGTACCAAGCACTTAAGCTCAAGATATTTTATTCTGTTCCCTGTCTTTCTGTTTTCCATCCCAGGATGTTGTTTTTGTACAAGACTCTTGAAGACTCTATAAATTTGGTGCTGGACTAGAGCCAGTTTATGCTGAAGGAGAGAGAGAGGGAATGAGGAAAGGGGGGAGTGAGGGAGAAGAGAAGGAGGAGGAAGAAGAAGAGGAGGAGGAGGAGAAGGCAGAGGTGGAGGAGGAAGAAGAGGAGAAGGATGGGGAGGGGGAGGAAGGGGAAAACGAGAGAGAAAGGGAGAAAGAGAGAGGGGGGAGGGAAGGAGGGAGGGAGGAAGGGACATATCATGAATAAATTGTGGACTATTTCCTAGTCTTTTCTAGCATGGAGATACCTAGCATTTGGATTTCATTTTTTTTTCAACAATGAGTATCTCTGCAGCACAGTCAGATTTGACAAAACAGAACAACTAATATCTATGCTCAGTGCAAACATGAACAGAAAGACAATGGTGAGAAATCACTGAAATAACTCAGGGTCTTTTTGTGCTGTTACTTATTTGATTATCTGAGGTCAAGAGGACCGAGGACAACAAGGAAATGAGGTCTTCCACAGTTCTCATTAGATGCCCAGGAATCAGACTACTGACTGCTGAGATGAGCACTTTCAGGGCTTGGAAAGAGAAGCATAGCTACTCATCTCACCACCTTCATTGTGCTGGAGGAAATAAGAAACAGCTCAGAGACTAATAATAGCAGAAACAGCATCCAAGGCAGAAGAGCTTGGTTGCACTTCCTAACGACAGTATAAATAATTAAGTGTCTCTACAGGCAAACCAGTAGGAATAAAGGAAAAAGAATTGCAACATGCTGATTTCCTTTCAACTCAGTTCTGATCATTCTCTTTAAAGGGAAAAGGAGTTTGGCTTTCAGTAAAACCTCAGGAAAGAACATGTATTTGTTCATTGACTTATTCATCTATTCAGTCTTTATTGAGCACACAGCATAAACCATTCCTAACGCTACCTGCTTGCAGCTTCAATCACCTGTATTCCATGTCTTAGATAGTCAGATAAAGAATCATCCAAAGGATGAATCCACAAACACAATGTAGGGCCAAGGATGAGATTTGGATTGTTCAAACCTCAGATGCTAGATAGTGTCCCCCATGTTTGATTTTAACTCTTTAAAATACTACTTATGTCATAAAGACAACTGAAATCATGATATTTACAGGAGATGGAAATAATTTTGTTAAGTGTAATAACTCACATCAGGAAAGACAAACACTATGTGCTTCCTCTCATAAACAGAATATAGGTGTGTGTGTGTGTGTGTGTGTGTGTGTGAGAGAGAGAGAGAGAGAGAGAGAGAGAGAGAGAGAGAGAGAGAGAGAGAGAGAGATATTAAGGTAGAAAGTGAGCCATGAGAGGAAAAGAAGCTACTTTTAAAATGTGGAGGGAAGAGATAGTAGTGCTATACATGTGACATAAAACAGAGTGAGGGGCTCTGTGCAGGAAGGAAGGAGACCAGTGAAAGAGCAGCAAAGAAGATGGAGAATCCAGGGAAGGAAATGGAGAGATTTGCCTGTGGGTGTTGATTGAGTCATGAGGGTCCTGCCCCACTGTGTGGTTAATGCCCTTACACAGAGGTTAAGTGTGGTAAGAATGGTCTCTTGTCCTTCTTTCTTTGCTGCCCTGTGAGAACATGGTGTTTGTTACCTCCAGAAGTTGTGGCAAGAGAGACTATCATCACACACCAGGCCTAGCAGAGCCTTGACCTTGGACTTCCCATGTTCTCATGCCATGAGGAAATACGTTTCTATTGTATAAATTCTCCAGACGTGGGTATTTGGCGCTAAAGGTATAAATGAATTAAGACATGAGAATTTTCATCAATGCTTATATTCAGTGTCATCAGCTGCAGATCTACTATGGCTCTTCCTGGATGCTTTCCTCATGGTACCCAGGCTGAATGGGTAGCATACCTTTGGAGAATACCATTGCCCTGTGGAGAAAAGCAAAGTGAATTCAATGGAGAACTTCAATTGCCATTTTTGTTTTTTTAAAAACAATACTCTTACTTTATTGCAGGTTTACTGAAATAAAAATATAGTTATTCAAGCAAACTTTTAATTTCAAATGGAGAGAAAGAAAACCTTATTGTAGCCTCTGCTTGCTTTTACTGTAGAGAATTACTTTCGCCTTTAGAAGTTGGAACTCATATGTTTTTGTTTACTTGCTAGTTTTATTTTTAAAAGGTTTATCAAGATCGTTATATTAACTATACTATTTCCCCACTCTCTTGGCCTTAAAAGCTTCAGCTTGGAGATAATAAATAACCCAACTCCTCACATTCTATTGGGTTAAGTAGGCTGCAAGGCCACCCTCATGACATGGAGTTCTGCCATGGTGAAGATGGTCCAGGCTCACAGTAATGAGAGCAGATGTGAGATTCTTTTACATAGAAGTGCAATGAGGTAGAATGATTGGAGACGAAAATAAAACCCACTACAAGCACATCTACATATCCTCTTTAAGTAGGGAATTAAACTCAGTCAACATACTCATGTGATGATACCAGAGGACAGTAAAGCCTTCTGTTAAATTTTTTAATTGCCAGCCTTTGTTTCATTTGCATATATCTTGGTTCTGGCACTTGCTATTTTTGTCATGGTGTGTGTGTTACTTAAGCACCCTGGCTTTCAGTTTACTTATCACTAGAGCAATGGTGAAAATATCCTTCTTGGAAGAATGCTCCTTACTGATAATTGAACATTCAGCTCTTTGCAGTCCTTTAAAAGACAGCGCTACTTTGTTCTCCTAGCATGTTTATTTAGCATAGAGGGTGTCATCTAACTGACCAAGTCTCACCCCTGCTCCCATTCTCCACTTACAGTAGTTGGTTAAAGTCCAGTGTTTCTTCCATCCAAGCACTAATAAGGCCTGACCTGTCTAGCTCCCAAAATCTGAGGTGTGGCCATAGAACACATCTAACTTTTCTCTGTTAAGGAAGGCTATCTGCTGCCATCCTTGCTGTAAACTTGAAAAAGAAAAATGCACTTCAAATTTTTGTTTAGAAGATAAGCAAACAACAACACAACACTAAATATTGTACCTAAACCTTCCAATGGTATCTTTTTGACTCTTGGATAGAATCCAAGTTATTTAGTACAACCATTCAGTATCTGGCCCCAATCTTCACATGCTTGTATATTCTGCCTAAATATTCAGAAGAACTTCTTTAATACAAAATTCTGTACATAGATGTATCTTTATTTTCTACTTTGTTAAATTATTTGAGGGCAGAAATGGAGTCTATTTTGTTTTCTGTTGTACCTTTGACTACCAAAATGCCTAATGGATGACAATTTGTAAATATTTTCTGCAAGCAGCAGAATTCCGAGTCCATGTTGAAGTTGATGAACAATGCTTTCCTCATACTCAATGCCCTTTTCTATTGTTTCAAATTCCTATCTTCCCTGAAAAAGAGGTTATTTTCTAAGCTATGCTATTTTTTTATGATATGAATTCAACAGACATTTATTTGACAGTCATCAATGTATTAAATGTACCAAGGGCAAAATATAAACATGACATTGTCACAAATAATGAACATTTTCTTTCATGTTCCACTTGCATGTTCATATGTCATTACATGGATAATCACAGTAGTTTTCTAAGTAGCACTGAAATGTATTTCTCATTTGAACGCTAACTAGCTGGAGGAAAACTAACGCTGCCTGGCTAAAAGGGAACGAAGACATGCTACTAACTGACATAAAGTTTTCCAAAGAATATTTTCTCCAGATGATGAGTCATTATTGACCCTGATTTATTTTAAGTACCTGCAGTTTAAGGAAATTGAGATGAATGATAATGATATGAGCTATGCCTTGAATCCGTTGAAAGTGGAATTGGTGACAGCATGTGATATGCCTGGAATAGATGAAGCTTGAATGACTTCAGAGTTCATGGCTTGTGTAACTGCTGAGATGAGCCTTTAGACAACAGCTATATGACCTTGAGTGTGTCTCTTATCCTTACTATGTCTTATTTCCACATTCATATGATTAGAGAGTTGAACGGCCCTTTAGGCTCTTTCCAAATGCCTTACTGTTTGCTTATAAACTAGAAATAAATATCACTTTGCTTGCAGTGCCTCATGCTACTCAAGTTGCCTGTTTTGCTGGCCTTGTGTCTAGACATCTGCCATACCGTGGTCAATGTGACATTGTTACTAGCTGAACACTGACCCCTTCCAGCTTTCTTGATGGCACTGTGACATATCACTCACAACAAATAAAGAGCAGAGACTGTTTTCATAATCAGACCGATTTTAAAGCAATTAAATAAAACTTAAATGACAGATCTTATATCACTTCTGTCAGGGCAATTAGTTGTAGGTGAACATATCATATTCAGTTGCCATACAAAATGAGGAATCTGAGGGATGATGTTAATTGGTGATGTATTTAGTCTCCTGGACCTGGAATGGCTATGGTAGTGAGAAGGCATACTGAACTGAGCAGGGCAGTATTCACAGGAACAGTCATGCCTTGTGGGGAAATGAATTTGAGGCGTCATGTTATTATCTACCAAAGACTTCTGAGCATGTATTAGAGTGCCAGTCACTGCGTATTCCCATGTTCCCCTCAGAGTTAGGGTTGAGAGGCAGCCTTTTTGTATTATTTGCTCAACATCCAAGAAAGCAACTGAGAAAGATCCAGGAGGAGCTGACTCTTTTGAGATTCCACTAACGACTCAATTCCAGGCCTCTTAATGGTTCATTAATTACTTTTCATCATCTCTATGATAAAGTATCTGACTAAAGCAACGTAAAGGGAGAAGGTTTTCTTCTGGCTTATACTTCATGGGCATGTAGTTCCTCATGGTAGGAAAAGGGAGTCAGCTGGTCCCATTTTGACTGCTGTCAGGGGAAAGATGAGTGATGATAGATGGTGCCCAGGTTGCTTTCTCCTTCTTATTCACTCAAGGACACTTGCCTATGGAACGGTAGCATCCGCACATAGAGTGAGTCACCCCACCCTGCTTAAGTCAATTTACAAATCACCTGACAGACATACCTTGAGGTGCTCCCCACACCATGGGTATTTTGAGAACCACCAAATTGAAAATCAATGTTAGCTATCATCTCTATTCATGTAGCTCAAGGAGATGTAGAGACTGGTGATGAAGGTTTGAACTTCATCTCCACCTCACCTATGTTCACAGTCTACTGCCTAGAAGACAAGGTTGAATGAGTAGACAAGTAATGTCACCATTCCTTGAGCCATTTTCTTGAACTATAAAATGGGGAAATAGTGCACTGAATGTTCCTTTGTCTGCTAACCTTCAGACTAGAAAATGTTCCGATTTTGTGATGCTTTTGAAATGTTGAAAGTAAGCATGGCACAGAAACACAATAGTTCATGTATATCATAGAATTTAGGGAGGGTTATCTGGAATATAAAAATTATTGTCATGATAAGTATTAACAATTCGATGGGCAAAGCAGTATGCAGAGTAGATGAGTTAAAGATTAACAATTAATAGCTCCACATCACTGCAGGCCAGACTGTGTGGCCAAAGGAATTAGAAGCTAGTTTATCCTCATTTATCTGTGCTGTATAAATGGCTCTGAGTTATACTGAAATTTATCATCTCTTTTTAAATTTGTGTTTATGTGTATTTATTTTAGTACACAGATGCATATGTGCATGGGTGCATGCACTTGTGCTTGCACAGAGGCCAGTAAGTCTCTCAGAGGTATTTAGACACCTGGCTTTCTACATGAGATTTGAACTTCAGTCATCATAGTTTTGTACCCAAGATTGTCAGCTGCTGAGCCCTTTTTCCTTCAGTGTTTATCCTGGCAACAATTAGAAAAAAGAGTTGTGCTCTGAGAACAATATAAGTTTTAAAATTCGAGAGAATTCATCTAATTGAGCACTACTCTGGTTTTGGTTTTGGTGTTTATAGCCCACCCCCAGCATTCTGAATCCTTTCTCTAACCCATTGGTACTAAAATTTACAGGATGCACTTATAGAGATAATCTTTATTGCATGATAAATCTAAATTGCTCCAAACAAAGTCTATCTAACATTAAGTGATTAATCGAAACAGCTCTTACTCCTGCGGTTTCTATGATTATAACAATGAGCCTGTAGAACATCTGTCTGTCCCAGGCCACAAAGCTTTGTGTGGCTGCTTTTGCTCATTTGAACTGCTACATCAGACACTGCAGAGTTAGTAATTTAGCCATAGTCTAAAATGATTTTTCTCCTACAGTTTGGAAACTGAGATGTCTAGGGTCAGTGCACCAGCAGGAACAGTGTTTGGTGAAGGTTACTTTATGCTCCAAAGGTGGCCATCTGTGGCTATGTTTCCATGTGCTGGAAGGCAGGAAAATAGTGCCTAGCATGTGTCCTTATCAGCGACGAGATGTAAGAGCTGGAAATCTCTCAACCACCTCTGTTACAAGAGCATTAATGTCATTACAAATGTGGAGAGCTCATTACTGAATCATCCTCCCAAAGGTTCCAGTTCCTGCCATTGCAAAAAGATTAAGTTTCAATATGCATTTTGGTGGGTGGGTGGATATAAACACTGAAATCATAGCAGTGCTCAACTGAAATCCATATCCAATTCTCTTGGAATTTAAAGCTTATATTATTCTCAAACCACTATCCTTCTAATTGCTGTCAGCACAAAATGCTGAAGGAAAAGAGTCTCTGATTTCAAAATCACTACAAACTAACAGTAATCAAAAGACTATGGGGCTGGGGTAAAAATAGATGCATAAATCATTGGCTAATCTATGGATTCCATAAACAAACCTCACCAACATGGTTAAAGGAGTTTTTTACAGGAGTGCCAAGAATGTTCAGTGAAAATAAAGATGGTTTTTTCAACAAGTGGAAAATTTGAATCTCTGGATAAAAAACAATGAAATTGGACTATTTTCTACATACAACTTATCTAAAAATGGACCAGATATCTATGTGTAAGAACTAAGAGAATAAAATTCTTCATGAAAACAAAAAATGTAGGGAAAACTTCCCCACACTGAATTGTCAGTGTTTCTTATAAAATGAGGTTAAGTAAGAGAAAGGGCACTAAAAAGAAGGTAAAGTAGACCATGAAAAATTTAAAATCTTAGTGCATCGAAAGACAGCAGACTAGAAAGACAACTTGCAGCAGAGAGAAATGCTTGAATTTTTATATATTAACTTTTTAAAACTTAATATATAGACTACAGAGAGGCGTTCTAAAATTGAACAACAAAACCCCAAGCATCTTGATGACCAGTGGGTACAGACCTTGAGTGTAACTTCCTTAACAGTTATAAAATGTTCACTAGTGGCTGGAGAGTTGACTCCATAGATAAGCACTGGCAACACAAGTACGATGAGTAAAGTTCAGCTACGAGAACCCACCTACTGCACACCTGAAACTTCCGTGAGTCTATGAGAGATGGCAGTATAGAATGGAGACTCCTCAGAAGTCTGGAAGTATTTCATTCATCTTTATCCCATTTGACCCAAATAATGATTTTACTGTGAAAATGTGTTTTTCATCACAAGTTCTACTGCACTGAGCAGGAAACAAGAAACCTTATCTCAGAGAAGTTGGAAGTCAAAGACTGGCATGCAAGGCTGTTGCCTGTCCCCTACATGAATGCCATGACAAATACATCTGTACTTACAATCATGAATTTTCATGGACACACACATGACACACACAGTTACCCATCTTTCTCTCTCTCTCTCTCTCTCTCTCTCTCTCTCTCTCTCTCTCTCTCTCTCTCTCTCACACACACACACACACACACACACACACACACACACACACACACACAGTGAAAATGGCCAATGCCCCTAGTCATTAGGGAATTATATATCATTGAGAAGCCATATTATTCCCCTTAGGATGGTTATGTTAAATGAGCAAGCAAACAAACTAAACCAGAAAGTAAATTCTGGAGAGAATGTGATGATATTGGCCCATTCCTCACTGTAGTTGAGAGCACAGAACAGTCTGTCTTCTGTGAAATCAGTCTAATGATTCTTCAAAAATTACAGTAGAGATTCCATATAATCCAGTAATTCCACTTATGGGTATTTAGTCTAACATCTGAAAGTGGGACATCAAAAAGATATCTGTCCACCTATGTCATCAGATTCACAATAGCTAAGAAGTAGAAGCAGCAGATGTGTTTATTGACATTGTATGGTTCAGCCAATTTTTCTAAGTACAAAGAATAGAATATTGTTGAGCATTAAAAATGAAAGTAAATTCTGAATGTCCTATATAAAATGCAATAAGCTTGAGGATATTGTAGTCAGCAAAATAATGAACTCAAAGCTGACAGATATTGCACTATTTGGTTTAAACAAGGTCACATATAAAAAATCAGAAAGACAGTACATGAAGTGGTGGCCATCAGCTATCAGGAAGAATCAACAGAGAACGCTTACTATGCATACATTATATAAGTTCCATTTATTTTTATTTTGATTTATTCTTTGATACCCTCATGCATGCAGTCCATGTCTCTTGATCATAGCCACTCCTGACAGCCTCCCTCTAACCCTTCTCAGAGGGACCACCACTGCCACATCTTCCTCTCAACTTATGGTCTCCTTTTATAATTTTTAATTAATTTATTTTTAACCAAATGTATCTAATCAGGGTTGACATTTTGTCCATGGACATGATCACACTCCTAAAGAAAAATGACTGTCCTTTCCTAAACAGCCACAGCTTGATCTTATACAAATCTAATGTAAGCAACCCTAGCTACTGTGCATTTACCTGTAATACCCAAAGAGCATTTTACAGTTCTCTTCCCCATCCTATGGCTCTTGCAGTCTCTGTGATGTCCATGATGTTCCCTGAGTCCTGAGCAGGGAGTTGATGTAGATGCCTATGGACTGCTGAATACTCAGAGTCATTTGTCCTCAGCATTTTGAATACTAATGCATCTCTGCAATAACCACTGCCTGTTGTAGTTAGAAGCTTCTCTGACCAAGGACTGTGACAGCACAAATCATTTAAGCATAAATATTTAGAAGGCAGTTTGTCATCAGCACCATTTAGTAAAACAACATCAACAAGTTCTTCACTATGGTCTAGTACTTCTTTAACTACGAGAAGACCATGTTTACAATACCAGGCATGAATTACTGGCTGTGAGCAGGCATCAAATCCAATCAACAGAACAGTTGATTACCCACATCAACAGTCTCACTGCTATTGTGTCTTGCCTTGCCTTGCCTTGCATTGGTATTTTAGAATGCAGAATCCAACAGTGGTGGGTCCAAGAGTGGATAAAATCATTGATATCTTGTTTCAACTAAAAGCTTACATAGCACCTTCCATCCATCAGCACCATGAGAAAGCAAACTAAGGGATTTTCCTAGCAAGTTCAAGATTGATTTCTCTGTGCTCTGCCATCAAAATGTATGGTGTCTTCAGCAATATTGTCTTAACATCTGGTTATTATGAACAATTAAGAGCAATGGCAATAGCCTGTGTTTCTTGTCATTGGGACCTCTTGACCAATAATTCATAGGGAGGTAACAAGTGCCTTGAATCAAGATTTTCATTCAATAATCCATGCCTTCTGGGAGAGATATCATTAACTATTGTGAGATGCTTCTGTTCAAACTATTTTTAAAATTATTTTTAATTAGCTTCCAAACTAGTGTGATTGATTCATATATTCATATGATTTAGTTATGTATGTTTAGTTTTGGGTAGTCCAACCCTTCCCCCTCATTTTTACCTACCCTGTACCCACTCCTATATAATCCATAAGTCCTTCTCTTCTCCCTAAGTTGGTTCATGTCAAATATGCTGTTATTATTTTTCCCTTTGAATATAAGACCATAGGTTCTTTTTTTTTTTTTTTTTTTTTTTTTTTTGGTTTTTTGAGACAGGGTTTCTCTGTGTAGCTCTGGCTATCCTGGAACTCACTCTGTAGACCAAGCTGGCCTCGAACTCAGAAATCCACCTGCCTCTGCCTCCCAAGTGCTGAGATTAAAGGCGTGCACCACCATTAAGTAGCTTCTTTGTGCACATTTCACTTTAGTTAGACCTTGTGCTGATACATTATTTGCTAATTCCCATCACTCTGCTACCTACATGACTTAATCCCCTAAGTATTTCCTTATTTATTTTCATTTCACCCATATTCTATTCCAGTCTCCTAATTGTTCCTGATAGTCTGTTTCTACTTTCCTAACGTCCATGTGTGTTTTATGTTAACTACACAAAACAAACTTAAAGTTATGAACTTCAAATGAAAAAAAAGTTTTCTTTCTGCGCAAGGGTCTATTCCTGCACAAACATCATGAACAAGAAGCAAGTTGGGGAGGGAAGGGTTTATTCAGCTTACACTTCCACATTTGATGTTCATCACCAAAGGAAGTCAGGATTGGAACTCAAACAGGTCAGGAAGCAGAAGCTGATGCAGAGGTCATGGAGGGATGTTACTTACTGGCTTGCTCATCTTGCTTTCTTATAGAACCCAAGACTACCAGCCCAGAGATGGTACTACCCACAAGGGGCCCTCCCCCTTGATCACTAATTGAGAAAATGACTTACAGCTGGATCTCATGGAGGCATTTTCTCAAGTGAAGCTCCTTTCTCTGTGATAACTCCAGCTTGTGTCAAGTTGACACACAAAACAAGCCAGTACAATTGAACCCTTGCCAACTTGACACACAAACACATCACTATTAAGCCTGAAACCTTACTTTCTTATTCATCCCTAAGATCTAAATAACTTTAAAAGTCCCACAGTCTTTACATATTAAAAGTTCAATCCTTTTAAAATATCCAATATCTTTTAAAGTTTAAAGTCTTTTAAAAATTCAAAATGTCTTAACTATGGGCTCCACTAAAATACCTTCTTACTTCAAGAGGGAAAAATATCAGGGCACAGTCATAATCAAAAGCAAAGTCAAACTCCAACTGTCCAATGTCTGGGATCCACTCACGATCTTCTGGACTCCTCCACGAGCTTGGGTCACTTTTCCAGCCCTGCCTTTGTAGCACACACCTTGTCTTCTAGGCTTCAGATGTTTGTACAACACTGCTGCTGCTGTTCTTGGTGGTCATCTCATTTTACCAGCATCTTCAAAACACTGCTGTCTTCCACTGTAACTAGGCTTCACCAATAGCCTCTCATAGGCTCTCTCTTCATGGTGCCAAGCCTCAACTTCTTTGCATGACCCCTTCAGTCCTGGGCCATCAATTGCAGCTGAGGCTGCACCTTCACAAAAGGCCTTCTGAGGCCTCTCACAGTGCTGAGCCTCAGCTGCTCTTCATGACCCTTCATGCCTTCAGAACCAGTACCACCTGGGTGACTCTTACACATTGCCAAGTCCAGTCACAGCACAAGGTACAACTTTGGCTATCTCTGGAACACAGCCTCTGTGCTCTCAGAAAATACTTCCTAGAAGACTTTACCTCAATGATGCTGGTCTCTTCTTAGTCACTGCTAATTTCTTAGCTCCACCTAACCAGCATCAATAGTCCCAGTAATGCAAAGTTTTCACTTTAGTAGTTCTGGTATCTCATTAATAACAGGTGATTCTTCAGCCCCAGCTAACCAAAACCACAGAATCTTCATAATCAAAATAGCAACAGCCCTGATAAGAGTCATTAATCTTCCCTCCGAAATTTCACAAGCCAGGCCTCTATCTTCTGCACTGTTATCTTTCAAGCTCCTATACAACATCCCACAGAGCTCTTAACACCTAATGACTCTTCTAGCCCAAAGTTCCAAAGTCCTTCCACAGTCCTCCCCAAGACATGGTCAAGTTGTCACAGGAATACCCCACTATGCTGGTACCAATTTGTCTTAATCAGGGTTTCTATTCCTGCACAAATATCATAACAAGAAGCAAGTTGGGGAGGAAAGGGTTTATTCAGCTTACACTTCCACATTTGCTGTTCATCACCAAAGGAAGTGAGGATTGGAACTCAAACAGGTCAGGAAGCAGAAGCTGATGCAGAGGCCATGGAGGGATGTTACTTACTAGCTTGCTCATCTTGCTTTCTTATAGAACCCAAGACTACCAGCCCAGAGATGGTACCACCCACAAGGGGCCCTCCCCCTTGATCACTAATTGAGAAAATGCCTTACAGCTGGATCTCATGGAGGCATTTTCTCAACTGAAGCTCCTTTCTCTGTGATAACTCCAGTTTGTGTCAAGTTGACACACAAAACAAGCTAGTACAGTGACCTTGCCCAATATAATTTTATCCAGTTCCATTCATTTACCTGGAAAATTTACAATTTCATTGCCTTTACAGCTTAGTAATATTTCAGTGTTTATATACACCACACTTTCACTATCCACTCATCAGTTGATAGACATCTATGTGGAAGCATTTCCTTGCTATAGTGACTAGAGTAGCAATCACCATATACATGCATATATCTATCTCTACAGTAAGATACAAAGGCATTTGAGTATATAACCAAGGATGGCAAAGTTGTCACGTGCCACATGTATTTCTAGTATTTTAAGAAACTTCCAGACTGAAATGCAATTTTATAAAATCACATTTATGAAAAAAAGTTTAGTGATGTTTTCACAACACTAAAAATATATTTGATACCATCAACTGACTTGAGATGGTTGATTTTGTTATCTGAATTTTCCTATGAGAAAATTTTGAATAAAAGCATTTAGTTAAACCCATATTATTTATACTCTGTTCCCTGATAATAGCCACTTAATCTCTGATATTGTTTCACTAAAGGTCATGCTTCGGACTATGGCAGAGTGTCAGTAAATATAAACAATGATTGGCTGAAATACATAGCAGTGCTGGGTATTATTTAAGTTCACTATATTGTATATCTTGATATTTTCAAGATAGGTGTTCTATTATTACTGTTTTATGGCTAAAATATCTAGGATATATTGACCAAGTAAGTTTCCTGAAAATACAGTAAATAGCTGGGATTTTAAATATATCTGTAATCTATACTATTAAAATAGGGTTCATGGGCCAATATCATTATCTAGGAACTGATTAGATGCTCAGATACACTGCATCCCATAATGTGAAGCAATTTAACGATATGTTATGCAAGATCTACTCTAAATCTGACTCCTCTTGCATCTTTCTTTCAATGCCCTAAAAAGAAGGTTTATAAGGTGATCTCTGTGGTCATAATTCATCCCTGGAAATGACAATAATTAGGTGGTGACCAGCTTTGCTTAATTTCAGTACCCTCCCCACACAGCAGTCCTAGATTAGCCCTTCCATAGTGATTTGCCTCTCTCTCTCTCTCTCTCTCTCTCTCTCTCTCTCTCTCTCTCTCTCTCTCTCTCTCTCTCTTCCAGATAAAAATAAAGCTCTAAGGGGCATCTACAGATACATTAAAGTGACAAGACTCTTTGGATGACAGTCACTTAGTGATTACTATTGAAGGCATTGAAGAGAGAAAACATACATATTGACATTATAGAAAGAATCCCAGATGAGGTGAACCAGAGAAGATTTTTAAAAAGGGATCTTAGCAATTTGTTAACTGGGGTGACTTGTGTTTCTAAACCTTTCCATCAATCACAAAGGAGACATAGCACACAAGTTTGGTGAAATAAAGGAGCTTGTTTATACTCTTAGCCATGAAGTATTTGAAATGGAATGCAAACCAGTAGAAAATTCAAGAGGTCAAGTCCTTAAGCATGTTGAGACTTGTCTCTTCTTTTAATTTTACTAATAGTGCAATGTCACTTGTCACTCTGTCTGGTTATCTATGAGATAAAAATAAAAATCTCTATCTGGTGAGAAAGGCAACACAGTCAAAGGACCTACACAAATTTTAATATGTTCTGTAAAAGTTAGACATCAGGCCTATATTTAATCTTGAACCACATGTGTGAGGCAATTTTGAATAAAATCTTAAGCATGTTGAAACTAAGTCACCTGCATCCTTAATCATCAGGATAGCTTGCATCTACTTTGGAATAAAATGAGAAAATTACAGTAAAATAGGCTAACATCCAGACCAATAATTTCAAATGAATATGTAAGAAATGCCCCAGGGGAAATTAATTCAATTGCATGTGGAATATATTTATTATTTTCCTCTTGCCTTGATCATGAGAATTATCACTAACAGTCAGCATGGTAAAAATCAACATATGTTTAGTGCACCATGCCCCTAACAGAAGATATAGGTTATTAAATGGAAATCCCAATGCCAAGAAAAAGTTATCTCCCTATGAGTTACTGGTTAGTGAGGTACTAGGGGAACCAAGGCTATTGCAGTTGCTCTTCGTTGATCACTATAACTAAATGGTATGAAAATATTTCTAAAGACACTATACACTTTTGCTGCAGGACAGATAAATCTGTCTTGAACTGATCAGGAAACTCTCCTGCTGGGGATCTTTCACAGACTGAAAGGTGCTATATAGGTTGATGGGGGAGACAAGACATTAGTGGTCTTATCCTGCACTGGACCATGCATATTATGATACTGGCATGCCAGGTAATAATATGATTGTTTTATGGAGTTATTGTAAATAACAGTGAAGCCAGCCAAGTGGCTCAAGAACTTCCATAAGGCCATTCTGAGAGTCACTTAAGGATCCAGTTGTCCCCTGAACTTTCTCTTAAACTATTATGTATTTTATATTGCATTACATTGATCTTATTAGTCATCTAATCACACTAAATTTTGAAAATAATAATAAATGTGGTCATTGTTAAGACATCATTTACATTGTTAATACGCTATAGATAAATAAAACTTACTCTGAAAGAGTAATAGGCACAAATAGTATAATACAAAAATGTGTAATATGGGGTGGATGGGAAAAGAACTTTGGAAAGTTGATCTTAAGCTGTAGGCTAAGAAAGATTTGATGAACAGTATGGTGTTTTAGAGGACTATAGGATAATCACTGAGACTTAGGGGCTGAGGAAGAAGGTGAATGCTAAGGTGTAAGTTGGAAAGAGCCTAGACCAGGTTAGAAGGGACTGTTGGAGAGCCACAAAAGTGTTGCTGACTCCAGGTTTAAGGATGGACATTGATGATTTCAGTTTAGATTTGTATACTAGAGACATAATTCAAGTGGTATTTAAAATACTGGACTTTAAGAATTTTAGGTATAAATGGGCTGAAAGTGATTACAACAGAGATAAGAAAACTAGCTAGTACCTATGGCAGGCAGCATCCATTTTCCTCTTGGACCCATTTGTCATTCTATTAGGTAAGCTGACTTGTATTTTATTTTAAGTATCCAATTTCTTTCATAGACACAGCCCATATACTTCAGTTGGAGTTATTTCTTCTTGGAATTCAGCCATGAGCATGCAATGAATGCTAAGGTGGCTAGACAGAGTATTACATTCCCTGACCATAGTGATATTTCTGATGATTTGTAATTCATTAGAAAAATCCAGGAAATGAAATGACTTTTTTGTTGACTAAAGTTAAGGAAGAAAGGTACTTTTGTTATGGCTTAAATCTAGGAGGGCTTAGATTTGGTGATGTGGAAAGACTTATTGTCACCACTGGGAGTCTGAAGATGAGAACAATATAGACATGACCAAAGCCAGAAGTGAGATGGAGTCAATACTTGGGTCAAGGCATGCATGAAAGCTATACTGGAAATGTCTTCAACCAATCATTTTTATATGTTTTTTAAGACTATGTTGTAGTGGAAACATCACATGTGCTCTAAACCAGATGAAACTGAGATGGTTTTGAGCAGACAGCCTCTGACCATATCACTTCTATCTGAGTCTCAACTTGGTCTACAGCATAGCTTGTTTGAGCCACTTGAGTTGATTCCCCTTCAAACACTTCGTAGTGTCAAGGGTCGTAATGGTTTGTCCTAGTGACAGAGATGGGAAATGCCCTCTCACCACCTAGTTGAACTTCTTTGCAGTTTTCTTGGTTCAGTTTGTGGCAGAGCATTTAAAATGTACTATGTTCTAGTAGAGCCAGCGCCAAAAGTAATTTCTCAAACAGCTGCCTAATTATTCTCTTTTCTAGAGAAGTTCATAAGAGCCCTGAGTTGGCTATACATCCACTTCCCTTCACAGCAAGGAAGATAGATCTATGAAAAATTCATTAGTGCCTTGGGTCTCAAGTGCTCTATTCCCCTGCCCCAGAGGGTTTATAACTCCAGCTGAAAAGACTGTGAATTTAATCTGCCCAGAGAGATGCATCTCTGAATACTCTATCCTTCCAGACAGAAGGTAAGAGGTACATTTGCTTCTTGTAATGTGCATAGCATTACCTCTCTGTCCTTTTGTTCGTAGCAATAAGAATGTGTAGAGAAGTTATTAACAGATTGTACAAAGGAGCATTTGTTTTGAATTATATGGCAACATTTGAAGAGTAGAATTTAAAGTCCTGTACTTAGGCTTTCATGCACAGCAGTAATGTGGCGGGTTATAGTCCTAGTGTGTTAGAAGCAAGTAGAATTTCTCTCCTTTATGATATAGATTTGATGGAAACATTTGGTATATTTGCCTAATGAAGTCATGCTTCATCCATCTCAGAGAACACATTCCATTTGATTCAATTCTTCTAGCTCTGAGTTGGATGCTAGGAATATAAACATGAAAATCATTTTTTTTTTCTTTGTCGGGCTCAAAAATTGGTAGGGTAGAGAAGCAAGAAAGCACAGCTTTAGAGCATATGCAGCTGAATGGGCCAGGAAAAGCTTCTGGCAGGCACAAATATAGAGATGCTGGGCTATGCAGAAGGAAGAAAGAAAAGATACAGTACTTGGAATAGGCTTTAGGAAAATAAAGTAGAACTCATAAACACCACAGGAGTTCTCACTGGATTCCAGAAGCAAAGGATAGCCTGCACAAAGATAAGGAGACTAAAGACATTTAGTGTTTGACTGATGAGTGGTACATTATATCTGAAGGATGGTGTCCAGAAAGAGTATGTGTTGGGAAAAGAGTGTGGGAGTTTGCCACAAAGATAAATAGGAAGGCAGCTAAGATGTCACAGATGAAGGCTGAGTGACAATAGTCCTAGTAAGAAGGAGAATTGGCGTCAGCAGGGCATTGAGGAAGTTGGAATGGAGACAGAAAGGGGTGGTTATGTCAAAAACATTATACGGGTCTGACTAGTCACTAAGAATGTCTTCATGTGCCACCTGTGCAGCCTGCTTCCCTAGGGCACACATTTCCATCTGCTTTTGTTTGGCTTCATGGAAACAGAGCAAGACCTTTTCTCCTACAGATTGGAATATTGTTTCCAGAACTGTGAGTCAACTTTCAGAGAGGTATTCACACTGGAATGATGGTTTTTTCCAAACTTATTAATGTGTATAAAATTTGCTTTTTCACTAACCTGACGTTTGTACACATTTCATTTTAGTGGCAGCTTAGAGAAAGAAGAAACTCATTTGTAAGTCCCTTCAAATGGCAAAACCCAAGGTCAGCTTTCGAGTTTCATCCATACTCAGCTGGCCATTTCCCTTCAATTGATCAGAAGACTGAACATCTTTGGGTCAAGGAAAGGCTCTTGCTCACCTTTATTTTCCCCTCTGTAGTGTTCCCTAGCTATCTGTCTTTTATCTTCAGATTTCCATTCTCAGTCCTTGGATTTTGCAAAGACTATACATAGTTATATACAACCTCGATACTTATGGACACCACTCTCTTCTGAGCTACATGGCTAGGGTTTTCCATCTATCAGCCAATGTTAAAACAGATATCTACTTGGGGAAGAGTCTACTGACCCTTTTCTCAAAGTTTCACACAGAAAGAATTAAAGTAAAAAAAAATTATTCTGTCATCCTTTAAAAGATATAAAACGGGATTATTCCAAATGGCTACTTGGAATCCTAGCATTTCCTAGGGGTATTTAATTAATTGTGCATTTAAACTGATGATAATTATAATAAATTTAAGGATCATTAAGTACATAAAATAATTTTAAAAAGTGATTCTTACCAATTTTTACTGTCAAGTGGATTTTTTATTCAGTGGTGGGCAGCAAAGGAATTAGTTAGATATTTGTGTTCTAGTATTCATCATCCAAGTTTGAAGTTTTACTTTTGGTTCACACACAAACATACATATACACACACATTCTTAAAAGTTACAGAGACAAAAGCTCAAAATGTTATGCAAGCTGTTTGATGGAACACAATTAATAAGTCATGAAATAGCATCTGCAGCCAGAACTTCAAAACTCATGTCCTTTTAAGAAAGAGAAGAATTACCCAGGGAAATTTCTTTCTGGTCTAAAAGGGTAAAAATGCAGTAATGGGTCTGAATTCCTAGGAGGTCTCCATTGTCACCTTTGTGCTTTCAGAAATAGAATAGAGACAAATGTATTCATCAACAGCTTTTCACAGAAGGAATTCACACAATGATGAAATGGGAAAAGACCCAAATGGCACCATTATAAACATGGAGGAAAACATCTATCTATATTGAAAAAAAAAATGGAACCTTTCAGACAATTCAAGAGAAATACTTATTCTGATTTCAAAACCAGGAATAATTTCTTCTCTGTGATGGATCAGTTTATGGAGTTTGAATTTCACCAGAGAAATTTGCACAATATTTTATGTGTCTGCCTGGGGCAAGATCATTTTATCATTACATTTAAGTCAATAATGATAATAAAACCTGGTAGCATCATTCTCTTTCCATAATAATCTTTCCCTTGAGCCTAGGTGCCCCTCTGTGCATAGGAAGTACTTTTTCATTAATGCAAGTTCATTTGATCCTCACAACCAGGCAAAAAGGTATTAATACCTTGTTTCAAGGGCTCCTAGAGGGAAGACATTAGCGATGATGGACAGATTTTTCATCTCTAAGCCCTATCTTCTATTACATACTGCTTTCCCCAAACTGTTGGCATCTTTATGCAACATCTTCATTTGATTATTATTTTTAATTTTAATTAAAATATAAATACATCAGTTTCTTTTTCCCTCCCTTATCTTTAACCCTTCCCATGTTCCTTTCCACCAACCCCCTCCACAGGCACCCTCTCATTTCCTCTCAAATTCATAGTCTCTTTTTCTTTGATTATTATGGCTACATTTATAAATATATATAAACACATAAATATATAAGTTCAACCTGCTGTGTTTATTGGTGTTGTTTGTAGTATATATAAGTCAGCGCTGATTACTTGGAATTAGATAGCCAAATGGGTGGCTCTTC
Source organism: Uromys caudimaculatus (assembly GCA_028551405.1). Lineage (NCBI taxonomy): Eukaryota > Metazoa > Chordata > Mammalia > Rodentia > Muridae > Uromys > Uromys caudimaculatus. Next base: position 34,700,136 of record CM052718.1, on the reverse strand, counting down.
CCTGGGGAAGTCATACTTTCTTTCTCTTGGCATTCCTTAGTTACTGATAGTTCTTTATCTAGGAGTGGAACTCTGTGCAATTTTCCCCTTCTGTTTTAGCTTATCTAATGGTGCTATCATTGCTCAGGTTGTTTAGGCAGTCATATTGTTGAAGTAGCATGGATGTAGCTTCTCTTTCATTGCTAGAAAGCATGACCTTACAGGAGTTTTCTTGATCCTCTGGTACTTAACGTTTTTGCCTCCTGTTGCAGAATGTTCCCTGACCCTTAGGTGTAAGAGATGTGAGATAGATGTCTCTATTGTCTGGGCATTCAATAATTACTTGGATAATCTCTGCATTTTTACCAGCTGTGATTTTCTGCGATGATCTCCATTTGCTGCAGAGAAGTTTCTTTATGAAGAGTGAGAACCATACTTATCTGTGGGCATAAGGATAAATTTTAAAATTCAGTTAGGAATTACACTGGTTTACTAAAGTGGAGAAAAGGGGGTCTCATCTAAGACCCATGGCATCACTAACCCTAGGTAACTGGCTAGGTTTCTACTACTAAGCATGATTTTCCTCCTGTTTGTAAGCCTTAAGTCCAATTAGACAGCTGTTGTTTACCACCATGATGTGAATACCACTATTATATCTTTGTATGATCTGTTTTAATTCTAAAATGGATTAATTTTTCTGAAGATTCCCTCATAAGCGGCATCCCTACAATCCACCTAGTTTTGGAATAAATTGATAGGGGAGTTGACAGGTCAGTAGGATGCTTAACTCTTTCTTTGATAATTGATATAAAAGTTGTATGCTCTTTGGGTCATAGCTGCAGGGAAGAAGAGTATACATGATTTAGGGTTAGTTAGTAATTTAATTTAATTAAAGGTCAAACAAAAGTAATATAAAACATTTTTGTTTTCATCTGGCTACCTTGCGGTTCAGTGGTAAACCTTAGCTGCCTAGAGCTAATATATTCCATCTTCGAACAAGAGCAAAAAGCCTCTGAAGGAAAAAAAAAAGAAGAACTTCAGTGGCCTGATCCCACATATTATTTTCAAAATTAAGATCTTGTGAAGAAATTTTAGGAGAAACAACCAAATGTTTTTTTTTTTTTTTAATTTTTGCTCTCTTTTTTATGTATTCACATGGGTTATACTAGACACCATTTTTATAAGCATGAAATCAATTTTATATAACATTTCATGTAACAAAAGAACATTATAGAAACACTTAATTGTAAGCATTTGTCTTTATGAGGCACACATAAACTTATGGTTTGACTTAAAATCAATTACAGATATGATGTAACACAATTTACTGTGGAGATAATGGTAGCGAGCTGCAGAAATTCTCTAAGCTTGACTCCGGTTATTTGACAGATGACATGCTACCAAGTCAAATCCTTAAAGATGATTCCAAGGAATACATTTATTTGTGTTATGCTAAAGCTCTTAGGATCATAACTGCAGGGAAGATGAGTGTACATGATTTAGGGTTAATTAGTAAGTTAATTTAATTAAAGAGCAAACAGAAGTAGTATCAAACGTTTTTCATTTTCATCTGGCCAGTTTAGGGTTCCATAGGTGCCTAGAGCTAATATACACTGTCCATCAGCTTTTCTTTTACCTAATTATTATTTACTTTAAGATTCCATGAATATTGGTTGTCAGTTTTACAAGAACTAGTATCACCCAGGAGACAAATCTCAGGACATTATCTTTAAGGAAGTTTCCAAATTATGTTAACAGAGATAGAAGGACCCATCCTAACTGTGGGTCGCACCATCCATGGGTTGGGACATTTGACTGAGTTAAAAGGAAAAAATGAGCCAAGCACCAGCATTCTCTGCTCTCTGAATGTGCTTGTAATGTAACCATCTGCCTCATGTTCCTGACACTAGGCCTTTCCCACCATGAGGGTCAGTGGCCTCTGGAACTGTGAGCCAAAGTAACCTCTTCTTTTTTTAGGTTGCTGTAAAAATTCCCTTGTCTACAATAAAGTGTTTTGAGTCTCTTTATTATTTCTTTTACTAAGATTTATTTTTACAACCAGATGGGAACATTTGAGAAAAATTGGTTCTTAAAATTTTCATATCTATCTATCTATCTATCTATCTATCTATCTATCTATCACTAATGGTGGATTTATAATTTAGATCTTTGTGAAATTAGATGTAAAATTATAGTAACTCTATGGTTTGTCAGGTTAGAATCAGAATTAGTTTAGATGCTCTGACTGCTTCTGTGCTATCCTTTTGTGAGTCTGTACACTTTCAAGTGTAACATGCCTTCATTTTCCTTACTCTGCTTTTCACTGACATGTAGCTCTCATACCTATTGAACAGGTTAAAATAACTAAAGCTTTAGAGAAGTTAATCTGTGTCAGGAGGCTCTGACAAAGTAACAGAAGTATAAGCATTTGAAATGTAGAATCATATGAGAAACAACACAAACTAGCATTTTAAGAAAAATCCCAATGCTGCAAAAACAAAATTAAAAGTTCAGCTATAATTTATCTATGATATTTTATATGGTATATATGATTACATTATACATATATATATATATATATATATATATATATAAAGAGAGAGAGAGAGAAAGAGAGTGTTTTTCTTTAAATTTTTTCTCACAAAAGCTAGCTGTTTGTTTTAATAAACTATTTTTTCTATAAATGTAATACAAATTAATATCATCTGTCAAACTCCAATATACTCTCAAAGTAAAGATAATGATTTATTGCTTCTGAGCAGCATATTATTAGGAACAAAAACTGTTCACATGGTAGCAATGCCTATAAACATCCCCCAAATGTTGTATTTTATCATAATTTCATTTTAGAAATATTAACAAAATGCTCAAGTAAAATGGTTTAGATTAATGAACATTTCCTTCCTCATGAGGTACTGATCTCCACATTTTGGGAAAATGGATGTAAAATTAAAAAATAAAATATCTGAAGTCTGGTAGCACAGGTGATACTCTCCACTTTGGGAAGCAGAAGCAAGTAAATTATGTGTAGAAGTTATGCTTGGGATGCAGAATGGACTTCAGTGTAGCTCAGACAGCTTAGTGAGATCCTGAGGGGTCAGGGAAGTGGTTCAGAGGGTAAGAACATTTTCTTCAAGCATGATAACCTGTGTTCAAGTTTCCAGGACCCATGTAAAAACAAACAAACAAGGCAAATAAAAAATAAAAATGTCATGGTTTGAGTGCCTGTAACCCTAGTGATCCCAACAGAGGTCCCAAAGTCAGGAGAATCCCAAGAACTTGCTTGCCGGGCAGTGTAGCTGACTCCATGAGCGAGAGACTGGTATTAAGGAAGAATGTGACAGAATAAGACTCCAGACATTCTGTTCTCGCTTCTGAATGAGATGCATCAGCTTCTGTACTAGCACACACAGTTGTATTCAATAACATGCACATCACACACACACACACACCCACGCACGCACGCACGCACGCATGCACCAAACCTACATGCATAAAAATAATGAAGCAAAATGAGGACTTGGAGTTAAACCCACTGTACAGTCCTTATCCAGCATGAACTGGGTCAATAGGTTCAATTTTCATTACCCATCCCCAGAAGGAACTAAGGAAGAAAAGGAGGAGAGATAGAGAAATAAACTCAAACATGGAGTAAAAAGTTTCAACTTTCTTTCTTTTCTTTTCTTTCCTTTTCTTTTTCTCTTTTCTTTCCCTTCCTTCCTTCCTTCCTTCCTTCCTTCCTTCCTTCCTTCCTTCCTTCCTTCCTTCCTTCCTTCCTTTCTTTCTTTCTCTCACTTTTCTCTCATATTTTACATCCAGACTGCAGTTTTCCTTCTGTCTTCTCTTCACAGTTTCTCTCTCCCACCTCTCCTTTCCCCTAGACCCCAGGTTCACTTCTCCTCTTTTTCCTTTCAGAAAAAATCAGGCCTCCTCAGGGATATCAATTAACATGTCATATCAATTTGTAATAAGACTAGGCACCTCCCCTTATGTTAAGACTGGAGGAAGCAACCCAGTAGAAGGAAAGGAGCCCCAAAAGCAGGCAAAAGAGTCAGAGGTATCCCCACTCCTACTGTTAAGAGTCCCATAAGAGGAGGGCTCTAAGACCTAACTAAAGACACACAAGTGTGAAGGCTCTGGATGGACGTTGATCAGTGAGTAAAACTGCTTACACAAACCTTTCACCTAGTGGCCAAGATGGAGCTACATAAGAGTTATAGATTCTCCAACATGGTGAATAATCTTGCTTTAGGATTATTGTATTTTCATGGCCATGGTCCTTGTTCGGTGGAGCTGATTTCTTCCTCAACTTCCTCCTTGATCTCTTGTCCAAAACAAAACAAAAACAAAACACACAATCTTACCCAGACTGGAAAAAAATCTGAAGTTACAATGAACTTCAGGTGAAAGGATTCTTAGTACCCAGGCTATTGCATCCTACCTTGAAGAAGGAGCAATTCTCTGTGTATGCCTGGGACCTTCCCCTGGGCTCCTCTGGAGAGTACTGCTTCTTAGTTCAAAGTATTTTAGAGGGATCCATGCCATATATAGCACCCACATGGACATTGTGTTCCTACAGTGCGATTGCCAAGATCCTCAGGCTGAGCAGCAAACACCAGGAACTGTAAACTTCTACTGTTAGCTGTTCGAGAATAGTTAATTCCTAGAAAGGTAGAAATAGAACTCAGAGGACAAGTAGTAGAGTCTCACCATGTAGTTATGGTGGACAATGAAAAGCAATGGCAATAGCCTGCATGGCTTTGGATGCCTCTGAGACCTCACTAACAAATACCTCATAGGGAGGTAACTTGTGCTTAATGTGAGATTTCCATTTAGTAACCCAGCTATTCAGGGAGCAACATTCTTCACTAGCATAAATACTTGCATTCAAACTCATCTTTTAAAAATTATAAGTTTTAAGTATTTTACAAAATACTAGGGTTTCTTTATAAGACTTTTTCATATACTCTTAGCTTTGGTTAACTTACCTACATATTTCTTCCCCCATCCCCCTGTCCCCACACCCCTGTGCCAGTACCCCTCTCCCATATCCCTGTCCCCATTACCACCTAAATCTTTAGCTCCCACTATTCTCCCTCACTTTGTCATATCAGATGTTATATTTTTCTCATTGTATATTTATTGGAGTTGTAAGTTTGTAGGTTTAGATGTAGCTTCTTCCTGCATAGTTCACTTTATTTAACCCCTAGCCCTGGTCTTCGTCATTCAACACCCAGTCAGTTTACTACCGTCTTGAACATGTCTGCCCCAGTATTCTCCTTCTCTGCTTTCACTGCACATATACTGTACTGTCCCTCCTTCCTGGATGTATTCCCTCTGCCATTGGGCAGAGTCTAGTTTCCTAGCTTCTTCAAGTTAGCACAAAAAAACAAAAGAAGTTAAGAATAACTTCATTGATATCCCAACTTGTGTATGTCATAATTTTTGCTTCTCTATATATCACTAAGATGTACAACACTTAAGGAACAGCTGAACCTTCTGAACTTGTATATTCCATGTTAAATCCATGGGAATGTCCATATTTTGTGGGTTCCAAAGCTAAGGGGCCATGGTAACAAACTGTGACTAAAATTAACTAAAAAATGTATATATTTTTTAAAATGTAAAAAATAAATATTAAAAGTGATATAGATAATACGAAGAATTGTTATATAAAAGTGCAAATCACAAAACTATGAAAATAATATTTTGTTAACTGAAAGCTAGAATTATTATAATATTTTCATACACTTTGGGTGCATGTACTTCATCACTGCTTCTAGTAAAAATACAGGGCTGGAGTGATGGCTTGATGGTTAGGAGCCCTCTTGCTGCTCTTTAAGAAGACACAGGTTCAGCTTAGAATAGTCCATGGTAGCTCACAGGTATTTTTAAAATCCAGTTCCAGAGAATCTGACACCCTCTTATACAGTACACATGCATACATGTAGGCAAACACTAATACATACAAAATAAAAATACAATTACAGGTTGAAATGCTCTGTAGTTATCAGTTTCTAAAGTGATTAAATGGTATCCACTAGGGTTGATTACAGATTTGCCTTTTTACTATTGGCAGTTCAGAACATTCAACTTTTATCTTTGATACTCTTTTGAAAATGTGGCAGACCTTTGTCCAATTTGGAGAAAGCCTGGTCAAGTTTCTTTTATCTATGAGCTGTACTTCTTGGGGGTGAATTGACCTTTCTTTCATAGTGCCTAATCTTCAATCCACTTTGAATTGAGAGCATTGCTTAGTCACTGGCCACATCTTCTGATGCATTAAGAGACACAGTGGCCCTGCAGCCTTGTGGTCCAGTGCCAGTTGAGTCAGTGTAGATACTAGTCTGACTGTTACTGGAAAACTTTAACACCCAAAGTGGCTGACAATACCTGTGTATGCCCTAATCCCAAAGAAGCAGGCTCTAATGCCAGAGGGATAATGTTTCTACTGAGAGCAAAGGAAAACAGGCAGAGAGAGGGCTTCCTTTGTCCATGTACTTTACATAGGCGGCCACCATAAAGGTGGATCTTGCTACCTCAAAAGACCTGGTTTAAAGTTTGGTCTTTCCATTTAATAATTTATTCAAGAAAATCCAGTCACAGGTATAGCTAGCTGCTTGGGTTTTAGTAAATTCTAGATGTAGCCAAGTTGACATCCAAGATTATTCTTCATAACTTCTTACATTGTTTATTCCAGTAAGGAACTGAGCTCACTCAGCTTCAATCACCTTAATGTTTGATTACTTAGATTCTCCCCCTTTTTTCTCAAAATTCTCACCTATTCTTTCTTCTTAAGCTCTCCATATGTAAATTATAATCAACTATTTAGTTTGTGCACATGGACACACACACATATTCATCAAATTTGCTGCCAATGGTTTGGAACTGCATTTTATTTACTAGTCACTACAAGACACAAAGGTATCTTTATTACAATTATCCATAAATGCAGTTTACAATGTATGAATTTAGGTCTTTAAATCAAAGTAACAGAAACATCTAGGGATAGAAAGAGCAGATTAATCTAACAAAGAAGCCATTGGCCTGCAAGTGTAAACAGTCTGTAGACAGTTTATGTTTTGGTGATACTGTTCATTCACTAACTTTTAGCCTGGATATGAGAATGTGGCCTGTTGATTGGTTTTAATAAAAAAAAAAAAAAACACTAAACATAATAACTTCTTAGGATTTACTGGTGGTAACAGAAGTCTTACACTATCTTATTGCATATACAGAGTGTGAAGATTCAAGTTACATTTGAGTGCTTAATAAGATCATTTTTAAATATATATATATATATATATATATATATATATATATATATATATATATATATATATATATATATATATGAGAAAACAAGAACAAAACCAGGAAACTATCTGCAAGATTGTTGTTCTAGATCATTCCAAACAGAGACACTTCAAGGTCTTACCACAAGGAGTCACTCTCTTTATAACATAAACAAATTAATTCCTAAGTAGTTGCTATCTCTCTCTATCTTTCCAGAACCACCTGTCTCTGTAAATATTTTAAAAAGATAGTCCTGAAACATATGGACTCATAATGGCTAGATGTGTAGGAGTGTGACAAATTCATAGAGAACATCTCTCAGTGCAGAATGCTTACTATATAAAAATGTTGTTATGCTTCTAGACCCTATCTTCTAACCCTTGTAGTAAATATTCAATTTGGACATGCAATCCACTTTAGAAATTTTATTTTTTTGCACTCCTTCTATAATTACTATACTTTTTAAAAAGGAATTTTTTTGTCATGTTATTTCTGTGTCTTCCTTTGCTAATTTTCCCTTTGGTTAGATAACTTACACGTTCTTTTTATGGTCTTGAAACCTGCAGTCTTATTTGTTTGGGTGATATGTGGCACTTCTGAAGAGATTTGGGTTTGCAGGCAATGATAGGCCGTGGGTGAGTAGTAATATAAACTATACCCAAGTTGGAGAGTTGCTGGGCAGGGTGTGGCAGAAGAGCTATTCAGACACAGCAGTCGGGTTCTGTATCTCTAAATGCTAGGCAAAGCATCACAGCTGAGAAATTAAACTCACTCCTATGTCGATTTATTACACCTATCTTAAATTAAAAGCTGTTTTGGAATCTAATTCTCATTCTAGTCTCTGTTGCCATTCACAGGCTAGGTAGATGAAGGGGATATATCTTCTCCAGTGTCATAGAAGGTCAGATAAATGGAAGTCCTTTTCCTAGACAATCAAAGTAGATAAAACTCATTCTGACAGTCTAATGCCAACAAATGAATGATATAATGAATTTTATAAGATATTTAGAAATTATAAAAGCAATACATACCTTTGGTTATGTTATCAAATGATTCAGATCTACTTACAGTAGATAAAGATATGATTATTTTTTTAGAAGAAATTCTTCTATACTTCTCTTTGTGCTCTTACAAATATGAACCTGGGTTATATGGAATACCAGATCCTTGAAGGCCGACTTTAAAATTTGTATTGTTGTATTTGTAGTCCTCAGTATAGGCATTAACCTTTAATAATAATTCAGTAGATATTTTCTGAATCTGTCATGTTATCAGTTCTAATGAGAACACTACTGTAATTGAAATGCATCTTAGATTTTGTAGCTGCTTACAACATAGATTGGAAGCATTTTTGTTCTTTCCCAGTAGCCTAAGTTAATTGACCATTGAGCATGTGTGTGTGTGTGTGTGTGTGTGTGTGTGTGTGTTAGATTTATTGAAAAACAACATATAAGGTTTAATTACTTTTAATTTAAAAAGAAACAAATTCCACAGGACTGAGGAGATAGCTTAGAGGTCACCTGATTTTGACAAAGTTCTTTAAATTCTGTGCATTAGTTTCTTTGGATTAAGATTCAACACAGCCATTTGTTGCTTGTGCATGTCGTGCATTCACTTATATAAGCCCTTCTCACAGCAGTTTCTCATAGAGATGCTAACACCCACATGAACAAGACACCTCCTTACTTAAGGTATGTACCCTTTCACTAGATGGAGAAAAACCTGTGACGAGTGAGAAACCAAGCAAGCAGATCATAAGAAAGAGTGCCCGTGGGCAGAGATGAGGATGCACTCTGATTTCTGAGCAGGAATCAGAGTGAAAAGGCTCCAAATCCTAAAGCTCAAAAACTATTACTAGTCTGAACCAGAAGTGAGTGAGAGGAGGAACAACCCACCTGAGGCCAGAGATTGACAGACGGGGGAGACAGAGAAGACACTTTATAATTGAGCTGGATTGATGAACGTTGTTTCTCAAACCAGAGCAGAAGGCCAAGCACAGCCTGTAGGAGATGCTGTAAGATGCGGGCATGGATGTGAGTGTTGACAGACACATCTCCAAACCCAGGTTTCAGGGAGACTTTTTAAAATGTATACTTTGTCTCCTTTTTCATTTCCCCTTATTCTCTACAAAATTGCGAATGCTTTGAAGGCAAGCGGCGTCTCTTTACCTTATCATTATTACCATCGACCATAGGCCTACCTATAATAGGAACTAACAAATATCTGCGGAATGATGAATTATGAAACTGAGTGTGAGCTGACTCCAGACCACATGGACTAAGTTCCAAACGCTTAAATGATCTACACATTCCGTCAGCTAAGACAGACATGTGTTTCCTACTTATCAAGACATGATTCACTCACTCCCTGGTGTCCCTTTTATCTCTTTTAGTCTCCCTGTATATACATTTACATATGTGGCCATTGAATTAGATGCTCATAAATACTGCTGGGTATTGTTTTATTTAAAATACCGCTGGTATGGGTAAATGTATCAGGCTTTGACTACACACTTTTCTGCATATCTGTACCACAATTTCCTGGCTGTGCATTGGATGAGCTAAGTAGCGGGGCAGGATCAGATTTCCCCTATAAAGTACAGTTATCTGGTGAAGGACAACTGTTGCAGGAAATATTTCAAAAAGAAGGAATATATCGTATGTTCCCATGCTATGCCCTGGTCCTCTCATCCCTGGTGGGTTGGCTGACCATGCACTGGCAGGTAATGGCCAACTTGCTTTCATCTCGTGGAGCTCTGACTCAGAGCTCCATGATTTCTCCACCTAGCTTGCTAGGTTCCCACTGGCGGGTCGCTACCACACCAACCCCAAGCTTCAATACCCCCATGGCCTCTGTGGTACACACCAGGCAAACCCACACTTTGCCATTGTACACTTCTCTCTGGGACCCATATAAGCCACCACACGAAGGAAAACACAAGACAAACTTAGCTCAGAAACAATACTAACGCGGGGACCTCAGCTTGGGCCACAGGGCTCCATAGCCGATTAGCGCCTAGAGAGGGATATCCTCCCCGGGAGCTTGGAAAAGACGGGAGTGGGCCCAAGACAAGCTCCACAGCTCACCTGGAACTGCCCCAAACCTGCGAGACACAGGGACTGAAGTAGGCGGGCATAGAAACCCCCTGGATCCCAACAGTGGTGGCTGAGGCAGGAGACGTCTGCCTGGGCCACCAGGGTTCCATAGTCAAGCAGCACCCGCCAGGAGAAAGTTACTCTCTCAGGAGAGTGGAAAAGCCCCAAGTGGGGGCAAAACGAGTCCCAGTGCTCACTGATTCCGCCCGGCTTCCGCGGGCCACAGAGACTGAGGGACAGCAACTTCCGGCCTCCACCTGTGGCCGGGGATCTCAGCTTGGGCCACAGGGCTCCATAGCCAATTAGCGCTGGGAGAGGGATACCCTCCCAGAGGCTTGGAAAAGCCGGGAGTGGGCCCAAGACAAGCTCCACAGCTCACCAGGAACTGCCCCGAACCTGCGAGACACAGGGACTGCAGTAGGCGGGCATAGAAACCCCCTGGATCCCAACAGCGTGGCTGCAGCAGGAGACGTCTGCCTGGGCCACCAGGGTTCCATAGTCAAGGAGCTCCAGGAGAAAGTTACTGACCCAGGAGCATGGAAAAAACGCCTCTCAGAGAGAGCTGGTCTTCAAGGAGTATTGATACAGAGGCCTGCAGGTGAGAAAAGCCATAGCCAGAAATAAGATCAGCTAACATCAGAGTTAACAAGATGGCAAAAGGCAAGGGCAAGAATCTAAGGAGCAGAAACCAAGGCCACTTGGCATCATCAGAAACCAGCTCTCCCAACACAGCAAGCCCTGGAGTCCCCAATACAACAGAAAAGCATGACTCAGATTTAAAATCATTTCTCATGATGATGACAGAAGACTTTAAGAAAGAAATTAACACCCTTAAAGAAACACAAGAAAAACAGAGGTAAAGTACTAGAAGCCTTTAAAGAGGAAACACAGAAATCCATTAAAGAATTACAGGAAAACACAATCAAACAGACAAAGGAAATAAACAAAACCATCCAGGAGCTAAAAATAGAAATAGAAACAATAAAGAAATCACAAAGGGAGACAACCCTGGAGTTAGAAAACCTAGGAAAGAGCTCAGGAGTCATAGATGCAAGCATAACCAACAGAATGCAAGAGATAGAAGAGAGAATCTCAGGAGCAGAAGATACCATTGTCAACATCAACACAACAATAAAAGAACATACAAAATGCAAAAAGCGCCTAACCCAAACCATCCATGAAATCCAGGACACAATGAGAAGACAGAACCTAAGGATAATAGGCATAGAAGAGAGTGAAGATTCCCAACTTAAAGGACCAGTAAATATCTTCAACAAAATCATAGAAGAAAACTTCCCTAACTTAAAGAAAGAGATGAACATAAATATACAAAAAGCTTACAGAACCCCAAATAGATTGGACCAGAAAAGAAATTCGTTCCATCATATTATAGTGAAAACACCAAATACACAAAACAAGGAAAGAATATTAAAAGCAGTAAGGGAAAAAGGTCAAGT
>CM052718.1:34640001-34687809 GCA_028551405.1 Uromys caudimaculatus | reverse complement strand
AATGCCCAAGTTTCACTTAACAGTAACCGCTGGACTGAGAGTGAGGTCCCAATGGAGGAGTTGGAAAAAGGACTGAAGGAGTTGAGGGAGTTCGCAGCCCCATGGAGGGAGCAACAGCGCCAATGGGCCTGACCGACACCCCCCCCCAGTCATCCTGACGTTTGGACCACCAACCAAAGAATACACATCTATGGACCCATGGTTCAGACCACATATGAGGCAGAGGATGACCTCCATGGTCATCAGGGAGAGAGGAGAGGCCCTTGGGCCTGAGGGTGTTAGAGGCCCCAATAAAGGGGAATGTCAAGGTGGGAATAGGGGGATGGGTGCGCGGGTGGGTGGGAGGTGGAATTCCCTCATAGAGGTAGGGATGGGGAGGGGATAGGGGGCTTCCAAAGAGGAGACCCAGAAAAGGGGAAACATTGGAAATGTAAATAAAGTATCAAAAAAAAAAAAAAGAAAGAAAAAAGAAAGAAACAATACTAACTTAATCTCTGGGCAAAAACAACTAAAACCTAATCTTGTAAACCTTATCAAAGTCTGATTCCTCTGGTGGCAAATCCTTGCAGATCTGCGGTACCAAGAGACTCTGGTACCTACATCTTACCTACATGTTGTCCCTGTTCCAAAAGGATCCCCCCTCTCTCTCCTGCTTGCTCTCTTCCTCTCTCTGACCTGGAAGTCCCCCCTATGTGCCCAATGATCGGCTCTTTTATTCATTGGGGGATTGGTTCACAAGAAGTCACAGATATAACTCACTCCTTGTCTGAAGCTCCTCACAGGAGAGCAGAATTAAAATACAAAAAGCCCCAGGGCTATCCACAACAGACAACAACAAAAAGATGAAATCTGCAGTGGCAAACTCAGAGTTGCAAACAAATGGGAGTTCTGTTGGTGCAGATATAATCATCTGATTATGGTTACAAACAATGATAACTTTCAATAATGACTGCAGTCAGTACTCTGGGGGATAGATATTTCTTATAATAAAGATGCTAGAGGACAGATATTCCTTGTAATAAAGAACACCAAAATGGGAGAGCACTGTAGATGAAACCCTGGGAAGGGCTGTGAATTTTATAACACCATATACCTAAAAGTTTATGGTTTTATGAGTAGATAGTGCTTGCTCAACCCTTCAAAGTCAAAGAAGCAGCTTTCACACATTCTTTGTGTGTTTATTCAGCAAATAAATTTTATCAAATAGCAAGTAGAGTTGAGGGAAAAGAAAGAAATTGTGGTTCACAAGAGTCCTGACACTTAAGAGATAAGAATCCACCTTTGTATGACATAGCCCCATAAAAGTCCTTCCTATCATTTTGTTGGCAAGTTTGCCTCTTTTGGAAAATGGGGTAAATGCTGAGGATAGAAGACTGGGAAGTGATCAGTCTCTGGACTATTATTTGTGTGTCATTTCAGTGTATCTGCCACAAATGGAAATTTAATCTCATTAGCAGGTACTAAGGGGTAAAAACTTAATCTAATTGTAGTGAGAAATTTAGGAAGTAATTAAGACTGTATGCAGTCATTAGAGTTGAGTCCACATAATTAATTTCTAGTGGTTTTATACCTTTTTAGCAATAGAGGAAGAAACTAGAGCAGACAGACATGTGTTCCTTGCCTTTTGCCATATGATGTCCGGTACATGTATGCACCTGTTTGACGATACAATTATAGATGTGAGAATGCAACTATTTGGCCATGAACCTATATATTTCTAAGCCAAAATAAAGCAATTTTTAAAATAACTGACCTGGTCTATGTTATTGCATCGTTTTTAACAGGAAATGTACTAAGAGAACCAGTGAGCCGAAACTGGAGTCTTTAATCTCTGCCTCACATTGTCACAATGGACTGAGTGGTACAGCCATATAAGAAAAGAGACATCTTCAAAACCAAATAATAAGCATTACCACCAAGAGGTATAGAAGGATCCTACAAGAGCCCAGAGGTAGCCATTCACGGTAAGGCCAGCAGAGTCTGCCATGTGGACAAGGTAAAAGCTCATGATTTTATTGCCTTCATATCAAAATTGGCTTAAAATTGAATCACTTGGCTCTTTCTCTTTTTATTACATCCCAGTTCAGAATGCTTGCATATCTTACTAGCCAGCCTTCTCTTAGATCTGCAGTTGGGCTCAGCAGTCCAGTCTATGCTAGTCTTGTTTGTAGATTTAGCCTTTTTGCAGAAAATAGGCTTGGTCTGCCCATCATTGGCACTCTGTTTCCTGTCATAATGCCATGTTCCCTGAGCATAAAAACGCTCCTTGCACTTCTTTTATTGTGTAACTTTGTGAACTTTTACTATTTACTTTGTTCATCTTGCAATATTTCTTGCATAATATCCGGTGGATCTTAGGACCATTTACTATGCTTTCTGGAGTGATATTGGCGTAGAAAGATCCCATGGACACCTTTAAACCCAAGTAGAAAGTCTTTATTGCCAGCCAGCAGCCACACCGGAAATTTGTCCATATCATGCAGCCCTGTGCCTTACAGCCCTTAATGCACGAAAGTAATATGTTGGATGGCACACTTCAGTTAGCAAGATGTGCAGCTACAGAAGCAAAAGGAAAGTGTTAGCACATTTAAGGACTTTTCACTTCAGAGCTTCGTAAGCCATATCGAGGAAGTTACTTAGACTTTTGTTCCAGTTTTGACAGACAAGCTAGGAGTTTGTTCTTTTTGGGGGCAGATATTGCTGCCTATGTGCTGGGTTTCAAGGTATGATTGGTGTTTCTGACTTGGCATCAGTTATGCTACAATCTGGGGGCCTATTAAAGGCAAATCCAATCAGGATAGGTCACTAAAACCAACATGGTAAAAGAAGGTCTATTGTGTGCTACCTATCAGGATAGGACCTATCTACCATGCCCACTACAAGATTCCTGAATCCATGATAAAAGATCAGAAATGGAGGTCCAGGGGAGGTGAACTGCTTGCCCAGGATCTGAACTCTTATTTTTTTTTATTTTAAATCCTGAAGTCTGCCTACAGTAACAAATAGTGAGCACCAACTTTAATTGAATAAACATTCTCCCTATGACCTTTAAAATGATATTAGGCATCTGATTTGCACCATAAACTGTTTTAAGTGTTTTGTGGTATACACTATTTAATTTCTTCTAACAATGAGATGAATAACATACTCATGTTTTACAAATGAGGAAACTGAGGCATACAGGAGCTAATCACAAATTACTAACTATAAAAGTGTATTCAATCTAGCTTTCTTCCAGCATCTGCAGTCTTAACCTGTATGCTGTAATGTGTATCTATCACCACTTATCCTCTCTGTACCCTTATTTAACAGACTTTCCTGGAACTTAATTTTAACACAGAAGGAAATTAACCGTAGGAAGACAAGGCTTAATATCAAGTAAAATACAAATAAGCAAGAAGTGAGTTGAAACCTATAGCTGCTTATATTCTCATGCTAATTAGGGTCCCCAAAAGCCTGTTTGCAAAGTCCCTCAGGAAAGACTGAGGGAGCCTGCCACCAGTTGGTTTTGATTGGTAAATAAAGTTGCTGGCAGCCAATGGCTGGGCAGGAAAACAGAGGTGGGACTTTTAGGATTCCCAGGCAAGGGACAGAGAAGGAGGAAGAGGAGGAAGGAGAGTCATGCGCCATGCCAGGAGAAAGTGAAGGAGAAAAAAGACGCTGTGCCTCAGAAGGTGTAGAATAGACAGCATAGCTGCCGTGTGTGTGTGTGTGTGTGTGTGTGTGTGTGTGTGTGTGTGTGTGTGCGCACACATGCTCCAGAATCATATTGGGTAGCATTAATTGGGTACTGCTACAAAAGCCTAACATCCATATATAACAATACTATCAAACATATGAATGAGTTTGTAGCAAAAAGAGGAGAAATTACAGAACATAATTATAGTATGCAAGAGCAGAGAATGATGCTGGGGTGGTTTGAATATATTTAGCCCAAGAATGGCTCTATTAGGACATGTGGCCTTGTTGGAGTAGACTTGGCTTTGTTGGAGGAAGTATGTCACTGTGGGGTTGGGCTGTGAGACTCTAGGTCCCTAGAGGAGAGTCTTCTCCTGGCTGCAGGAGATGTAGAACTCTCAGCTCCTTTTCCAGCACCGTATCTGCCTGGATGCTGCCATGCTTCCTGCCAAACCTCTGAAACTGAAAGCCAGCCCTAATTAAATGTTGTTCTTTATAAGAGTTACCTTGGTCATGGTGTCTGTTCACAGCAATAAAACTCCAACTAAGACAGATGCTAAGGTTTATGTGCTTTGTGTTCTTATAAGATTCAAGTAGGCATATTTATACTAAATCCATTGCATGGATACTAATATTTAAGCATAATCTAAAGGAAGAAGTAAACTTTAAAATCTGGAATATATTATATATGTATACAAAAGTGCGTGCAATAACAACTAATGAAAAAGAGGCCATAAATTTAAGAGAGTGAGGGATGATATATAGGATGGTTTGGAGAAAGGAAAGGGAAGGGAGAAATGTAATTACATTATCACTTCAAAAATAAAATTTAAAAAGGCAAAAACGATCCTAAAAATACTGGAAGAAATAGATAACAAATGGAAAAATATCTTGTCATTCAAAAGCAGGCAGAATGGGCCTTGTTGGCCATCAGGGGGAGGAGAGGCCCTTGGGCCTGAGGGTGTTAGATGCCCCAGTGTAAGGGAATGCTAGGGAGGGAAGAGGGGAGTGGGTGGGAGGGTGGGTGGGTGGGGGAGCACTCTCATAAAGGCAGGGGGAGGGGAAATGGAATAGGGGGTTTCCAAAGGGGAAAACATTTGAAATGTATATAAAGTAAATATCCAAAAATAGAAAAATAAAATAATAGAAAAAAATTACTCAAAGCACTGAATATGATGGCACAGAAAAATAAAAAACGATATCTACAAATTTCAACATTAATTATAATAATAAAAAATTGATTATTTGTCTATCGCCTGCATGAATATAAGTGTTCAGAAAGGCTAAAATATTTGTAAAATGTGAAACATGCAAATACTGTGCAACAAAATATTAATAGCAAAATTTAGATGAAAATGTCATTGCCTTAGATTTTTCCCCTTGTTGCTATGATAACATATTCTGAGGAAAGCACTTCAAGGAGAAAGAGGTTGTTTACAGCACAGTTCTGAATCATAGTCCTTCATGGCAGGGAGGCCACAGTATCAGGAATTTTAGACTGCTCATGTTATGTCCACAAGCGAGACCAGAGAGCAACAAATGTATACATGCTAGTGCTTGCTCTTTCTACTTTATACAGCCCAGGATGCTCTGCCCATGAAATACCCTCATCCCCAATTGACATATGTCTTCCATATCAGTACATAATCACTACAATCCCTTATAGACATCATTACAGGCTAACCTTAATCTGAACAACTTCTTATAGGTGTGCCAAAGGTCTGCCTCCTACGTGTCAAGTTGGCAGCTGATGCTAACCATCACAGTAATTATTAAGAATTTGAAGAAAAAGTCTTTTTAGGGACAAAAACTTCACTATAATGACACTGTACTAAATTCACCAAAGAGGATGATAATTCTTAAAACAGATAGAATTGAGAGTGGAAACTTACAAAGACATTACTACATCAATATTTTTGCTCTCTTCTCAGTCATCCATAGGGGAATCAATACCAAAGTAATGAACTTACATATATTTGGATAGCACAATATCAAGCTCCAGGTAGTATATGCTTAAAGAACTTTTTAACCCTAAAATTAGAAAATTTATGTTATTATCAAACACAAAGTAAATACCCATTCCAAAGATAAGAGGTCATAAAATAAATCTGTGTGAGTAACAGGAAGGTAATATTGTTTTTAATAATCCACTGGCTTCTATGGGACAATATCTGGTATAGAGTGTGTTATAAAATACCAGTAAGTATTAAAGGATAGCAACATTATTCTAGAAAGTAATGGTTGTTATTATCTAGAGTGAGAATTGGAATTATCCATGTGGAACAATAAAATGTTAAGTGAAGAGTAAAAGGAAATAATAATTTCTCGACCCTCCAACTGCTCAGATGTTCTTTATGGAAGGCATATATTACTATCACTGTATGGCTTCCTAAAGACCTGTTAGTGTGAGGCTTGGGAGGAAGATTCATTAGGGCAAAATATAAAGTCTGAGGAGCATTCCATTCTCTGACAGGCTATTGAACTCGGAATTTTCTGTACTATTCTTAAAACTTTAGTTACACTCAGCAACTCAATGAAAATTGATGAGTCTCTATTTCACTGTCTATCCCTGCCAAAGGAAATGCTCTACTTGTGAAAATATTTGCAAAGCACTCCAGGCTAACATATTTCAATCAATCCTTGAAATAGGATGATAATTACCTTGCTTTCTGAGCCACTGGCTGTAAAAGAAAATCAATGTAGATTATATTTGGGGCTAGTAAGAACTTACTCCTACAGTAATTTCAAGTATATTGCTTTTTATTTATTCAATATGTTTTTTCAGCCCATGGAGCATTGCACTGCCATAATCAGATCACCACAAGTCATCAGAAGAATCATTCAGGAGAGAACACAATAATCCGTAGAGTGTTTCATTCTAAGAGATTTCCAGTTTCAATCATACTTTTACAACCTTCAAAGCTTTCACATTCATGGCCAAATTTAATAATGTAGCTTGCAAAATATGAATGGTGTATGTAGTTTAAACACACACACACACACACACACACACACACACACACACACACACAGAGGTTTGAAGTCTCACTGTCAAGAATGGAAGAAGTGGTTAAGTATAAAAGGAAAGAAAGCAGTTATTAAGGATAACCCAGAATTGAGCCAAGAGCTAGGTTCTGCAAATCTGGATTTCTTCACATTAGATTTCACATTTGAGGAATTGTAAAGATATCTAAATCAAAGATCCCCTCACACTCAGCAAAGTGTAACTATAAATTACCAAGATAAATCAGCTAATTTGTCTCCAAGTGAAACAAGCTAAGCATTCCATCATTCCGTTATTTAAGTAAATATTTTTCCACCAGCATTTTTTAATGTGTTCATTTCTGTCATTTTAGGTTTTGTGAGTAGAGAGAATGAAGCCCTCAAATTAACATATTCCACTCAACTGATCCAAGTCTAATCTGTTTTCCCTATGCATATTTGCAAAATAAATCCTTGTGCCACTAAGAATCAACTGCTGCCTTCCTGGGGAAAGCCCCTCACCTTGATACTAGCTCAGTATTCTGCAGGTGTGTTTCCTCCATATGTTGGCCTATGGATACCTTTTTTCCCTTACTCTTTGGCAGGTCAAGGTTGCTTAGACAAATAGAATCAGTAGGATATGGATAATTTAACTTTTATAGCCCCAAATACCTAATGGAAATAACTTAGAAAAGGAAAGACTTATTTTAACTCAAGGACTTTTATCACCTTCTGCTTTCTGAACATTATGGTAGTCAAAGCACATGGAGAACGATTTTTAACTCATGAAAATCAGGAACTAGAGTGAGAAAGGAGGCATAAGCAGATACAGCTTTACCTGACCCACTTGAGGACCCAGCTAGGTCCCATCTCCCAAAGTTCCCATCACCTTATAAAATAGAGTCACACAGGATGCAGACGCTTATGAACATTTCATAATACAAAATTAATTCTCTCTTGGAAATTCAGTAAGTATTTGTAGCATTATTCAATATTCTAAGCCTAGGGTCTCTAGTGGCCCTCAAAGAAAAACCTTAACTGTCGGTCTCTGTAACAATCAAACAGGAAATTATATATTGTTAAGAAATGAGAGCATAAAACATTTCCATTATAAAATGGAAGAATGGAAGCTTAGAAAGGAGAGATGGGATCAATTCATCATCAAAACTCAGCAAAGCAAACACTGGATACTTAGATCCATGTCTGAAAACTAGGACATATGGTAGCATGCTGTAAGTCCATGCTGGGGAAGCCCCCGTATTACAGCCCTGCCATTTCAAACCCACATAGATTCTCTGTTGAGCTGGTTGATCTGATTGTCTCTGGCTTTTTTTTTTTTTTTTTTTCAAATCTTTTGGCTTCTCCAGAATCCTGAGGTCTCCATCACAGTTTAGATCACCCCACCCTCAAAGCTTCACAAATTACTTTCCTTGTGTGTGCTATAAGAATTATGACTGCCACAGATTGCACAGCCCCCAGTGTTTTCCTTTGACATCTGGATGGAAGTACCAGTGATTCTGTCATTGGATTTTATGTGCCTGAAAAACTGGCATCACAGAGATGATGCCAAAACTTGTTGCTTGCCTGTTCTGAGGCTGGGCCCTCTTAGACCATGTCTGCATTAGCTTCTGAATACCTTGGAGGCTTGGCATAGCAAAAAGTCTGGAGAAATAACTTGCTGTAGATGGCTTTTATAGGGTAAGAGTATCTGGATGGTGCTGCTCTTCACAAGGGAAAGCATTTTAAATGAACTGACTTTTATATACACTTGAGCCCATGGTATATGAAACCTGATATGCCTTACTGATGTAAGTTCAAGGCATCTTCTCTCAGTTGATATTAACCAAGGCCACACTTACAACTGAAATCTGTGATTCTCTAACTGCTTTCTGGATGACATTCTGGCCTTGTGAGTTCCCCCAGAATTACCTATTAACTCTACTTTTACCAATGTAAGATTTCTCTAATGTACTTCATGAAATTGCTCAAATTCCTACTGCTAACCAGTTTCAGATTCTTAAGAACCATGTAGTAAGGCTTATTCAATGTGATGATCCAACTTTATGGTTCTGATTTTCTTTGCTAGGTATACTTTATAGCTGCTGTGGCCCAGTACCTCAGAAAAACAACTTATAGGAGAAAATATGCCTTCTAGACCATCGCTTCAAAGGCTTAGTTTATGCAGCTTTACCCTACTTGCTTAGATAGAACATCATGATGGTAGGAGCATATGGAAAAGGTGATTGTTCATCTCCTGATGGACAAGAAACAAAAAAGAGAGGAAAGAAACAGAAACCTGTGACAACCTTTAGGATACACCCCTCGTAACCTTTCTTTATCGGAATCCACTTCCCAGCATTTCCAGCGCTCCAAAACTAGTGATATCAACAAGACATCATGAATGGAACACATGGGCTTACAGGGAACAGTTCATCTTCAAATGATAACATATAAATAGATGTGTAGATAGGAAGGGAGGAAGAAGAGAGAGAGAGAGACAGAGAGAGACAGAGAGAGACAGAGAATAATGTGGGTGGTTATGTGACACAAGGTAAAATATCTTTTTACAGAACTATGAAAGCTGATTATATCATTTGGTCTGAGTCTTTAGGCTTGATAATCAGAAGCTTATGTCTGGAGGTCAAAGAAAGATGGGTGTCTCAGCTAAAGAAGAGAGTAGAAGTCCACTTTTCTTCTCTTATGTTTTTGGATCAGTCCTCAACCTCAATGATGGATCGTCTTAACTCAGGCCACTGACTGAAATGCTATTGTCTTCCATGAACGTCATCATAGATACCCATCTGTAATGTTTTACTAGTCATCTGAGTAATTTTAACCCAGTCAACTAAGTATACAATGTTTACCAACATGATGCACATTGTTCTAAAACATGGGTTTCGATATTTCTGATTATTGCTTTGGGCATCTTAGGTTCAATCCCATGAAATTTAGGGAAGACTTTATTCCTTCCAAAGCAGAATTATGTTGAGAATTCAATGGACAATGTTAGTCCTATAATAATCCAGAAGGTATAACCATTTTGGTTGTTTTTGGTGTGTGCATACGTAGGGATCATTGTTCAGAGTCATATAAAAATATTTCACATAGCTGTGGAAGAAATATATGGTAGATATGATTGAGACAGCAATGACATTACATACAGGCATCAATATATTATAGACAATGTACGCCAACCATAAACATATCCACTGCATATGCTGTGTGGAGGATGAGTTTGACGGGGTAGGTCATATTGCCAGAGACATACCATAGCCTTTCTTCTCAGATTTAGTCTGTAAGCAATCTCTGTCAACAAAGAATCCACGTTGTACCCTGAACACAGTTCTCCCCTTTAAAGTATATTATGTGTCTCAGAGTTTATCATAACTATGCCTTGCCCACCTCCACTTTATCCCAGAAGGAAAATAATCATGGAAAGATGGGAGAGTCAAACTATAGTTAATCTTATATGGTCTAGGACACCCAAATGAATCCACATAAATATTTAAAGACACAGGGCTCAAACAAGGAGAAAATATATGACTAGGCCATGATGTCAGGAAGGGAATTTGGATGAAGTTAAAAGAGGATCAGTATTGGAGTTGCCTGCTTATACTGCAAGCTCCTCAGAAACACGAAAAAAAAAATGAAGAACCACTTATTCTTTCTGATGCAGCTCAAAGTGTCAAGTATGTATTACACAGTTGATAGACACTTAATAAGTTAAATAGAGGTCATCACTGTCATATTAATTACACAGTGAAGAGGTGGAGACTAGTATTGCCATCTTGAGTGATGTCAGGGGAAAGGAATATAGTAGAGACAGCAGAGCAGTCTGATTAATTCATTCCTTCCCTGCATCATGGGAGGGTTCTCAGTTACACCTGACTGAGTTCCTTGTCAAGTATGCATTGTTAAGAAGACTGCTGTACGTAGCAAGATTTGTACAGGTTATGTAGATGTCAATCCAGCCTAATTTTCTCTTGGATTCTTTGAATCAGACAGTCCTAGCCACAAACAATGCAGGAGCTAAAATGTATGGGCATCCTCTTTGTGAACTTGTAGGATCACGAAAGGAATAACAGGAGTGATTTACAGTGTCACTGAGAGAAGGAGCAACCATGTTGTGATGGTAGGTCTAAGCCAGAAATGCAAATAGGACAGATACCTCAGCTACTTTAGTCACTATTCCATAACCTGCCAGATGGGATAAAGTGTTTTACAAAAGAAGTTCCATGGGAGGTTTTTGTTTGTACATGTTAAAAATTAAATAAGTGTTCATTGTTCCATTGGATAATTAAATGATGGATTAATACACAAATTACAATCTTTTCCTGTCACAATACTATACACAAAAGGGAAAAATGTTTGCCAAACATAACTATTTGGCACGTGTGAGCTCCATGAGAGTTTTATATCGTCTAAAACTTTAAGTTTATATCTCGAAATATAACCTAAGTGATTAGAAACACTAGTAAAGACAAACAAGTATACTTAAGTAATTTAGCACATTATAAAAATCTGTTTCCTGCCATTGAATCTGATCCCTTCCTACTACCTAAACTGCCTGGGTGGGTCTCAGTAGGAGAGGATGTGCCAAGTCCTGCTGGGACCAGATGTTCCAGGGTGTGGTGAAACCCAAGGGGGGATCTTGATCTCTAAGGATAAGGGGAAGGGACAGTTGGGGAAGGGGTTTGTAAGGGTGAGACTGGAAAGAGAGAAGGAAGGGGAACTGTGATCTGGATGTAAAGTTGTGGTGGTCTGAATATGTGTGGCCCAGGGAGTGACACTATTAAAATGTGTAGCCTTATTAGAGTAGGTGTGAATTTGTGGGAGGAAGGGTGTCACTGTGGGCGTGGCCTTGAGACACTCTTCCTGGCTGCATGGAAGAGCCTTTTCTCCCACCTGCTTTCAGATCTAGATGTAAAACTCTAGGCTCCTTCTCCAGCACAATGTTTGGCTGGATGTTGCCCTGCTTCCTGCCATGCTGACAATAGACTGAATCTCTGAAACTATAAACCAGACCCAATTAAATGTTGTCTCTTATAAGAGTTGCTTTGGTCAGGGTGTTTCTTCTCATCAATGGAAACTCTAACTAAGACAAAGTGAATTAAAAAATATATATATTGGGGAAAAAAGAAACATCTCTGAATGAAAATGAAAGGAAACAAGGCCACTATGAACATAGTGGAGCACTTGCCTCTGTGGTAAGGTGGGGCATCTTTTGGGTATATGCCCAAGAGTGGTATAGTTGGATCTTGAGGTATATCTATTTCCAATTTTCGGAAGAATCTCCAGAATGATTTTCAGAGTGGTTGTACCAGTTTGAAGCTGGAAACGACCCAGAATCCCACAATAGAAGAATGGATACAGAAAATGTATGTGCTTCATTTACACAATGGAATACTACTCAGCTATTAAGAACAAGGACACTCTGAGTTTGGCAGACAAATGGATGGAACTAGAAAATATCATCTTGGGTGAGGTAATTCAGACCCAAAAGGACATGCATGGTATGTACTCACTAATAAGTGGATATTAGCCAAAAAAAAAAAAAAAAAAAAAAAAAGCAGAATACCTAGGATACATTCCACAGAACTCAAAAAGGTTAACAAGCAGAAGAGCCCAATGAGGATGCCTCAATCCCACGTGAGAGGAAGAAGAAGCAATCACAGGAGGGGGAGGGAGGGAGGGTGCCAGATGGGAAAGGAGACAGGGAGGGGAAGAGGGGGACATGATCAGATATTGAGTGGGGGAAAATGACTGAAGCCCTGAGGGCCAACAGAAAGAATGGAAACAGGTAACTTTGGGAGGTAGGAGATGGGGGAACCCCCAGAATGTACCAGAGACCTGGGAGGTGAGACCCAAAGGGAGGGACCTTAGATGAAATGTCCTACAGTAGGGAGAGGGAACTTGTAGAACCAACCTCCAGCAGAAAGATAAGGCATCAAGTGAGGAGTAGGGTTGCCATCCCACAGTCAAAAACTCTGACCCATTAGTTGTTCATCTCTGAAAGAACTGCAGGGACAAAAATAGAGAAGAGCCTGAGGAGAAGAAAGAAAAGAAAAGAAATACAGACCCACAAAACGTATCCCAGCCTTTGCATCAGAATCTGAATTTCAACAAGCTTGCGAGTACTAGGATTGCCTATTCTGGCTTAAGATGTATAGCTCTGTGTCAGGTTTAGATTCCAGATACAGCCAGATAATTAGAAAATGTTTATACTTGTTAACTAATTAATGATTTGAAAAAGAAATTTTAGAAACTTTTGCAGGGTTTTTATTTAAAGAACTAGAACCCTTCCCCTACACTTTTTTGTCTATTTTTAATTTTTAATTTTGAAATTATAATTTAATTACATCAGTCCCTCCTTTCCTCTCCTCCCTCCAAGCCATTCCATGTACCCTTCCTTGCTCTCTTTCAAATTCCTTTGTCCCACAAATTTAAAATGATAGAAGGCAGAAGCCTAGAAATCACATTTTACTGACTGTTCACTCTTAACAAGCAAAACTTGCAATCACATCAAAATCTTCAGAGTCTATATTCATTGTGCTTATTAAAATTTGGGGGATGGTATTTTAGTAAGGAGAAAATGGAGGCCTGAGAAACAATTTATTTCCTGTGTGTGTGTGTGTGTGTGTGTGTGTGTGTGTGTGTGTGTGTGTGTGTGTGTGTGTGTATGTAAAAGGTGAACAGGGAAAGTGAGACCTGGTTCCTTGGTAAAGTTTCAGTAGAATAAGAGCCAACACTGCTCAGTGAAGACAATTAATTAATCAGATGTGTGTGTCTGTGTGTCCACTCTGTGGGGGTGGACTTGTGGACTTGTGGACTTGTGTGCAGGTGCAAGTCTCAGGAATCTTCCTCAGTTACTCTTCTACCTTATTATTTGAGGCAAAGTCTTTCAATTAAACCAAGAGCTTGCTGACACAATGTCACAACCAGCTTGCTCTGGAGATCCCTGTCCCTGCTGGAATTACAGGCAGATGGTCATACCCACCCAGAATTTAAAGGAGTTGTGAGGAGTCAAAACTCCTGGAGATCTGAACTCTGGTAACTTGTGTAGCTAACACTCAGCTGCTGTGCCATCTCTCCAGGTTCCCAAAAAAGGTATTTTAAGTGTTATCACCACCTCTGCCACATAGTTAAGCAATGGGTATGCTAATTAGTCTAATTTGGTCATTCACACTGTATATATGTATGGTATGCCACAGTCTACCTCACAAATGTTACTCACAGTGACAAATTTAATAATTCAAAAATTTTCCTCTACCTGAGGCGTGTTGACTATTACAAGGATATATTTCAAGTTATGAAGCAATTTAAATAAAATATGTTCATGCAGTGAATTTTGAACTGTCAAGTTTAGTGGGCTATGTTTTTTAAACAGTAAAAAAAAAAAAAAACAGCTAGAGGAGAAAGCTAAACCTGTCTCATGTTTTGTCTCTAATTCCAAGTGAGTCTGTAAAAATTCATCACTGTCATTATCACCATCAGCTCTTCATCTTAATTATTCTTGGAGGAATAATCAAGGAAGTATTAGGGGACTAAAACATTCTAGACGTGACAGAATAAAGATTTGACCTTGAAGTCTCTAATTCTCTAAACTCAACTACATACTAAAACAAGAAACTCTGATTTGAAAAGAATATTTTTCCTGACAATGCCACTGTCATATGTGAACTCACATCTTCATGTGTGAATTTGAATGTTTTGCCTGCATGTATGCATGCATACCCTGTGTCTGGTGCACAGAGAATAGTTATGCTACAGATGGTAGTGAGCTGCCATGTGGGTTCTGGGAGCAAAAGATTGGTCTTCTTCAAGAACAGCAAGTGTTCTTCACCCTGGAGACATCTCTTCTGTCCTACCATGATGAGTTTTAAAGGGTCTTTTGAAAACTATGCCTGAGGAGATGGCACACTGTCTAACAGCATGTGGTAGTTTGAATAAGAATGGCCCCCCATGAGCTCATATATTTGAATGCTTAGGTGTCAGGGGAGTGGTACTACTTGAAAAAGATTATGTGTGTGGCTTTGTTGGAATTTGGAGTTTACCTAGATGGTTTTAATTCTTGCTTTGGTCTGGTCTTTCTTCCCCCTTTCAAAATGGTAATTGCTATTGCTGCCATGAAATACCATGATTAAAATAGCTGTTGGAGAGGAAAGGGTTTTTTTGGCTTATACTTCCAAATCATTGTTCATTATCAAAGGAAGTCAAGATAGGAAGTCAAACAGGACAGAAACCTGGGGGCAGGAGCAGATGCAGAGACCATGTAGGGAGGCTCTACACTAGCTAGTTCTCCATGGCTTGCTCAGCCTGCTTTTTATAGGACCCAGTGTTGGACCCCACTATTGGGGTTATAGTCTACCATGTCTGGACAGCATGTTGGCATAAAATGGAGGACTCCCTTTTCTTCATGGGGCTTCCTTTATTCTGTTGATCTGGGGAGCCCAATCCCCACATCTTCTACTTGAGGAGTGTCACGTAATCCTTAGAAAAATTACAGGTTCAACTTCCTGTCTCCAGATAAGAACCTAATAATCAAGCACCAGGGATCTCTGGAGTGTCCCTCCATGCAAATGAGTTCCATTCCCCTGAAAACCACTTCCCTCTCTTCAAAGTTTGTATGTAAGTAAAGTATGTGCACACTGAATACCATTTAAAAGAGGTGTTTGACTGAATATTGCCCAAGAGAGCTGTACACTAAAATCCTCAGAGAATGCTCACCCCCCCCCCCCACACACACACACTCCAGCACTCCCAGTGGACTGGCCTCCCATCCATTCTAAGTTCTGGTCCATTCTTTCGGCCCAGTGTGCATTGGCTGCTGGACACCCCAGGGCAGGAAGAAGAACTTGGAAACACAACCCAGCACCACAAGCCTAGGGATAGCACCATCCAAAATGGGCTGTGCCCTCCCCCTCCCCCATCAGTCACTAATTAAGAAAATGCCTCATAGGCCTGTCTACAAGCAGATCTTATGAGAGATTTTTCTTTTTTAGTTGGAGTTCCATCCTCTCAGATGATTTTGGCTTGTGTTGAGTTGGCAGTAATTGAAACTGTTATAGAGTATGAGCGCTTATGAAGTTGGACTGCATGCATTTTGACATTATGATATGGCTCTAAACCTATAGGGGCCAGGAATGAATAGATGATTTGAATAAGAATGACTCCCGTGGGCTCATATATTTGAATACTTAGTCATCAGGAAGTGACACTGTTTGAGATGGATTAAGAAGCCTTGCATTGTTGGAGTAAGTGTGACCTTGTTAGAGGAGATGTTTTACTAGGGGTGGCCTTTGAAGTTTCAAAAGCTCAGGCCAGACCCAGTGTCAGTCACTTCTCTCTGTTCCAGGACCTGACTTCATGGCACCATGCTCCCTACCATGAAATGGACTAAACCTTTAAAACTGTAAACAATCCCTCAATTTAATGCTTTCTTTTACAAGGGTTGCCTTGGTGATGGTGTCTCTTATCAGCAATAAAGCAGTGACTAAGTCAAGGTACAAGTTGGTCTTTTAGAAGACCTGAGTTCAATTCCCAGTAACTATTTGGTAGATCATAACTAACTATAACTCCAGGTACAGGGGAACCAATGTGCTCTTCTGTCCTTTCTGGGTGTTGCATGCACAAGGCACACCAACACAAGTACAGGAAAAATATTCAATGTACATAAAACCATAAATCAATCAATCAATAAGCAAACCTTTAAAAGGCCTCTGATGATTGTGTTTTAAATGGTGAAGAACCAGGAGTTGAATGTTTCTGGAATCTTTAGAAGTGTACTGACAGTTACAAGGTAGAATTGTGACCCCAGTGTCAGACATAGCTTGAATGGTTTTTACTACCTTGCTGTCTAAGAGAATAGTTTCTAATCAAACATTGAGCTAAGTTAGTCTTTACTAGTTTGGTTTTTTTTTTTTTTTTTTTTTTGACCCTTGTTCTTCTAATCAAGAGACCATTGTCACCTCTTACTCTAGAAATCATCCTTAGAGCTTACCTCAGTTTAACCTCTTCATGCATGGAAGAGAGCAGTTCAGCAGAAAGAAATGTCTTTGTCCTGGAAGGTGTCACTGCACACATCCACTGTTTAGCTCACTTTCCAGCATACCAGTTACAGTTGGATTAAAAAAGAAGTCTTAATGCGTTTTTATGTTCAAAATAGTTTCATATTTTAAATATAGCTAATTTGGGCTATAAGCATGCATGATTATTTAATAAGCAGAATTAAAAGCAATAGATTTGATCAAAACACATTGAGTACATGCATGAAATTCTTAAGCAATAGGAACCACTAGTGAAAAATTTTTTGACTCTCTACCTATGCATAATTTTCTCACAAACCTCATCACCTAAATCACTGAGGGAATTGACGGGCACTTTTCATGATCTCTGGTCTACTGGAGTGAAGCCAGGTTGATGTGAACATTCATACTGAGGGAAAAACAATGCATCTGGTGCTTCTGTTTTACATATCATCTAGGAAAGGAAGCATGAGCCTCTATACTTGATTGATTGATTGATTGATTGATTGATTGATTAATTGATTGATTTATAAACATTACCAACAGTGAGAGAGGGCATCAACTGCATTTGACATGCTGGCAAACAAGAGTTTAAGCCAGCCTTGAAGTTTAGTTTCCTGTGGACTTCACATTCTGGTTTATCTATTCATCTCTTGAGCTTTTGAAGTATAAGGGTGCTCATTAAGCAGGTGTTGGAATGTTGGACTGAGAGTCAAAATGTGAACAAGTGAGACCATTAGTATTTTTAAAGAGACTGCTTATTCTGCACCAACAAATGCAAACAGGGTGTTATTAAAGGAAGCTCATCAGAGGTAGAGAGATGACTCAGAGGTTAAGGGAAGTGGCTCCTCTTCCAGAGGTACTGAGTTCAAATCCCAGCAACCTCATAGTGACTCACAACCATCAGAAATGTGATCTGATGCCATCTTCTGGCATGCAGGTATACATGCAGATAAAGCGCTCATGTACTTCTAGACATAAAAATAAATAAATCTTTAAAAAAATAAAGGAAGCTTGTGGTCACTTATTTGGGAGATATATACTACACTATGATGTATGCTGCAGTGGGACTCACCTGGTAGAAATCTCTAGCAAGATAGTTTTTTTAACAAGGGTCTATTGGCTTCCCAGGATGCTAAAATTGACTTGAGATAACTTCATAACACTGAAGTCAATTTCAACTCACTTTGAACAAGAGGACTGAAGCTCAAGGAAGTGAAATGTTTTTTGAGGTTCCTGATGGAACCAGCCAAGCTTATATTTTGAGTCAGGACTGTGCAGTTCAGCCCACTTCCTCAGCTTTCTCTCTTAGCCATCTATGCATTCATTTATTTTCTTAGACACTACCAAATGTTGTAGAAAAAAACTTAAAACTTTTGAATCTGATGAACCTAGTTTCAAATTCTAACTCTTTTATCTGCTGAATGACCTTGAACAAATCTATTTAACATCCTAAGTTTCCTTTTGTTATTAATAGAGATGTGTTAATCTTTGTATCAGGAGATCAAGATTGGGAATAAAGAAAGACATATTTTTTGATAAGATAACAACAAATTTGTTGGGCACTTATTGGGTTAGGCAAGTAACTTATCATTTTGTTCCTAAAGATGTATATAAAGGGCAAGGAAAATATATCAGCACAGCAAGTGCTATTGATGGCAAGTAGAAGATGCTTGAGAGGTTGGGCTAGGTTGTCTTTCTTTTCTTTTCTTCTTTGGATAAGCAATCCTTGTAGATGTTACTGAAAGTTTCATATACAACACACACTCATAGACACAGACACACATGTACATGTTCATGCCCACACACACTATGGGGGAGAGAGGGAGAGAGAGAGAGAGAGAGAGAGAGAGAGAGAGAGAGAGAGAGAGAGAGAGAGAGAGAGAGGCACACTCATGCAACTACATATCTCCTTCACATGCCTCCTTTCCATCTTTAGCTCCCAGCCTAGTCCTTGCTGCCGTGCTGGGTGTAAATACTCTGTGGTTGTGACTGTTGACTTCATTCCAATCCATTTTTTTTCTCCAGTTGCAGAGCTGTGCACAAGACTGAGTATATTTTGAATATATTTTCTGGATTGAAACCAATGAAGGTGAAGGCTGTGGCCAGGTCCTCTGAAAACTGACTGTAAGGAGCCCCAAGACAAACCAACTGTTTTGCTTTTTCTCATCAGCATCTTGGGTCAAATAATGCAGTCAGATAAAGAGAAAGAAAGGAGGCAAACACAGAATGATTGGAGTGGCTAGCAGAGAAGAAGCAAGTTACTGTGAGCCTGGCCACAGTTCCATCTAATTTCTCTACAGCAGGTTCCTAAAAAAGGTTTATTTACTCAGTGACAAGTTAGCTTCCACGATGCACCATGCTACTTCCTGGATACATGTTTTATATCTGTCAAACCTTTCCTGTTTATAAGAGCACTGAATCCCCCATAACTGAAGATTATCCACATCAAGTTATCATCCCAGTTTCTCCTTAAAGCCTTCCCTCATCCTTTTCTTCACAAGCTAGCCCAAATTTAGATAAATATACAGACTTTAAACCCAGAAAAGCCTGAGGACTTAATCCAGCTAGACTACAAACTTTATGAAGCTGGAAAGTATTCAGAGCTTGTTTGAAGTTCATGACATTTTGCATCAAAAGATCATTGTGATAGAACCTGCCTCATGGCTTTGTTGCAAAGATTCACACTAGAAGATGTGAAAAGGAGCACAAATGTCCACCGTGTCCAAGAAATATTTACTAAGTGGGTGAATAACAGGAAGTAGTAGGTGCAGAGCTTGCACATTAAAGGGGCCAAAGACCTTCCACTGCTCATGCATGATCTGTGTTGGAGCTCCTTTTTATCACCGCTCAGTGAAAGAAGGCACTTACAAAGTGGTTGCGTAAGGCTGAAGGTCCCTTCTCTCTGTCTATCAGTAATAGAAAGGAAGCAGGTAGGGCAACTGAGGACAAAAGGCTTCAGTGAAGATGCCACTAAAGCTTAGTGTGGTTTAGGGAGAAAGCCCTCAATGGCTTCTTTATAGGACATGGGCATATTATTTGTAAGCCAGGTGTCAGTTCTCACCTTCACTGACACTGCTCCTGGCAATGTTAGGCATCATTGCACCATGTTTTAGATATAAAATTCACTTGCTTTAGTTCAAGTGAGTAAAAAGTTTAAGGAAAAAAATGAGCCAAATTCACCAACCCTACGCTATTCTTTAATTTGCCATCAATAGAAATCAACCACTTCACCTGCCAGTTACTCTAACTGTCCTGGAAAAAGAGGCACCTGTCCATGTTGTCATTTTCCTGCAGTGGCTCAGTGTTAGAGGCAAACATATTTTCATAAATAAATTAAATAGTTGTTACTCACCCATTTAGAAGGGCTATGCTCAGAAATGCTAAATATTTATTGTCGACAAGGAGAATTGAATCTGTTCGTGCCTCCCTTGGCAAACTGGTCCTCTCATGTAGAAGAATTGCTGCTTTTACTCACCACACTTGAATTTTCCTCTCTGCATTCATGAGTCACCACCTTGTTAATGCCTGATTTCAGCCAGCAATAGGCTATTTATGGAAGAAACTAAAAGACTGCAAGGTTTTAAACTGAACCAGCCTTTATTAAGTTTTTTTTTTTTTCTTTGAACTTTGAAGGCATACCATTGGAGATTTTTTAACCAGGATCAGAGTTCTTTGATAAGCAGTAAGTGCTTGTGCATATCTCCTGTACAGCTTTCCCATTCAAGGATATGCTTCAGAAGAGTTTGCCTATACATTAAGATTGCATCTTAATTTCCTAAAATACAGCAACAACAACAAAACCCTTGTGTCTTTTCACATGTCAGCAGCACTTAGAGTTGTTTTCTTCCAAGAGAAAATGATGTCATATCTAATTGTCTTTAGGATGGGTAGCTGATTAATATTAATTTACTTCATTGAAAAGCTGTCCCCAATCTCTTCCTTAGTACAGTGAAGATAATAAATATTTTTCCCCAGTAAGGGCACAGCAGCACATAGAACGGTGTCAGGACATGCTCTCAGGGACTTCCCAGGATATATTCTGCAAAACAGAGAGGGTGCTCATGAAAAGAAGTAGAGTCTAGAGAGCTGAATGTAAGACAGAGTTTTTAAGTGTTTTTAAGACTCATGTACAGTGTTCTTCCTGTAGAATTTTCTGTTTTAGTTTATGAAACTTCCATCTCAATCCTGCAGAGTCTTTGCTTTATTCAAGGCTGTGAGGAAGCCAGGTTCAGATGTGAGTTTATAACTAACAAGGACAGTGTTTCTCTGTATTCAGTAACATCTCAACTCTTCCTGAAGTTCCTAAAGTCCTTAAGACAATATCTTATCACATAAATAAAGAAGAAAGAAAAGGGCATTAAAAAGGAGTCAGGAAATAATTCCTTCTTAAAGCATCATCAAAGAGGGAGGGTGAAAAGGAAGATGGAGGGAAAGAGGAACAGAAGCAGGGAGCAAGAAGGAAGGAGGGAAAGAGAAACTGTAAGAGGCTTCACGGGATTGTATCTTGATTTCCTGAAACTAACTGGGATTAGATATCACAGTTTCTTCACGTTAAAAAAGCCAAGAGAAGCTACGTAGAAGCTGAGAAAATATCTCATGACTAGGAAGGAATGAGACTGAGTCAGCTAAACAGACTGCTGATCCTAGAAAGGAAGGGTCACAGTGACCCATGTCCCCATGACATCACTGACCTGTGGAAAACCTTCAGCATTGCTCCCAGATCTCACACTGAACATGTGATGATGGATCTGTGATTTATATACCCTAGTTCTGAGACCCACTGTTGGCAGCTAGGAGGATTCTGGCTGCATTTTCGGGATCAGTAATTGTTTCCCCTTTGCTCTCTTCCCCTTAACTTTGCCAGACTGTGATAATTGATCTTTCATCTGATGATATTCCACTTGATGTGTCTGTGTATTGGTAAGAGATGCTCTTGTCAATCCAAACCATTGCAGCCATGTGGAGGTGCTTTCTTCAGCATCAAAGTATGAACACCAGGTTTTGCTTGGTTATAGTAGGTTAATTTAAAATATTGTAGCTTCTTGATAGGAGCATTATATTTTCCTAGGATGTCAGCTTTGCTCTTAGGACATGGAGTTACCATGTGACAGGAAGAAAAGCAGTCTCTCAAAGACATTCATAATTTATTCTCTTGGATTTCTGCAAAGGTACCTTAAATGACAAAAGATGCTTTGTAGACATGACCACCTGAAGTTTATGGAGAGAGGGAGGAGAGACTATTTTGTATCAGTTAAGTAAATGCAAGATAGTCACAGAACACAGAGAGACAGGGGATTGTGAAAGCAAGTGAAAAAATATTACAGTGGAAGTAGAGATAAAAGAGGAAGACTCCTGAAGTCGATATATTCCTGCCTTAGAAATGGAGAAAAGAGCCATTTGTCATTTACTGAGCAGAGCCACGAGAAGCTGGAAAGACATTAAAATGAGCCTCTTTTAGGTCATGCACACACAGACAGCCCTTCAACACCCTAATACAACTCTAGTATGATTGGTTCGAGACTGCTGACTTCTAGAAGGACAAGGTCATACATTGGTGCTGTGTGTGTTAGTGGTGGTGGTAGTGATAGTGTGTGTATGTGTGTATTTGTGTGTCTGTCTGTCTATCTGTATGTATGTATGTATGTATGTATGTATGTATGTATGTATATCTGAATGTATGTATATTTGTCTGTGTGTATGTCTGTTTGTTCATATGCAAATGTTCAGGCATGTGTGTCAGTGCTTGTAGGGGCAGGAAATTGATGCTGACTGATTTCCTCAATCATTCTTGTACTTATTTTTTGAGACAAGACTTCTCTCTGATTCTGGAGTTTATCAAATTAGTTAGACAAGCTCCGGAAATCTGCCAGTTTCTGCCTCTCTGGTGCTGGAGTATAGATGCACAAAACTGGCCCAGCTTTTTATCTGGGTTCTGGGAATCTAAACACAGTCACCCTGCTCTCCCAGCAGACGCCTTACAGACTGAGCTACCATCCCAGCCCCTGCAAATGAAAACAATGGTAAATCGTTAAACAACAACAGGAAACTATCTTTTTAAAAATTTATTTATTTATTCACTTTACAGTGCAATGTCAGCCTTTCCTCTCCTCCTAGTACCTCCCTCACTCAAGTCCTCCCTCCATCCCACATTTCCCTTTTCTTTTGAGAAGGGAAAGTCACCCTCTGGTGGTCACCCCCCCACACACTAAGCCCTCCACTTCCCCCACTCCCCACCCCACCCCCATCTTCCCTATCCCTCCACTCCATCACATCAAGTTGCAGCTGGATAGGCACATCCACTGAGGCCAGACAAGGCTGTCCATTTAGGGACACGGGATCTACAAGCAGGTAGGCAGGCTACAGGCTCAGGAACAGCCTCTGCTCCAGTTGTTGGAGGGCTTGCATGAAGACTAAGGTTCTCATTTGCTATGGATGTATAGGATGCCTAGGTCCAGCCTATGCTCACAATTTGGTTGGTGATTCAGTCTCTGGGAACCCCCAAGGGTTCAGGTAGTTGATTCTGTTGGTCTTCCTATAGAATCCCTGTCTTCTTCGGGTTCCTCAATTCTTTTCCCAACTCTTCTGTAAGACTCCTCAAGCTCTGTCTAATATTTGGGTGTGAATTTCTGCATGTCTTTCCATTGTCTGCTGGGTAGACCCTCTCAGAAGACAGTCTAGGTTCCTGTCTGCAAGTATAACACAATATCATTAATAATGTCAGGGATTGGTTCTTGCCCATGGTACAGGTCTCAATTTGGGACAGTCATTGATTGGCCATTCCCTCAGTATCTGCTCTGTCTTTGTCCCTGCATAGAATGCTTACAGGACACTTTTGGGTCAAAGGCTTTGTGGGTGGGTTGCTGTCCTCATTCTTCCACTGGTAGCCCTATCAGCCAGTACTTGTTCCCATAGACCCTCTGGGGCCTCTCTGCATTCCAGGTCTCTGGCATGTCCTAGAGATTGCCCCCTACCACCAATTTCCCCTCTCTCCCCCACTTTCCATACAAATTATTTCACAAAATAGAAACAGAAGGAACATTGCTCAATTTATTTTATGAGGTCACAGTTACCCTGATACCAAAATCACATAAAGACTCAACAAAGAAAGAAAATTACAGACCAATCTCCCTTAAGAACATAGACTCAGAAATATTCAATAAAATGGTTCTAAAATGAATCCAAGAACACACCAAAAAGATCATCCACCATGATCAAATAGGCATCATACCAAAGATGCAGGGATTGTTCAATATATAAAAATCAGTGGGGGCTGGAGAGATGGTTCAGTGGTTAAGAGCACCGGCTGCTCTTCCACAGGTCATGAGTTCAAACCCCAGCAACCACATGATGGCTCAAACCATCTGTAATGAGATCTGATGCCCTCTTCTGGGGTGTCTGAAGACAGCTACAGTGTACTTACATATAATAAATAAATAAATAAATATTTTTTAAAAAATCAGTAAATATATTCCACCATATTAACACACACACACACACACACACACACACACACACACACACACACACACACACACGATCATCTCATTAGATGCAGAAATGTCCTTTGACACCATCTAACACCCCTTCACGCTCCTTCATTTAAAAACTCCTGGAGAGATAAGGGATATGAGGGATGTTAATTAACATAATGTGGCTTTTAGCAAGCCTGTTGCCAGCATCAGATTAAATAGAAAAAAGCTCAAAGCAACTCCACTAAAATCAGGAAAAAGACAAGGTTGTCCATTCTCTGCATATTTATTCAATATAGTACTTAAAGTTTTATCTGGAGCATTAAAGAAAACGCAAAAAAAAAAAAAAAAGTACCTTTCCTATATACAGGTGAGAAATGAACTGAGAAGGAAAGTAAGAAAACATTACCCTTTAAAATAACCTCAAATAATGTGGTGGTTAATATGCTTGGCCCAGGGAGTGGCAATATTAGGAGGTGTGTCCATGTTGGAGAAGGTCTGGCATTTTTGGAGGAAGTGTGTCACTGTGTGTATAAGTTTTGAGACCTCCTTCTAGCTGCCTGGGAGATCCAATCTTCTGTTTGCCTTGAGAACAAGATGTAGAACTCTCAGCTCTTCCAGCTCCATGCCTGCCTGCATGCTGCCATGCTTCCTGCCATGATGACAATGGACTGAACCTCAAAATCAATAACCCAGACCCAATTCAATGTTGTTCTTTATAAGAGTTGCCTTGGTTGTGGTGTCTCTTTACACCCATGAAAACCTTATCTAAGACAAATAATATAAAATATACTGGGGTAACACTAAGCAAGTAAAACTTTGTATGATCAAAACTTCAAGTCAGAAAAGTAAAAAATTGAAGAAGAAGAAGAAGAAGAAGAAGAAGAAGAAGAAGAAGAAGAAGAAGAAGAAGAAGAAGATAGAAAGATATACCACAGTCATGTATGAGAGAGATTAACATAGTAAAAATGGCATCCTACCAGAAGCATTCTACAGAGTCAATTCAATGCCCATCAAAATTCCAATGTAAGTATTTATAGACCTTGAAAGTACAATAAGCAACTACATATAGAAAAACCCCACAGAATAGCTCAAATAATCTTGATCAATAAAAGAACCTCAGGGTGTCCCAATACTCCCAATTTCAAGTTGTGCTATAGATCTATAGTAATAAAATAACATGTTACAGAATAAAATCAGACAAATTGATCAATAGAATTAATTTTAAGACCCAGATATAAACCCACACACATATGGACACATAAAGAATCAAGAATTTACACTACAAAAAGAAAATATCTTCAACAAATGATGCTGGTAAAACTATAAAATTCAAGTCTAAGTGGATCAAAGAATTCAACATAAAATCAGATACACTGAGCCTGAAAGAAGATCAAGTTGGGGATATCCTTGAATGCATTAGCACAGGAGAAGACATTTTGAACATAATACCAATAGTAAATGTTCTAAGAACAACAATTAATGAATGGGATGCCATGAATTTGAAAAACTTGTGTAAAGCAAAGGACATTATCAATTGGACAAATATGAAGCAAACAAAATAGGAAAAGATTTTTTTACCAACTCCACATTTGATAGAGGATGAATATCCAACATACATAAATAACTCAAAAAAAAAAAAAACTAGATATCAAAAACCCAGACAATGCAATTTAAAAAAAAATAAAAATGGAGTACTACTCTAAACAGAATTTTCAATATAGCAATCTCAAATGGCTGACAAACACTTAAAGAAATATTCAATAACCTTAGCCATCAGGGAAATGCAAATCAAACTACTTTGAAATTCCATCTTATATAGAATGGGCATGATGAAAATCATAGTAACAGCTCAAGCTAGTGAGACTGTGGCACAGGGTGAACACTCCTTTGCTCATGGGAGCATAAACTTGTAGAGTCTCTATGAAATCAGTATAGTGGATCCTCAGAAAGTGGGAACCAATCTATGATCCGCCAATACCGTATATATCCAAAGAGTGCTCCATGTTACCACAAGGACATGTGCTCAATCATGCTCGTTGTAGCCTCATTCATAATAGCTAGAAAATGGAAAGATCATAGAT
Source organism: Uromys caudimaculatus (assembly GCA_028551405.1). Classification (NCBI taxonomy): domain Eukaryota; kingdom Metazoa; phylum Chordata; class Mammalia; order Rodentia; family Muridae; genus Uromys; species Uromys caudimaculatus. Next base: position 34,661,568 of record CM052718.1, on the reverse strand, counting down.
ATGTCCTCCTACAGAAGAATGAATAAAAAATGTGGAACACTTGTATAATGGAGTATTACTCAACTGTTAAAAAATGACACCATGAAATTTGCAGTCAAATAGATGGAACTAGAAAAAAATCACCCCAAATTAGTTAACTAGAGCCAAAAAGACAAATAGGGCATGGATTCAATTATAAGTGGATGCTAGTCCTTAAGTTAGTGATAACAAAGCCACAATCCATAGACTCAGAGAGGTTATGTAAAGTTGAGGGCTTAAGGGGTTGTGCATGGGTCTCCATGGGAAGAAAACATGAAGAGATTTTTATAGTCAGACTGGAGCAGGTTAGATGAAAGCAGAAGTAGCATGGGGGTGGTGAAGTGGAGGGAAATGAGTGCATGAGGAGATGTGTGGAATTGAGAAGTGTGTGGGGGTTAGGGAGTGTAAACCTAGTAACAAGTGGAAACTTCCTGGACTCAATGGAGGTGATCCTAATGAAGTCTCATAGTAATTAGAAATATGGAATCTCAACTGTCCAAACATCATAAGCTGGTAAGGCTTCCAGTGGAGGGAATGGGTTACATTCAGTTGAGTTGTTGGTCAAGAGGGTCCCATGGAAATCACCAAACAATGCAAGCTGCTACTGAGACAAAGGGTTGCTCTCTGTGCACTGAGAGCCTGGCCTCATTGCTGAGATAATTTTCATATAACTAATCAAATATAGAGAAGTGGTGCTGGCACCTATATGGAGATCTCACCCCTATATTATAGTCTCATGTGAGAAGGTACTGTGCAGGCTGTTGAAAGAGAAAAGTGTACACCAGCCCAGCCTCAAAACCTCTGACCTACAATCTGTCATGGAGGAAAATATGCCAGGGCAATGGTGACATTGACCTTGTGGGAGTAGCTAACCAATGACTGATGTGACCTAATTTCCATTCCATGATATGGAACCCACATCTGACACTGAGTAATCACAATACGCACTATAGAGAAGAAGGTATATTCTTTTGTGTTGTGTGAAATATCTGTTGTTTCATTTGGCTTATATCATTTGTTTTATCCAGTATTTCTCAGTTTAGTTTTGTCTGGATGACCTGTCCATTGTGAGATTGGAGTATTGAAGTCTCCCAGTATCAGTGTTTGAGAGTAAGTATGTAATTTAAGGTATAGTAGCATTTGTTTTACAAACTTGGGTACTGTTGTGTTTGGGGCAAAGACGTTAAGAATTGAAATATCATCTTGGTGAAATTTTCCTTTGATGAGTATGTAGTGTGCTTCCCAATCTCATTTGGTAAGTTTGGGGTTGAGGTCTATTTTGTTATATTTTAAAAGGAATAAACCAGTTTGCTTCTTAGGTCTCTTTGCTTGGAATAAAATTTAATTATCATTTTCCCTGTGATAATATCTATCCTTGATATAGAAGTATTTTTCTTGGATGCAACAGAAGGAGGGATCCTGTTTTATAATCCATAGTGTTAGTCTATGTCTTTTTATTGGGGGATTAAAAACATTGTTATTCAGAATAGAAATATATTCATAATAATATGAAAATATAACAATGACCAATGATTGTTGATACCTGTCATTTGTTGTTGTTGTTGTTACTGTTGTTGTGAGTGGTGGTAATGGTGATAGTGTGTGTGTGTTTGTGTGTGTGTGTCTGTGTGTGTGTGTTTTCTTTCTTTGGTTTTATTTCCTGTTTTTTCATGGGTATAGTTTTATAATCCATAGTGTTAGTCTATGTCTTTTTATTGGGGGATTAAAAACATTGCTATTCAGAATAGAAATATATTCATAATAATATGAAAATATACCAATGACTAATGATTGTTGATACCTGTCATTTGTTGTTGTTGTTTCTTAAATTTAAACACTATCTATCTGCAAATACAACCCTACATGTTTAGTGCTTTGATTATTATATGGCAAGGGTCATTTTTTTCCGGTTCAATCTATTTGTTGTTCTTTATGCTTTTTGCACCTTTAGAAGCATGATCTTCTTTAGATTAGTAAGATTTTCTTCTATGGTTTTATTGAGAACATATTCTCAATCACTGAGCTAGGTTTCTTCTCCTCCTTTATACTTATTATTTTTAGGTCTGGTCTTTTCATAGTCTAGGATTTTCTGAATGTTTTGGGTCAGGGATTCTTTTAGATTTAACATTTTCTTTAATAAATGAATCCATTCCTTTTATTGTATTTTCAGAGTTTGAGATTATCTTTTCTTTCTTTCTTTTTTTTTCAAGACAGGGTTTCTCTGTGTAGCCCTGGCTGTCTTGGAACTCACTCTGTAGACCAGGCTGGCCTCAGAAATCCACCTGCCTCTGCCTCCCAAGTGCTGGGATTAAAGGTGTGTGCCACCACTGCCCGGCTGAGATTATCTTTTCTATCTGTTGTATTCTGTTGGTGAAGCTTGCCTATGCAGTTTCTGTTTAAATTCTTAATTTTTTCATTTCCAAAATTTTCTCAGGTTGAGTTTTCTTTATTGATTTTATTTCCAGCTTTTTCTTCCTTACATTGTTTATTTGTATTTTTCTGGAGTTCTTTAAGGATTTATTCATTTCCTCTGTATGGAGGAATTCTATCATGTTTATAAATGCTGTTTAGTGTCTTTTTCTAGTGCTTCAGCTATACTAAAATATTCTGGGCCTGCAGTGATAGGATATCTGGACTCTAGTGGAGATATATTACTCTGGCTTTTGTTGATTGTATTTTTATGCTAGTATCTTAGCATCTGGAATTGATGTTATAGGTCTAGGTACTGATTTCTGACTTTGTCTTTGTTGGGTAGGTGTTTTGTTCCTTGGTTTTTGTTTCCTCTCCAGATTTTCAGAGAATATGATGGCTGTGTGGTGCTGTTTTTCCTGTGATTGCTATGTGTTGCTCATTTTCCTGACTTGGTCAACTGGTATGTTCACACTGCATGCCTGCTGATACTGGAGTCTGAGATACTGGGATGAGTTGGGGAAACCAAAGTTGAAATAGAAGGTCTTTGTGATCCATTGGAGGTAGGGTAAGAGAGAAAAGACAGATCATAGCAGGTGTCCTGCTACAGAGCTAGGATGAGCCAGGGGCTGGGGGTGTTGGGGGACTGGGTCTCAGGAGCAGTTGGAGGGGTAAGGGTCTCAATTCAGCCTACTTGTTGCTCTGGGAGAAGAAGGAGAAGTGGCCCTTGAGTTAGCAGGTGATAACTGCAGGAGTTGGGTGTCTGGGACAAAGCAACAATTTGGGAAAGGAGGTTAAGCTGGATGGTCTGTAGAATCCAAATGAGATGTGGGCAAGGGGAAGGAAGGCTGTAGCCTGTGTTCTGATGTGCTGCTAGGGGTGAGACTAGGTGAATGGATGTGGGCAAACAGAGCTGCTGTGTATGTTAAAGGTCACTTTAAAATAATCATCACATAGAAAATGACATATGAACCTTAAACTAATTCAGAGAAAGGATGTTCTGATGGGATCATATGTTTGCTATTATGCCATTCTGGGAAAAGAATTAATAAAGTTACATCCTGAGTTAACCTTATATGACTTTAAAGGGCAGAGCTACATGACACAGAACATTACAAATTGTATGTAAAAGATTTTTAGAAAATTAGGCTTTGTGGAGAGGTCACATAATGTGTGCTCTGAATGTCAGAAGGCCTTGTGGTAAGAAGATTGAAACTGAATCAACATAGATATGTGCATACCACATACATCACTCATGCCCAACCCATACACACTATACACATATACTGATATATACACATATACGGCATACACACATACCTCAACGACTCAGCTACAAACACAGTTCAACTAACTCTAAAAGTGATTTTTGTAGGACAGCCAGTCAAAAATCTTTATTGTACTGCTATTATACATTATGTACACTAATTGTCATTTCCTTATACAGTCAGTATTTGATTATGTACATAGAGTATCCGTGAATTTAAATGAGTTGCATAACTCACATACAACACGGAGTCTTTCTTGTGTCGCCATTTTTTCCCTTTATTTTCAGGGAAGCAAATAATACAACCTTATTTCTTCTGTCTCTAGTGGTTTTACGGTCCCAAATTACCCAGACTACAATAAGGCCACAACTATATGCCACAGAAGTGAATTTGGCACTCATAATTTATTAGAGCTTGTGGAAAGCATTTGAAGGTTGTAAAACTCTAATAATAAAATATCCTCCAAACTTGCAGCTTCAGTAAGCTGAGATAAAATTAATATTCTTAGAATTTTAACCTGTATTCCAAATTTTCAAAGTATTTTTGAGTCAACATATGGAGTTAGTTGGTGGTAGTCTTTGGTTGTTCAATGAGTGACTATGTTGGAAAACATTTTTAGTGAGCCCAGGGTTGAACATGATGAAGAGAATCTTAAGTTGTACTGTTTCACTTAAAAGTATCTCCCAGCTTCTTATTGCAAATCACTGTTTCCATATACTTAACTGTCGTGTTGGAACCAATTAATTTTTTCCTTATCCAGCATTTATTTTGACATAATATAGTCCAGGTATCATGCTAGCCATTAGAACATAAAGATAAGAAATAAATAATCCTATAATTTAAAAGCTCAAAGTCTAGTGCAAATAACTTTTCCTTTCAAGGTCTTATATATTATTGAGAATACAGAGGAAAATATTTACTCCTTAGACTCTCTACTCTGTGGTATTTGCACTATAATTGCTGAGAATAAACTTTAATTTTTCTGACATTTTAAGGTTTCAACTAAAATCTGGGAGTTTTATTTTTCCCTTAAAGGTAGGAGAAGAGAATAGTTAATAGGAGATGGAGACATTTGAATCCAAAAATGTCTCAGATTCCAAAATTCAGTTCACAAAAATGCAAGTTCCAATATTCATTTGTTAACAGGTTTAAAGATGCACTGTCTGTCTCATAACAGACATAAAATAAGCATTTGTTTAGGATGAAGTCAATAACATACACTGGACAAAGGGAAGTCTTTTCAATAGGCAGTGATATAGAAAGTATATATCTGAATGTATAAAACTGAACTTGAAGGAATAGTCAAAGTATTATTACTGCTTCATCAGTAAAAACCTGAAGGCCTAAAATGATTTTATTGAGAATAAAAATAAATGTAATTTTAGTTCTAATTCTCTCATATACTTTATATAATTGTACAGAATGCTTACTATGCATTGATCTCTCTTTTCTTTTTTTCTTTTTTTATTGGATATTTTCTTTATTTACATTTCAAATGTTATCCCCTTTCCCAATTCCCCCTCCCCTGTTTCTATGAGGGTGTGCCTCTACCCATCCACCCACTCCTGTCTCCCCACCCTGGCATTCCGCTACACTGGGACATCAAGTCTTCACAGGACCAAGGGCCTCTTCTCCCATTGATGCCTGACAAGGCCATCCTCTGCTACATATATGCACTGGTCTCTTAAGAATGTGTTCAACTGTGAACAACAAGGAAAACTTTAGTCTTGGAATGTATAGTGACTATGTCAAATGCTTATCTAATAAATTGGACTACTTATGAGTTCAAAATTGACTCAGAATTTCCCCACTAATTTTTCTCAATATCCTAATTAGGGAGCAGAAATTATAATAATCACTTGAACATTTGAGTACGCTGTTCTAACTTAACTAGATTTTTTTTCTCTAGATCCTCAAGAAAGCACTTATGGAGTTTAAACAATATCTAAAAAAATACTTTAATTATCCCCAAGAAAGTTCACACATGACTTCTGGATACAGAATTAGGATCTTATTATATATTTATTATTTATTCTTTTATTAAATATTCTTTATTATATTTATTATATAGTGTACTTGTTAATTTAAATCCTATATTATTGATTCTTATCTCTCTACCATTGACCCTCCTTTTATTTCCAAGCCCACTACAACTTTCATGGCTTTTCAGGTGACCTATATATGTTCTGAGTGAGGATGAGGAGTTATTTGCTTTATTCTGATTATAGAACAGCCTAGACAAACCACTTTGACCTTATTTATATTGTTTTATTATCTTATATCAAACCTGAGGTATTTTGGAAACTTACAATGCTTCTTTTGTTTTTCATTCATTCATTGAAAGTGTTTTTCGTTAGCACTACTTAATTTACAATTCTCCAGACTCTACTACAGACAATCCCTGATGGAATTGTCATCTAACAGTGCAGATTCTCTCCGATCCTTCCTGTCATCTTTAAAAGTCATTCATTTTGAATACTTACACTTTTTTGTACTTACGTAAATGATTCCAGATTTTAACCATCTTTCATTTACATTTAATGACTTAATTAAATCTATAAAAAATTCAATTCTTGAAAACAACTTCGTAAACAACTAATGTATACATTTGATCTCCAATATTTTTACCTGTAAATACATATATGTTGTCATTTATAATTAACAAATATTAACCAAGTTTTATATATCATACACTGCATATTATAAAGCTTCTTCTATTACTAAATAGGAATCTACTTTTGGCTTTATAAGATATGGTTACAAAACTATAACAAGCTAAACAGCACTGAACCAGTCTTTTCCATGATAGGTTACCCAAACCCAACTGGTCAGCCTCAAATACATATACATACGAGCAATACTAGGTGTACTCAACAGGTTTATGCAATTATATATAAACCATATAATTATTCTTATATACATGTAACATATAATATATATATATACATATATATAACAATAATAATTAAAGAACAAAGATTGTGGCAGAGGATGACCTCGATGGCCATCAGGGAGAGAGGAGAGGCCCTTGGGCCTGAGGATGTTAGAGGCCCCAGGAAAAGGGAATGTCAAGGTGGGAATATGGGGATGGGTGGGTGGGTGGGAGGTGGAATTCCCTCATGGAGGCAGGGATGGGGAGGGGATAGGGGGTTTCCAAAGAGGAGACCCAGAAAAGGGGAAACATTGGAAATGTAAATAAAGTATCAAAAATTAAAAACAATTAAAAAAAAGATTGTGAAGTTGAACAGGAGTAGAGGCTACATAGGAAGAGGTAGAGAGACAGAGAGAGAAGTAGAAACAATATGAATACAGCACTCATGAATGAAATTCTTAGTATAAAATAAATCTTAAAAATTAATTTCTAGTGAGTAAAACAGAATTTCTTTTTTTCTTGGAGTGCATTTCTAGGAATATGAGGAGTGCACATGAGCATGGAGCACTTAAAGCTCTCAGGAGCATTAAGATGTCTCTTGAAATAGTGTAGCAGTGAATTTTCAATGGCGCCTGAAAGGGACTGTGCCTACCATACTAAAATTGGCATTATCATTCTACTTTGGGAAATGATGCAGATATCACCCTCTCCCAGTGAATCCTGCAACCTACTTTGCCAGTGGGTTGTAATTAATAATGTTTATCTTGAATATGACATGTCTTTTGAAAACAGGATACAGATTGTACTCTAAAGGAACAAGAAGTCTGCTATGACATTGTATCTTCTAGAAAGGTCTGAGTGGCTACATTCAAGAGGTTTCAACAACATGGCTTCCTAAGCAAGACCTGAACAAAGACAACACTCATAAGCATGCTAAAACAGAGGGGAGAAATCCCAGAAGGCCTTGACCCTAGACAAAGAACTACAGGCAACTAAAGACTATTGAGAGTGGAAAAATATAGTCTTCCCTGTAAGAAAGCCAGGGATTAGATTTGTTATCTAATACCATGTGGTCAGCCTTGAAATAAGACACTTACAAGCAACATAATGCAGACAGTGACAATTATATATTTAGAAATATGATAATTAGAAATATACATGTAAACAATTAAAGAACAAAGGTAAGGTATGGGGAGGTTTCTTGTAAAGGGTTAAAGAGAAGAAAAGGAAAGGAAAAATGTTGTAAATTTAATTTAAAAAAATAAAAAAGGATATTTTATGCCAATTCCAAAGACTAAGGTTAGAGATACCTTACTGCCTATGTAGTTATAATAAAACACAACACTATTCAAAGAGCTGGAAAACTCTGGCTGGGTTTAAACATCCAGAAAAGGAGCTTCAGACAGAAAACAATTAGCTTTGGTCTTCTCTCAGACAAGAGAATATTGTTGCTTTAAATTTTCTTTTGATTCTGTTTAATTCTGTTTCATGGGCAATTATCCTATTAAGTTGGCTTCTTTGTTTTGTCATAAGTAATTAAATGCTCAGAGCATGAGATTGCCTACTTGAAAGAGCGAAATTTAGCACCATAAACTTTTTTCTTTTCAGAAATATTCAGCCTGTATAGAGAGCTGTTCTACAAGAACCTGTGCTCCAGATTTTCCTAAGATGGGATGGGCCTCCAGAGACCCTGAGAAGGAAACTGAGGGTATATGCTGGGGAATGGGGAGGCAGATGCAAGTCTGGACCTGCAGCCTAAAGAGGCTGCTATTCTCATTGTTACTCAAACTCAGTTCAAACATGTGTTAAACAATTTCCAAAAGGCTAGGAATACTCAAGGGGAATGTTCTTTATGGTCAGAAAAAAAAAAAACATACTTCAGAAAATAAACATATTAAAGAGAAAATATCCCAAGGACTTTGGGGTCAGGTAAAACTGTATTCAAATTGGAGACTTTCTATGCCACCTTCAACATTTTGAATTCTTGATCTATGCAATACGTAAGAAGTAAGCTGGAGAATTTTTCTTCCTAAAGTTGATTTTGTTAGGTGTTTTGTTGCAGCAACAATGGAACTCCCTAATTCAATCGTGGTGTATTGTGGCCTATGATAGTAAAACAGAAATGGCTCCATCACAATATGCTTTTTAAAAATATTTAGATTTTGCAACTCACTGATATTACCTAGGGTTCTCCATGTGGTCATGGATATGAAGTTATCCACTGTAGCAGGGGTGACTCACCAGTGACTTTGCCATTGAGAACAAAGACTTCACCATTGGCCATTGTTAGTACTTCTGGATGGAGCAGGACCCCATGAGCTACTACTCCATCTGTGAGTGCATCTGTAGGGGCTCAGTCTTATGCAGACCTTATGGGGGCTCTTGCAGGTGCTGTGAGTTCGAGAGGGCCATGGCCATGGCATGCCATAAGATGTTTTACATCTCTCTCCCCACCATGCAATTGTTATATTATTTCTTTTCCCTTTACACGAAGTCAAAATAAGCAACGTGAGGAGGGGGGTTATATAGAGGTAGGAAGGGATAAGAGTGGGGAGATGGGCATGACCGGAAGGTGTTACTTTCACAAATGAAACTGATAAAGAAACAATTGATAAATTTATATTCAGGCCAGTCCGGGTGACACAGACCTTTAATATCAGTGCTTGGGAGATTGGGTAGACCTGATGGATTTTACTTCTAATCATTTTATTCCCTATCGGCTTAAAATGTTATTGCATGATAAGATTCTCATCAATTATGCATAAAGAGATAAGCACAAACTCGTGTATGTGTATTTGTGGTTTCTGAGTATGGATATGCTAGTATATATGTTTGTAGGGTTTTTGTGTATGCATATGTGAATGCATATATGTTATTGTTGCTTGTGCATTCATATGTATATCTAAATGATTATGTTTGCTTGTGGGTTGTGCAGGGGTTATATATGTGTTTCTAAACATATTTGCCAAAGGTTTGTCAATGTTTTTTTTTTCTTATTAGGCTAATTTTCACACTTCTTTAATTTTGGGTCCTAAATTATCCTTCAATGTAATATAGTCATGGAGTTCATAGATGTTAACATGCCTAAAAGTACACATGTATGTATTTATTGAGTTTGCACTGATTTAGAAATCTCAAATTGGAAAGGAAGACTAATAGGTTCTTCCTTCTGAGAACTTTAGCAACACCATAAACATCATAGGACTTGTGCTGCTGAACAATGGAAGATGTAACAGTGTTGTGATGCTAATGACTGGAAAAGAAGTCCAAGTGCAGACAGGTAGCTCAGCCCTCTGAGTCTGACAGTCATAAAAATAACAGAGCAGAGATTCAAAGCCTTGTGTCCTGGGGGAGTCTGTGTGGTAGTTTGAATGTGAAATGTTCCTACAGGCATAGGCATTTGAACTCTTGGTCCCTTGGGAGTGGCACTGTGTGGGGAGATGGTGTGGCATTGCTGAGGGAAGTACATAACTGGGGGCAGGCCTTACCTTCTCACTATGATGAGCTCTTAATCCTCTGAACCATGAGCTCAAATAAACTTTTCCTTCCCTAAGTCATTCTGGTTGTCACCTTTTACTCCAGACACAGAAGAGTTGCTAATAGGACCAATTTTCCTTCTGTACCACATCTCCTTTTCGTACATTTGAAGTAAAAAGAGTTACCTTGGTAGAGAACTATTCTGCAATGCCAGAGTTTTTCTGCCCTATCTGTTCATCTTTAGAACTGCATTTTCAGGCATTTCAGAGAGTTCATGCTCAATATTTTCAAGGTGAGAAAAAACATCGCAAGTGTCTGCAAGAAAAGCACCTCCCTCCTCGGAACTGAATGTCTAATTGAGATTTCACACTTCAAGCTTAATCTTCACTGAACTTAGTAAGATATCATTTCGATCAGGATAACTTCCCATATTATTATACTACTTCCCTGCTATAATTGGATTCCTTGGGCACCACAGGAGTTCTAATTGCTAAGGCAGAGCAATTTCACAATCATCGGCCCATGGTGTCCATGCTGAAAGCCTTGCAGGAGGTTTCACAGAAAGGATTCTTTTCATTTGTGGGTGAATCCCAAAAGCTCACATAATCCATTACTTTTCTTCCCCTGATTTCTAGAAGGGCTGAGTAACCCATGCAATTTGCAGCCATCATCTTTCTAAAGGTTGCAGGAATGTAGCATATTAGAGATAAATTTAATAATATTGGTGCTGAACCTTTGAAAAGTAGACTGCATTTGGAATTTAAAAAAATGAGATAGCACATCTATACACAGCAATTCTGTCATGATGTATTTTCTGTTCTTGAGGGTTAACTCAAATAAGCACTGGCTTCACTATGATAGAGTGAGGGTCTCTATAGGGCCCTAATATTTAATCTCTTGGATTTCAGTTGGTTTGGATTAAAGACAACTGACCTCATAGTTGCATTCCCTGGGTATGTATGTATGTATGTATGTATGCATGTATGTATGTATGTATGTATGTATGTATGTATGTATATATATGCCTCTGCTACTTGTTATTTTTTTTTTAGTAAGTCAGTTTCTCTTTTCTTTAGCACCTTTATACATTGGAAATTAAGAGTAAAATTTTGACATGCTATGTGGGATTCCATATGAAACAAATTATGACAAATATAGGAACATACTTCAGAGACTAAAACCCCTTATAAATGCAGATGCTCGTTAGAGAAAATATATCCAGAGCAGATGGTATTTGCAATGCCAAGTTTGAGCTGCAGTCATTCCATTCAGTTCATTTATTTCTTCCAGCAGCTGGCACACTGGGAACTATTATTGCTAATGTACAGAAGTGAGAAAACAGAGAACAGAGAATGAAAGTAGCTTATCCCAAACCACAAAGCTGATAAGTGGCAGTCTGAACAGAGAGTGCATCAATTTAGCTGCTGTGACATATGAATTCAGATGCTGACTTTGATCATCAGAAGGAAGATATGATGCCTAAGCTGAAGGAATGGACATGTTGTAATGGTTAGAATTTTATCCTTTCCAAGATTTATTCACTGAAGTTGTTCCTCGGGATGTACTGTATCATTATAGGGTCATCAGAGATGTCATTATTTATAATGAGGTCATGCCAGAGCAACATGTACTTCTAATCAATATGACAAATATCTTCATAAAAATGAGAGATCTGGAGTCAAACAATACACAAAGCATGCTCTGTGGAAATTGGAGTCATACTGTGAGAACTAAGGAATTACCAGAAGCTATAAAGGAAACTTACACAATTCCTTTTTTGTGGCCCTGTAAGCACCTTGCTTTGCAATGTCTAGTCTCTAGAAGGGAGCAGTCCTCATCAGGAGCCACACAAAATATCATCTAACAAGGAGGACTCTTGGTTCAGAACATGCCATTGCCAGCTGTGTGACCTGAAAGAAGGTACTTACATGGAATAATGAAGTGTTCTTGGTAAATTTGATCAGTTTGTGGCACTTTGTTTGGCAACTTAAGCTTGGTAATGCATATCTATCTATGCACAATTCATGTAAGACGTAACTATCTCTGATTTATCTATTCAGAAACCAAAACCAATAGAAGAAGCTACCCTTGTAAGGTTCCATAGTAATGCTTGTATGCAAGACCAAGGTGACAGGATTCCATTGTCCTCCAGTGATCATTATACTTCACCCTCCTTGGATACTTTATGAAAGAGGAATCTGGGATCATTTGTGAAATTAGCAATGAGGGGCCTGTTTATGTGCACTATTTCTTGGCTTCTATGACACAAGGGCTTGGTTTCCATCTGGTTTCCTTGGTGACCTCTACAATTACTTCATCTCAGCTCATCTCTATATTACAGGGGAACCTAGAAACGATGCTGAGTTCTCACTTTATTTATCTCTCCTTAAAACTTGTCCATTCCTGTGGTTTACATGACCCTCTGTGATGCTAATTTTGGTAAATATAATAGTGAGAATTTGTTTAAAACCCTCCTTTCCCTGTACATCAGAAATAGTACATTGAAGATGACTATCTGCTCTACTCTGTTCCCCAGTTTTCTTACTTGTAAATAAAGACACAAATGGTGACTTCTTTACAAGTTTGTTTGAAGAAGTTATTTTTTTTTCCTTTTTGGGTATCTGTGCCATATGCCTGTGAATTTGTATTTGTGTCTTGGTGTACATACATGTATAGAGGCCAGATGCTGAGATTATGAGTCTCTTTTATCTGATGTATCTCACTGTAGGTTCTGGAAATAAGCAAGGTAATGGCTACACAAGTCCATGAATTAATTTCTATGTCTCCATTCAATATCTGAGAAAGACATGCAGAGGTCAGATGATATAAGAAGTGGAACAGAATCATCACAGAACCTGCTGACTCCAAATCCAGAAACCCTTCTCTTAGAAGATACTGCCATCATTTTATATGCCATGGCATAAATTATTTGACAGTATATCATATCATAAACCATATCATAAATATCCTCTGTGGAAGAACAGACAAAGGAAGCCCCCAGCTCCAGAAGGCATTCGCTGGCATTCCATAGGCCAGTCTAGTCAGGGACAAATGTAGACTGAGTATAGATATTAAACTCTCCCTCAGCTACTCTAAGTTCAAACCCCAAGTCCCCCCCCAGCTCTATAGTAGACCACTTTCTGTCTCTGTCCTCACCTCCAATCAATCACACAGATCTTCTCTTTCTCACTTCCTTTCTACCCATTCATTGCTTTATCCTAGTTCCCAACTCCAGCAATGACTCCTTGAGAACCAATAGGACACTCTTCAGGGAAACAGGTAAGCAAGCTAACTGCAGATCTTCATCTATCCCTCCTCTTCTCCAAATCCAATCCTCCAGTCTCATCTCTAGCTGTGAAAAAGAACCCCTGCTGCCATCCCATCTCAAGTGGAACACACAAGTCTTCCCCTTCTAACTTTCCTTTCACTACTGTTTGTTTTATCCAAGTTCCACTCAAAGAGGCATTCATTGGCAAACCACAGATCACTCCAGTCAGAGAAGCTGGCAGGTTAGCTGCAGATTTTCATCTATCTCTTTATTACTCCAGCTCCAATCCCTGAGTTTAATCCCTAGATATGTAGCAGACCACCTACTAGGGCCTCTTCTTGCTCTCTGATCCAGTTTCTAAGAGGCTAGCAGATCCATGGAACACCCTGATTTCTTTCCTCCTGGGAATCCCTCATTTCCCCACATACTCTACCCCTGTTCCTAAGCATCAGCTCCCAATACCTAAAAACACATTTTATCTGGACTTACTAGTGGCAACATCTATATGGATTCTAGAAAAACTTCTTACCAGACAACATACAGACAACAAACTCTCCTAAGAACCAGACAGGGCAACAGAAATCAAGAAACAAAGATACCCATCAAAGACACCCAACAAAGACAAGACTAGATATCAGCACCTAGAATTACAATCTTCCCAAACCCAGATGACCCTAGGAAGGAAAGTAGGGGATTAGGGAGGGAACCCAGGGAGACCTAGCTAAAATTAAGGGACATTTGATGGATAGGATAGGAAGCCAATATGCTAGAAGTTTCCTAAAACACATACATATAAATAGGAGATCTAAATGAAATTGCCAAATAATATGGGAGACAGATTGTCAACTAGCCATCTTTTGTCATCAAATGAAACTTCCAGTATCAAGTCACATTGTTGGTCAAAGAGGTCCCATAGATATCCCCAAATAATCGAAGGAATTGCTATGGGTATTCCATAGACCTAGGGAACCTTTCTACTATTGTTTTATTACATAGGAATGTTGGAAATATGCCTTCTAAATATTTATGCTTAGGCTCATGAACTAGTGCTGCTCCCAACTTTGGTCAGAGGGTATTATTTTTGCAATGGCATGTAAAAGTAACTTTTATTCACCCGAAGTAATTGTCATCTTCGAGGACTATGGATGAATAAGCTCACACTTTCTAGTTCTTTCTGAACTCTGGCTGGCTGGTTCAACTCAGCTGTTCTGGCTCAAACTCTTCTCCAAGCTGATTTACTCAAACTGGCTTCTCTTAGCTTCTGACTCTTTGCTTTGTTTGGCCTCAAACTAACTCTAGAAAACTATTCTAATCTTCTGGCTCCTCATTCTCTGGCTTCACTTGTCTCTGCTGAATGGCACTGAACTGCTGGAATTCAACTACACTTAACTGACTCACTGAACTCAACTGCTTCAATTGACTGAACTGAACTGAACTCAACTCAACTGCACGTGGTCTCCATTGAGCCACACTGACTCCTAACTCCTTAACTCTGAACTGTGTTGTGGATCTGATTCAATGCTAGTATTATGTTATCTGGGTTCCCACATTACATGAGAATCCTGCATGTAAGACCCTGAGGACCCTTGGCTCCCTCTGGCTCTGATGGGTGAGTAAAGTTGCCAGCATCCAATAGCTGGGCAAGGAGACGGAGGTGGAATTTTAGGATTCTCAGACAAGGGGACCGAAGAAGAGGGCGAATCACCATGCCACAAAAGGAATTAAGATTCAGGTTTGATAGCAGCAGGAAGAGAGGCATGCTAATCATGTAAGAGCCTGGGAAGAGTGGCCCTGGCTCCCCTCCCCCAATTTGGGTCTAAGGTTGCAAAGATGGAATTTAGATTTTAGTAGATAATAATTTAGGAGTATCAGAGGGGAAGCATTAGCAACATGAAAGTTTGAAAGTGGCCCAGCCATTGAGATGATTAAGGCATATTAAATATAAGGCTGCGTGTATGTGTCTTTCATTCAAGAATCCAGAGCATCGGGGTAGGTAGCAAGGAATTTGCACTGCTACCACTGGGGAGAGTGGAGCAAATTAATCAACTAGAGCCAACAGAGCTGCACCAAACTGATTTGAACTCAACTGACCCATGACCAACTAAACTCATGTCTACATTCTCAGTCTCCTGAGTGCTGGGATTAAAGGTGTATACCACCACTCCTGGACCTAAGATTTTCTTTACCTGGAACTTGCTCTATATCAGGATGACCTTGAACTTAGAGATGTGCTTGTCTTTTTCTCCTGAGATTAAAGGCGTGTCTGTAGTCCAAAGAGATCATACAGACCTAGGAGGACTTTGGATGTGATTCTTTGACAGAGCGGCCATGTTGGATTAAAATTCCTCTACAATGGCAGGTGGTTAATACAGAGACTTATAACTGGTTGACATGTGGAGAACCAGTGACTACTGAGTGTTTAGCCCTCTACACATGACATTTTGGTCACTTCATCCAAAATACAGGAACTAATATGTAAAGGCTCATTCCTTGTTATGACATAGCCATTGTACATTGAACTTGCAGAAGCTCTGGTTACATACACAAAATTGGGCTTTTGAAAATTCCATTTCAGCTTATAGGGTGTTTTGAGAGGATTCATCCTCTCCCAAGGACAAATTGGCTGTTAGCTATTACCAGTGAGAGGAAAATTCATTTTTTTCCATGGTAAAAATAATTCTCCTACCATGCTCCCACAAGTAACCTTAAATAAACTCAGTACTAACACACACACTCACACACACACACACACACACACACACACACACACACACACACACACACAACCATGAAAGTAGGAGTCAAACTCATTGGAAAGGAAAAGGAATTTATGCCAAGGTTCAGCCTTGGACATTGCAGGGTAGCCCAAGAGGAGATAAGGAGTTCTTGAGGGAAGAGTAAGTCAGGCATGATGATCAGGGGAATCTTGTACCTCTTTCTGACTAGCAATCACACTACTTCTTTATTTATATAGGTTTCACAGAACAAAGGCAGACTAATGATTATCCAAGAAGTACTGATTATATCATCTTGTCTCTCCATATGTGTGTGACTTTTCATTACATGTCTGGGGTTACAAGTTCAATCATAATTAAAAGGTTCAATTAGAACAGATTTTATTTTTATTATCAGCTTTATAACTCAAATTCAAAGTATCTAAAGAATGTCTCTGCCAAAGCAAACACACACACACACACACACACACACACACACACACACACACATATATATACACATATATACATATATACATATTCATATATATATATGAATGATATTTTAGGCTGGCATATTTGCCGTTTTAAAGCACTCCATACAAACAGAAAATATCTGAACCAGTTGTTTTATGATTAAAAATTACTAATACCTAACTCCTTTTACTATATCATTTCATTATCTATGCTATAAAGTAGGAAAAGTTATTTTAATGAATCTACCTTATATGTTGAGTTTTATTCCTCCAGGGCAAATTCTGTATGGTCCCCTATTATTAAACTATGGTTTCAGAGACCTCTAGGTATAATGTAAAAAAGAGGTCTTAAATCTGTTACTAATTCTCTTGGCCAGTTTGAGTCTCTCAATTATCTCTAAGTTTACACATTTGGAGAGCTCTAAGTGCATTGCAAAATGAGGCCTTAAATCTGTTATCCATTCTCCTGGCTAGTTGTAGTTTGTCAACTATCTCTATGTTTATCCTGTTTCATTATATCGTTTGAGTTTGCTTAGGCCTCATAAAGAAATTCCTAATATCTTAGTGCTTATAATGATCTCCAGGGCATAAGGAAGAATTCCAATAGGGTCAGATAAAGTCATTTCCCTAAAAACAGAAGGGATAGTAAGTTTAGGATTTTCCTAAAAAGACTCACATATAATTTTCTCATGAAAAGACATAAAATGAATCAGAGTACAGAAAGTCCCCAAGAACGCAACATGCAGAGACCAAAAACAAAAAGTGAGAGACAGAAGGACAGTGATCACAGTAGTCGGTGCAGCTTTGCTGAAACTGTGTCAAACAGATATGCTGGCTTCAGTGGATATTGTTGTGCCAAGTTTAGTGTGCGTAGAATGGGATAACGGAGGGTTATTAGGGGTGTATATGATTAAAACATTATAAACATAAATGATACTTTTAAATAATTAAAAAAACACTGAAAATAAAAAACAAAACAAAAATGATAATAAGATTATCTGAGTCAGCCTGATATAGGAGGCAGTCAAATCTGGGTCTAGAGACCTAGGTCCGTGGGTCAGATCAAATGAAAAAAAAATTGCAGCATGGGATTTTATCACTGCCAGTTTGAAGGCAATTTTATCACAGCACATGTAGCCTCTACTTATAAAATGTCGTTCCCAGGTCATAGACAATAGGGAAATTGTTACTTGAGTACTGCACACCCAAGTTATAGAATTATTCCAACTAAAGTAAAGCATAGAAGCAGATCTTTTGGCAAGTATCCTCAGATGAGAATTTAGTCTGCTGATACTTTGACTTCACCTGATGACACCTTGAAAACAGGACCCAGATAGCCTGGGATGGACTTTTGGGTGACAAATATGGCAACCAATAATTATGTGTCCTTTGACATCATTTGTTTTGCATTAATTTAGCATGTAGCTACAGAAAACTAATGCAACCAGGCAGATTCTTCCTTTTCTTACTTTCATCTTTCTTCTCGTCTACCTTATCCTTAACATGTCATTCTACAATAATTACATGAAGAGATGTGGCAAGAGTAACATTTATCCAGTATTTATCCTTTCATATACAAACAATAATAGATAAAACTAATCATCATAAGCAGTACTGAGTAGTAAGGATAACATAAATATATATATATGTATATTTATATGTAAGGAATCAGACATTAACTTGAGCAAAAAGGAAAGCATCACTAATTCTAAAAAATAAGCAAGGTAAGCCATGGCAACAGAAAAGGAATTGTTGCCATATACACAAAGTAATCTTAGTTTATGTTATGGAAGAGGTTAAATGTGAGGACCTTATTATAGATATCTCTGAACTTCAAATACAAACATTTCACTAAATGTTTTATATGACATAATATCTAAGAACATTTGCAAATGATTAAGTTTTCAAGGGATAAATGATCAAAGTCATTTAGAATATAAGAAATCTAAAGAAGTTGGGTCTTTAAATAATAAAACCATAAAATTGGGGGTAACTTTGAATCCATTTATGCAAACATCTCACTCTACAGAAGAAAAGCTAGAGTTTCCATGGTGTTTTCAGGTGTAGTGGTGTGAATGAAAAGTCATACTTATTGGAGAACTTTATTTTCCAGTGCTTTGAAAATCCTTAAAAGTCATCGAGGAGATAGGACCACCTATTGACTAAAGGTATTGCTAAAAGTTCTAAGTAACAAACCAAAGTAAACTCAAAATGTATCTTGTGAATTTAATCATGGCACCTGTGGCTTTAACAAAATCTTTAAGTTGGTGGGTAGGAATGTCCATCAGACTTTTTGGGAGAACACTGGCTACATAAGTCCCATCCCTTAGCCCGACGCAGTTCAATGTCTTTTCCACTTTCAGGATCTGAGGGACATATAATTGTGTAAATATTGTCTTGCATCTTGCCTAAGTGCTAAGAAAGTTGGTTCTGAATCCAAACATATATTGGTTTAAATTATCACACTTCCATTTATTACAAGATTTTGGAGAAAATTCTCTGTTACTCTCAGTTCTTTTATTTGTAAATGAGCATGAAGACATCTACCCCATAAGGTGGTTGTGAGACGATGTACCAAATCTTTGCTCAGTAATGTTGTTAGGTGTCTTTAATTATCTCTTGGTTCAAGGCATCAGTTGGGCTGCTTTACATTGCTATCACCAGTGCCTCCACATTAATCTCTGGAAAAGAGATCCTAGAACTTGACATTTCATGCAAATGGTCATTCCTAGCAAGTCTTGGGTAGGGATGGAGAAACCCTCTTTTAGAAGTTTTGTTTCCCAGAGACCTTCTCTGACTCCTTAGGCTCACAGAAAGATGAGATGAGTTTGTTACTCCTCTTCACTTTGTTACTGCACTTTACTCACCAGATTGGTGAGTATCCAAGCCTTGAATTAAAGATATGATGAACCATTTGGAGTACTTCAGAGGAGGCTTTGCCTATGCCTGTTCTTCAGAGACAATCAGGAGACCCTAGGTCTCTTGCTACCACAAACAAGAACCTCATTCTAATTCAATCTGATAGGAATGAGTGTATGTCCACGCAGTATCTCCAATGGTGCTTTATGTTTTCTCCAGTCAATAGTGAAGTGAGCTAGCACAAGAAATTAAAACTTACTGTGCCTCATTTTCTTCATCTATATAATGAAAATAGTATTAACAACTATTTCTATTGCAATGCTATGAAGACAAATTAGTAAGGTTCAAAGTGATTAGGGGTAAATACACTTGCTACTCTTGGAGAGGACCAGAGCTTGGTTCCCAACACGTGTGTGCAGTGGCTCAAAAACATCTATAATTCCAACATCAGTTTCATAAACACCCCCAAATAATTTTACCAACTGGGGACAGGGTATTCAGATATGGGAGACTGTTAGGGACATTCTCATTCAAACTACCACAATACTTAACAAAATATTGGCCACAGGAGAGAAGACCTCTACTCTGGAGCTCTGGAATGAATATATTTTCCTATAGGAACTGATAAACAAAGAAGAAGCATGAAAAAATCAACTATTGTTAACTCAGTAAGCAGGAAAACTTAGATGAAAAGGGAAGAAAGTAAAACATACCACTCATAAATCACTCTCGTTGATAAAAGTTATTAGCTATCTAATTCAATGACTCATGCATGTCTCAGTGGTGCGAAATCTGCCAGCCAATATTTGTATCCAAAAGGTTCTACAACTTCCCAAAACAGCACTATCAACTAGGGACCAACCAAACCATCACTCTGTTCAGACCATTTATCATACAAACTATATCAGTATATATCAGTATTGGAGAATCTTTCCCCCAGGTCCTCTATTATTAGCATCTACCAGTTCTAGGATAGGAATAGTTTATGTTAGTTTTGAGGGGTTTTCCCAAATTGGATCACAGTGTGGAGAAAGCAAATACAGCATTGCAACTTGCACTGGCTGAGGAAACAGCGAACATGTTACCTTGTCTGATGATCTTGGTACTTGCAGATCACACCTTGTTTTAAAGCAGTAAACCATCCTTTTGAAGGGAGGAGGCTGGGGAATGGAGCAATCCCCAGGTAACTTTCAATCATACCCAGTAGCAAGCCACTTGTGGCAGAAAAGCAGCTCCAGACACTCCTTTCTGCTGGCTTTGCTCAGCCTTCAGCCTCTGCAGTAATCCACAGCTGATGGACTCCTTATTGATCATAGAGGTCATCCAATGTTTCTTACCTTCTAGAACATCCACTCAGCTTATATATTATACATTTATACTTTTGTGAATCCCACAAGTTTTAGATTGCATTTTTCTTTATTCATAATTGCTTCTATTTAGATTTATTACTGATTATTTTTCTTTCCTCATTGGTTTTGCATCAAGAAGTTATTTTCAATATTTCTTTTTTTTGTCTGTCTCCAAATATAGCTTGGTGCTGCTTTCTGGCAACATGGTATTTTGTAATGTATAAAGAATAGTGCTTGAAAAATACCATTTTTTCTGGTATTTGTTGAGATATTGTGACCTATTATTTTATTTTTATTTTCTATAAATCATTTATCATGTACAAAAGTGAGTGTTGAATTCAAATCCACAATGAAGATTTTTGTCTGTGCTGGGTCTACTTCAAGAGTTTCAACTACAAAGTGTTCTCTGCTTGAGCAGGGAAGTCTCATGTGGACCTCTTCAGTTTGTCCACTCCAACAACTTTCAATATGTGTTTCTTTACTTCATTTAACACTGTAGCTTGCCATACTGTAAAAACAAGTTAATTGGTTTATTATGAGCACAACCTTTTTTTATTTTTTATTTTTGATACTTTATTTACATTTCCAATGTTTCCCCTTTTCTAGGTCTCTTCTTTGAAAACCCCCTATCCCCTCCCACTCCTCACCTCTATGAGGGAATTCCACCTCCCACCCAGCTGCCCACCCATCCCCATATTCCCACCTTGACATTCCCCTTTACTGGGGCCTCTAACACCCTCAGGCCCAAGGGCCTCTCCTCTCTCCCTGATGGCCATCGAGGCCATCCTCTGCCACATATGTGGTCCAAACCATGGGTCCATAGATGTGTATTCTTTGGTTGGTGGTCCAAACTCCAA
>CM052718.1:34615246-34635246 GCA_028551405.1 Uromys caudimaculatus | reverse complement strand
AAATCATCACATGCCAGGAACCTCAGAATGGTCTCTAAGGGCATGCTGACTACGAACATCAACACAACCGTCTGATACAGCATGGACCTCGATACCAGCATAGGCTCCAGGAACAGCACAGGCCAAGGAGATCAACACGGCTTATGGGACAACATGGGCCATGAACACCAATATGGTCCCCAACAGGAGCCTGGCCGGTGGACATCAACATGGCTTCAGGCAGTAGCCCAGACTAGGGACACCCACATGGCCTTTGGTGGTAACATGGAACACAGACATCAATATGGCCTCAGGTGGTCACACAAGTTGGCCTGATTTCTTACATTGATGGGCTGATGGGCCTCAAAAGAAATCTCAAGATGAGGTCCTAAAATGATACTATCTTCATAAGAAATACTAAATGAGCCCCTAAGTGATATAGTTTAGGCATATTGATCTGGTTCATTTTCTCTGCCAGTTAAAGAATTAAAAGGCATGAAAAATCGAGCTCAACAAATAGCAGCAGAGAAATCTCAAGCACCAATAACAGAATCAGAAGCTAAAGGAAGGTCTTTATTGGAGGTGAGGAATCACATGTAACAGACACATAGAGCACGATCCTTTGCAGAACAGAGTGGGGATTCTGGAGGCTGAATAATCCCTTCTTTGTATTTATGACAAGTTAGTCAATATGTAAAACACATGAAACACATTCAATTGAAATTTTAGAAACAGCAGTTCTATCAGATGTAGGGTTAATGAAGATATTTTCCCAATGTGTAAGTTGCTGATTTGTCCCATTGATGGTGTCTTTTGCCTTACAGAGAATTTTCAGTTTCATGAGGTCCCATTTATCAATCATTGATCTTAGAGCCTGAGTCACTGGTGTTCTGTTTAGTTTATTCCCACCGTGCCAATGAGTTCGAGGCTCTTTCTCACTTTCTCTTCTATTAGATTCAGTGTATCTGGTTTTGTGTTGAGGTCCTTGATCCACTTGGACTTGAGCTTTGTGCAAGGTGATAAATGTAGATCTATTTTCATTCTTCTATATATAGACTGCCAGTTAAACAAGCACCATTTATTGAAGATGCTTTCTTTTTTCCACTGTATATTTTTGGACCTTTGTCAGAGATCAAACATCCATAGGTGTGTGGGTTTACATCTGGCTCTTCGATTCTTTTCCATTGGTCAACCTGTCTGTCTCTGTGCCAATATCATGAAGCTTTTTAATCACTGTTGCTTTTTATTAGAGCTTGAAGTCAGGAATGGTGTTTCACTCTGGAAGTTCTTCTATTGTTGAGAATTGTTTTGACTACCCTGGTTTTTTTTCCATATGAAGTTGAAAATTGATCTTTCCATGTCTGTTGGCTAATATACAAAACATATAAAGGATTCAGGAAGTTAACCTCCAAAAAACCAAATCACCCAATTAAAAAATGGGGTACAGAGCTAAACAGAGAATTCACAGCAGAAGAATCTGGAATGGCCGAAAAGCACTTAAAGAAATGTTCATAGTCCTTAGTCATTAGAGAAATGCAAATCAAAATGACCCTGAGATTCCACCTCATATCAATCAAAATGGCTATTAACAAAACCTCAAGTGACAGCACATTCTAGCGAGGATGTGGAGAAAGAAAAACACTGCTCCATTGCTGATGGGATTGCAAACTAGTACAACCACTCTGGAAATCAATCTGGCAGTTCCTCAGAAAATTGGAAGTTATTCTACCTGAAGACGCAGCTATACAGCTCTTGGGCATATACCTCAAAGATGCCCCACCATGCCACAAGGACACGTGCTCCACCATGTTCATAGCAGCCTTATTTATAATAGCCAAAAGCTGGAAACAACCCAGATGTCCCTCAACTGAAGAATGGATAGAGAAAATGTGGTTCATTTACATAATGGAATACTATTCAGCTATTAAGAGCAAGGACATCATGAATTTTGCAGGCAAATGGATGGAATTAAAAAATATCATCCTGAGTGAGGTAACTCAGACCTAAAAGGACATGCATGGTGTATATTCACTGATAAGTTGGTATTAGCCAAAAGTACAGACCTCTGGGAGCTCCCAGAGACAGAGTCACCAATCAGGAGCATACATAGGCTGGTCTGAGATCCCTGGCACATATATAGCCGAGGTCTGCCTGGTCTGGCCTCAATGGGAGAAGATAAGATTAATCTTCAGGAGACATGAAGCCCTAAGGAAGGAGGACACACTGTCCTGGAGGCAAGGGGGATGAGAAATGGGATGAGCAACTGTAGGAGAGAGGGGACATGGGGGGTAAATGACTGACATGTAAATAAATCAAATAATTAAAATTTTAAAAAAGAAATAGCCATTCTAGCTCAATTTAAACAACTAGAAATACAGTAATAAATAATATAAGGATCTAGAAAACAATAATACAAAAAAATCTCAAGGTAGAGAATTTTATACTTTCTTGAGAGACCTTAAAGATGATTTATGTAACTGAAGATACGTAGTATATTCCTAAGTTGGCAGATTCAAAGTCATAAAAATGGACGGTGGATTCACTATTCATTGTATTATTTTTGTTATTGTATATGTAAAATTATTATCCTTTATGATTTTAAACTGGCTAAATATTATTTAAAAATAGATATGAAGTATTTTTCTAAACATGTAATTATATATCCACCAACATTTAATAACTGCTGTGTATTTTTAATTTATTTATTCCTTTATATTTGGTTGAAAAATCATTGGAGTCACCTTGGTTAAAGTAGCAAACTGAGGCTCAATATAGTTAAGAGCCTCCCCTAAAGCCTGTTAACAACTTGGTCTTCTCTCCTACCAAGGAACTCTTCCAGTCCATTGCCCACTAACTTGGCAGAACCTATCACAATTCCCAGGTCAACCTGACACACACTCAACATAAGGTACTTGGAAGTACAACAGCAAGCATTGCTTTATTTGGTATGTGTAAGACATTGCTGACAATTGCATCCTACATACAGAGTGGTTTAACTCCATGTGGTGGTTCTCTTAAAAATATGTGGTGGTTCTTAGAAACCAGGCTTTTGCTGTTTGTGCCTTGCTGTGTTCAAGAGCTGCATACTGGGCATTCATCATCATGTCTGGGCAAGGATCTCATTAAATCTACTGTGGACACTCATTAGATGAGTTCTGAAGTCCATCCTTGAAATACCAGAGTGAATTAGCTGCAGCTGGTGCCTCTGGACACATGCTCACTGATGAGAAGTGGCTTCTCAACACTCCTCATCTGTCCCTGTGAGACGCCTGTGAGAACAAGTCTTTCTTTCCAGACAGATAGAGCAGGTCCGGGAATACTTTTACTTAATTAATTTTTATACACTTTTCCTTGTATCAATGTGCACACTAAATTTTTTAGTATATTTATTTATGCCACATAGTGTATCAAGCCTTGATAATAGATTTGATGAAAAGCAATGTGGTCACAGATCCTAGAGAGCTTATATGACCAAAGAAGTATTAACTACACAAATATCAGTACTATACTTTTTGTTTCAAATTGAGGAGTAGCTGAAAAGAAACAATAGGGAAGGAGAGTTCTTGAATAAAGTCTTCTAGGGAGTAACTCTGAGAGGGAGGCAGGAAGAACAAACCTAAGGTAAAAGTTTTATATTAACTGAAAAACTAAAAAGTTCTTACACTTTTTCATTATGGTGTGGGTGCGTGCGTGCGTGCGTGCGTGCGTGTGTGTGTGTGTGTGTGTGTGTGTGTGTGTGTGTGTGTTTGAGTTTGTACGTACATGTGCAAACAGATGACCCAGGAGGCCAGATGAGGTTGTCTAATATTATGGAGCTGGAGTTATAAGCAAGTGTAAACTGATGTGAGTACTAGGAACTCAGGTCCTCTGGAATAGCAGCAAGTGCTCTTAACCCCGCAGCTATCCCTCCAGTTGCCCTAGTATTTTATTTCTAACATAATTTACTCAACAGCACTTTAGCATACACTAAAGTTTCCAGGAATATGAATTGATTGCCCTGTGTTAAGATGTAGTCATGATAAGCAAGTAATTCTACTATGAACACATGTTAGCTGCAATGGATTCCCTTTTGCCATCTCAAACCATAGTTGTCTATGTAAAATGGACAACTAAGATACATTTTGACAGGTGTACACACTTGTTAAGTCATGACTACTTTCAAAACCTAACACAGATGTTACACTAAGCATTACGTGAGCTTCTCAGCCATGAAACCATGCCTCCCCATCCAAAGATGATAGCATGTTTTCTGCCACTCAGAACAGTATTAGGTTTCTCAGATGTATTAGTGGAACTGTACTGTACAAGTTTCTTTGTATATTCCAATTTTGACTCAACATAATGACTTCAATATTCACATATGCTTTTGTGTATCAGCAATTTATTCATTTTCATTGTTCAACAATAGCCAGTTTTATCAATATTCCACATTTTTTTTACTATTATCTATTGATACTTGTACTGTTTCCTGTTTTGAACTAATACTATAAGCAAGGCTTTACTGCATATTCAGGTGCATATCCTTACATAAGCATATTTCTTCATTTCTTTTGGATAAATATGCAGCAGTGCAGTGGAATTCTTTGGTCAGGGAATATTTATTTATGTTAATTGTTGTCACTGGTCAAATACCTGAAAAACAAAACAGTGATGGAGGCAGATCAATGGTTTCCAGGGATGTGTGTGGGAAAATATACTAATTGCACTCAGTCATGTGGAAGAATGATTCTTATGATTATAATGACAGGAAGGCAGGATGGAGAAGAACAAAACAACACAGAGCATAAAATGGCTCTGTATTTTCTTGCTGATTTAAATGACCAGTTACCAAGTGACTTTTAATAAAAGAATTACACCTGAAAACTTTGCTATAATTTTATTACTTTATGAACATGATGATGAACTACCTGGCATTAACAACTTAAAAAAAGGGAAAATATGTTTTGGCTCAGACTCAAAGGGTTCTGTTATTTAGCTTCATGCTCCTAGGTCTACACTATGGCTCTCAGTTCAATTAAACTGGCAGTCAAGTTTTCACCATTACAATATTTATTTCATATACTTGATTAATATAGGTCTTAATTGTATGATATCTTCACAGTTCTTAGATATGAAATCTCTGCCTTATGCCTAATGGGCATAGAAACCAATTGGCCATGACATCACTGACTTGGCAAGATACTTTAATGATCTAGAGTAAGGTAGCAACAACAGAAGTAATTCTTTTTGAAGATAGAGTAAATGGTAATATAAATTATGAATCTTTTTCTGAGCTGCACTTGTCAACTGCATATTGTAACATTGAAAACAAAATATTTTGCATGCATTTACTTATATGTTCATCTTGCACTCTTGTGTTTTCCTTGAGATAGAGAACATGTAGTTTGATCTTGGTAGCCCACAATACACTGTACCCTGTAGGACTCTAAAATTGATCTAAGAACTGTCTCATTAGACTTTTACCCATTCTTTTCTAGAGCATGAGGACTACAGAGGACAAGCCTGATTATTTTCCTTCAAGAGTTTGCAACACAATTGAAGCTACCTCCTCCCTAAAGTCCTGCACATATATAAAATACTATAGGTGAATCAAAACCAGTATCTACTAGGCATTAGAACTTCAATGACATTGAATTGAGCTTGGAGAGCCATTTGGAGACTATCCAATTAGATCAAAATATGGTCTTTATCTACAACACAATAAAGATGCTGCTTTCAGAATCCTTTAAGAAAATAATCAAAGGAAAGCCAGGAGGAAAGAACTGCTTTATCATGGAAACATGACTCTTGTCTCCATCAGGGATTCTTTCTTCTGTGGTTCATTGAGCAACTGTGCTTCTCTTGGCAGGTGCTTCTGCTTTGGTTTAGAGATTCCAAAGGCTGTGGGGCTATGCACCATGATTTTGGAATGTGCACAGCAGCTAGAGGAAGCCTAATTCCAGGGCCACTGAGACCTAGACTTTGACAGAATCCCCATCTAACTCCCCACCTCTGTCTTAATTGCCTCAAGTCTAAGAAGATTAAGACCCTAGGATTAACTATTACAGAGATTTTATGATAAAGCGTTGTTACTTGTCAGCTGTGTAATTTATATACTTTCACACAAATTCACTTACTGAACTCACATCAGATTTTCCAAGAAGCCTTTTTTTTAAATTCTTCATTAAATTTATTGAAGATATAAGTACTAAGAGATTGTAAGAAGTTCCTTTGAGTTGTTCCATTGTTATCCTCAGGAGTACACTGATCAAGGGAAAAGCTGAGGACTGTGTACAGGTCACAGAAGAATAAGAAAGGCTTTAGTTCTGAAAACTAGGCTAAAGGATCTAAGTCAGAATAAAATAGCATTTAAAGAAAAAAAGAAAAAATAAAGACATTCTATATTGAAAGCCTAGATTGTCTCTATAGAGTTGCCCCAATAAGTGCCTACTAGAATCTTTTTGAGGTGAAAGGACCCACCGTTAAGAGAGACAAACACACAATTAACAACATACAAGAAAATATCTGCATCCCATGGAAACCATGTGTTTATAAAAATTAGAAATAATGATAAACAGCAATGATACCACACTTTGTTGTTGAAGTATAGACTATTAGCCAGGCTATATGAATTACATGAATCATTTCATAATATTTTGCCCTCATTTCTGATTGCTATGAATTTTAAGTTCAGAGTTGCCCTCATGACTTAAGATAAAAATGTAAACAAACACATAAACAAGAAGCTAGTATGTACAATGCCAAAGCCAGTACTTAGAACTTTCACCGAGGGCTAGATAGATGGTTCATAGGCTAAGAATGCTAACGAGTCATGTAGAGGGCCTAGGTCAGTCCTGCATCAACACTGAACATCTTAAAACCATCTGCAACTCCAGTTGTGGTGTAGCTGATACACTTTTCTTGCCTTCAAGGCTACCTACATATATGTGGTACATATAAAATCAGACAGCTGTTCACATACACATGTATGCTTGCGTGTGTGTGCACAAATACACATGTACATCATAAATAAAAAGTAAACAAATCAAAACTTTGATTCTACTTACTAGAAATATGGCCTTTCCACTTGACTAGTCCAATTTGGCAAAAACCAAGAGTGAAGAGTCTCTCTAAATGAAGCCTGCTTGAGTCTGTGGCCTTAATAATAGACTAAGAGCAAAGACTTCTCAGGTCTCAGATTTAGGTAACATGACCAAATTTCCCCCTATAAATTAGCAATTCACCTTTTGGTAGAAGTAATGTGACTATTTCCTCCAGCAGAGGCCAGATAGCTGCCAGATCTACAGTTGGAAATATAAGCAGAATACAAATTCTCAGTATAGAGCTGGAAAAACCCCAGAGTAAGCATTCTAGGTGTGGCAACTGAGTGCTTCAAGTTCTCAAAGACTGCATGAACAGATTCATCCCCAAATAAAAGTAATTCTATAAAAAATGACAGATGATATAGCTTCTGGAGACACCTCAACATGGATAGTATAAGCCAAAATATGTTGCTACTTCTGTTCATGTCTCAGTGGCCAAAATCTTGCATGGAAAACTGAGAAGAGGATTAAAATGTCCACAGTAATATAAAAGGAAATAATCAAAGAGTTATGAAAGAGGTGAACTTCCCACTTGGGACCAATTTTTATGTATCTCCTGTGTCAAGGCACACACATACACACACACACATACACACACACACACAGAGAGAGAGAGAGAAACACATACACACATAACCGGGACAACAAACTGCACTGTCCTTTAGAGACATTTGTTAATTTGTTTATTCTTATAGAGTAGCAGCAAGTGACAACAAAAATCTAACATTCATTGCTAACCAATCCCTCAAGGCTCAGGAAAGCTGTCTGGAGTGTATATCTTTATCCACTCATGTGCTTTTAGCACCATAGCTGAAGAACTACAGAAAGCAACTTGTCCTGAATCTTATCCCATAGGTCAAGAAGATCAGTCATGCAAAATCATGAAGAACACTTGTATTGGGGTTGGGGGAGGGATTAGAAGAGAACCTGGGTTTCTATGCCTTCTACTCCTTCATCTCAGCCATTGCCATTTTAATATAGTGTACTATTATCTCTGAGCATTGTAAGTAAGAGAAAGGGCAGAATAGGTTAGTTAGAGGTCACCTTGGGAACTATCCTCTCTGTATGCCCCTAATTAAAACTAAAAACTTTTCCTGAGCCAATGCTGGGACTATTCCAAATGTATTCAATATCATCATTAAATTCACACTTATTGATTTGTAAAAATCATAATTTCTGGAGAATTAGCATATGTTTCAATTACTGAACAATTTAGATTTTTAAGTTCTTTCATGAACATAATCTCACTAGATACTCTATAACCCTGTGGGGTGAAAAACTGTAGTGTTGCCTATGCCCTCTCTACCATGGACTTTTTTAAAAAAAATAGATTATTCTCTTATGTAATACAACCAAAGCATAGTTTGCTCCTAGCTTCCCCCACCTACTCTCTCCCTCAGATCCAGTCTCCATCCATTTCTTCAGAAAAGAGCAGTCCTCCAAGAGATGACAGCCAAACATGACAAAACAAGACACATTAAGATCAGGGGAAACCCAATAGGAGGAAAAGAGTCTCAAGAGCAGGCAAAAGATTCAGAAATACATCCAATCCCACTTTTAGGAGTTCCAGAAAAGCATCAAGCTAACATCATGACAAATACACAGAGAATCTGGTGCTGACCCATGCTTGCTGCTTTCGTTTCTGTGAGCCCATGTGAATCCTGAGTAGTTGATTTAGTAGGCCATGCTTGTCTATTGCCCTCTTATTCTTGCAGTCTTCTCTTGTTCTTCAGAGTTCTCTAATATCTGAGGGGAGGGACCCAATGGAGACCTCCAATTTAGACTCTCCCTCTCCCTCTCCCTCTCCCTCTCCCTCTCCCTCTCCCTCTCCCTCTCCCTCTCCCTCTCCCTCTCCCTCTCCTTCCCTCTCCCCTCTCTCTGCATAATATCTGGTTGTGGGTCTCTGCACCTGCTCCCATCTGCTGCAGAAGGAAGCCTCTCTGAGGATGACAGGACAAGGCTCTCATCTATGAATATAGCAGAGTATCATTAGAAATAACTTCCTTGATTTTTTTTCCAATTGTGTTTTCCACCATAAGTTTTATTAGGCAGGAACTCAAGTTTGCTTGGTATTTTGTTTTGGTTTGGTTTGTTTTTTGGTTTTTTGTTTGTTTGTTTTTCGTTTTTGTTTTTGCCTCTTCTTAATGGAGGTCCCATCTCTTAGCAGGTGTTCAGTAGCTATCCAGTGAATTTGTGTTGTTGGTAACACAACAACAATTTGAGTTGTTGGTAATACAATTACATAACTTAGATGGGCTCATAAATCAGTTAGATTAATGAAGATTTGAACTCAGTCCCACAACTGTGTGAACTCTAAATTCACTGCCTCTCTGACACCTCTCTCACTAAGCAAAGGGAACTTCTAGAACTGTTGTCCTCCTGTTAATGGAAATGTATGTTACTTTTCACCAGCCTCAAATCAAAGCATCCATCAAGCACCCAGACTAGCCTGACATGAAGGAAGCTGACCACTCATGCATACTAATGACTGTCACATTTAGTGAGGCAGCTGCTAGGAAAGGCATGGAGCAGGAGTCTGAGGGAGTTTGGCCTTTTTCAGATGTTCAGTGATGGATGACTCCTACTGAGGAAGTAACAGAAGCACTGAGAAGCTGGGACTGATGGCCTCATCTGTCAATCACCCAGCACTGCTGTGCGGTGGCCTTTATCCTCTGATACTGTTTATTCATTTGTTACTTATAAGGAGCAACTTTATCTCATCATAACAATTTATGAACTTGGCCCAGTAAAAGCAGCACTTGGCTTAATTATCTAAGTAACATAATTATTCTTGCTCTTAGGAACATTGGCAATATACGTGGACAACATCAAAGGTGCAAGAAAATGAATCTTCTATTATTTCTGCTAAGCCAAATAGAAACCAATATTATATCTCTGTGGTTTACAATAGCAGTGTCAGTTTCTGAAGGCTTCAATTTACTCTTTGCTTTGAAAAATACCCATATCCTTCTATGAAAATAATTCTAAGTTCTTGGACTAAAATACAATTTTTTTCTGGATCTGCAAATTGCTCTATGCTAATTTATATTACTAGCAGATTGTCACATTGATGACATATTGTAGCCCCATGATTAAATTCTGATTGATTTCTAGACTCCAGATGCCTCACAGAATATAAAGAGGACCAGGTAACATTAAGTTTGGCTATATAAAACAGAAATGCCCTAAGCAGTGCACGTTAAAGCAGAAATATCTGAAGGTCATATGCCAGAGGAGGTGACTATCATTGCAAACTCCGGATACAAGCACCCTGACCCTCACCAACACCTTTAAGTCAAACTGCACTTTCAATTTGGAGAAAATTTGAATGGACCTCATTTGTTTCTTTGTATACCAGGCCCACAAGAAGACTGTGGTTGAGCCTCTCAGAAGACAGTTATGCTAGGCTCTTGTATGTAAGCATAACATAAGAGTATCATTAATAATGTCAAGGATTGGCATTTGCCCATGGGATAGGTTTCAAGTTTGGCTGGTTATTGGTTGGTCATTCCTTAAGTCTCTGCTCCAGTTTTGTCCTTGTAATTCTTTTAGACAGGACAAGGGTCAAACCTTTTGGGGTTGGGTTGGTGGGCCCTCAATAGCTGGAGCAGAGGCTCTCCCTAAAGTTGTAGCCTGACTGTGGTATCTATTCCTCAACAGGGCTGTCTTGTCTGGACTCAGTGGGAGAAGATGTACCTAATCTGGCAGGGACTTGATGTGCCAGGGTGGGGGGATGCACATGGGACCCCACACTCTCAGAGGAAAAGAGGAGGGGAAAGGGTCTTTGTGAGGGGGTACCTGGAATTGGGGCAGAGTTGGGGATGTAAATAAATAATTATAAAAACAAAACATAATAAGAAGATGGGGGGTACTAGGAAAGCTTCCATCCCTCTACAGAACTACTCAGTTCTCTGTAGCTATACCTACCTCCCCTTCAGATGCATCTCTTAGACATCCTATGACCCAGAGACTCTTACATGAGTTGTAGAAACCAACAACAATTACCTAGATCTTCTCTGAATTATCTAAATATCTTCTTCATCTTCTTTATCTTCTTGTTCAAAATAGTATGCCTCCAACACTGTTATGTCTGAAAATATTCCTCCTTTATTACAACTTGGTCTAATAATCTAATGATCCACAATGAGGCTTATAGTCTATTCTTCCTCCTTATTGCTTATTTATTATTCTATGAATGTGTATATATTCATGGAAGGACCACCAAGAGGGGAATCTGAAATTGGAGGTCCACAGGCCTACCTTTCCCTTAGGGCATCTGTGTGTCAGGTGGAGAGGGGGAAGCAGAGCCCTGGACAGGTAGAACATTGTCTGATTCAGTGTGAGTACAGAGGGGCTAGAGGAGAGAAAGACTTCCTCGGAAGTTTTAGGCCTGGTTCTTTAAGTTGAAGACTTTCCCCAGGCAATCTTTAATGAAGTGACTCCCAGAGACAATCCTGGCTTGTTCTCCCTAGTTTACTTGATGGTGGATGTGAATGCACACACTTTATTTGGGGTGAACCAGGAATAAAATATCTTTTGCAGGAAGGAATGCCCAAGAAAACAAGCTCATTGGTTGAACACTCAAGGCTATCTAGATATCTCATTAGCATGGAAAAGAACTCCCAATGTTTATGCTACTTGACACAATGCCAATGGTCCTCAAAGGGGTACCATGGTTACATGTTCTACAGCAGGTAGAGGCAGGTAAAGAATGGCTACATTCCTGCTTTTCCCAATTCTGAGATTCCTGGAGTTTGAGCTCATTCAACCTTACCATTTCTTATGCCTGTCTGGTAACAATGTCCCACATGTCCTCCATTCAGCCATTTCCATGAATACACATTACTTCCTCTCAGATTCACAGCCTCTTTTTTTGTTATTATTACACACAGACACACAGACACACACACACAAAGACACACACACACACACACACATATCATGTCATAGTTACTTTTTTGCTATAATCAAGGCAACTTATGAAAGAAAGCATTTAATTGGCTTACAGTTTCAGAGAATTAGAGTCCATGATGGCAGAACAAAAGTATGGTGGCCGGAATAGCTGACAGATCTCATTCTGATCTGCAAATAGGGAAAGAAAACAAACTGGAAATGATATGGCCTTTTGAATCCTCAAAGCCCACTCCCAGTGATATATCTCCTCCAGCAAGACCACTCCTCCTAATCTTTCTAATCCTTTCAAAGAGTTCCCCTCCCTGTTGACTAAGCTTTCAACTATATGAGCCAATGGGGGTCATTCTTATTCAAACCAACACATTATTTTAATTAAAGTATATTAAAATATGTCTGAAAAGTAAATATATTATCAAATCCCACCAACTGTTCAAATTAGACAGCTGTCAGTTCCTGCCAAGATCTGCGTGCCATTATTGCATCTTTAGGTATATCTTGCCAAACGGGGCAATATTGTCATTAATAGACATCATAGCTTGGTAGGTCTGTTGGCTAGTTCCTTCCATTGGCAGCCTTCATAGCTCCTGGTACTTCTCCTAAGGGAAGAAGCTTTTAGCTCAGATCTAGCTAAAATTCATCAAGCCCTGTGTCAGAAGTGAATGATATCTGTACCATCTGAGACTTGCCTCCCACTTCTGGGACACAATCAAGGACAACCATGACAGCCTTTATCACGTGGGAGTCTTGTGGATTCCCATGAGCAAGAACTCAGATTGGAAGGTTTATTAGATAGTCTATGGCTTTTGCCAGAAACGTTAACCCAAGTGCCATAACTTCTTTTTATATACCTGTAAGTATTCCATATTAGGTAAATAAAAGTAATAGGACTCATTAATGCCTTTTTCAAGTTTCCTTAGTTTTATTTTCACCTTTATTGATTTCTCCTTCCCCAGTCACAGTTAAAACCCCTCCATTTTTCTAATATACTTCTCAGGTAAGAATTGTATCCTAGGATGAATGGCAGGATAGAGAATGTCTTTTTCCAATGAATTAACTACATTTCTTGGGCAATATTAATCAGAAATCACAGGGGCATGGTTCCTTGATTTGTTACTGATAATTTGGATTAACTTTTACTTTTTTCAGTACAAATTTTGTTATATTTTGTTTTTTATAAACTTAATTTTCATTTAGTACAATAAACATTGTCTAATTTTTCTCTTGAATTTATTCTCAGTTCAACAGTAATGTATAAACAGGATTTTTTCATTAATTTACTTATTCACTTCACATCCAAAGCAAACCTCTTTCCCTTCTTTACTCCCAGTCCCTCCATCACAAATCTCTTCCCCCATTACCCCCACTTCTTCTCAGAGAGACGGGAGCCCAACCTCTCCTTGTATCTCCTTGTATCCTGGGACATCAAGTCAAAGCCTCTTCCATTGAGGTTCAACCAGGCAGTCCAGCTAGGGGAACAGAGTCTAGTGGCAGATAACAGAGTCCATTGTGAGGGGACCCACATGAAGACCAAGCTACACATCTACCCCAAATGTTGAGGGGGCCTAGGTCTAGCCCCTGCATGCTCTTTGGTGGTTCAGGCTCTGAGAGTTCCCAAGGGCCAAGGTTGTAGTTTAATCTGGAGGTCTTCTTGTGGTGTTTTTGACCCCTAAGTCCAATCGTATCCCTAACTTCCACAGGACTCTCTGAGCTATTCCTAATGTTTCACTGTGGGTTTCAGTATCTGTTTCCATTTAATGGAGACAGTTATGCTTGGCTTCTGTCTGCAAGCATAGCACAATATCATTAATAGTGTCAAGAGTTGTCTCTCTCATAAGGGATGGATCTCAAGTTGGGCCAGGGATAAGTTGGTTGTTCCTCCAATCTCTGATCCATTTTTATCCCTGCACACCTTGTAGGAAGGACAAATTTTGGGTCAACGGTTTTGTGGGTGGGTTGATATCCCCCTTCCCTCCACTAGAAGTCCCAACCTACACACCTACAGACCCTTGATTTTTGACAAATACAAAACCATACAATGGAAAAAATAAAGGATCTTCAACAAATGATAATGATCTACATACAGACATTCAGTATGTAGAAGGATACAAATAGACCTATATTTAACACCCTGCATGAAACTCAAGTACAAGTCATCAAAGATCTCAACATAAAACCAGACACCCTAAATCTAATGGAAGAGAAAGTGGGGAGCTAGCTGCCTTGAACACACTGATACAGGAGAGAAATTCCTGAACATTAACTCAGACTTCATTTCAACTTAACAAAAAAAAAAACTTTTGTGATTGACTTTAAATTTATTTCCATTGTGGACAAAGGGTGAATTTTCTCTAAACTGGATTTTTTTCTTTTTAAATTTATCGAGATAGTTTTGAATAACAATTAGTTTCACTTCAACAAATGTTCCTCCTGCCCCTCAAGAGAATATTCATTTTGCTATTGATGACTGTTATAGTCTAAAAATATAAATTATTTCTACTTCATTTCTAGTGACAATTTTATGATACTATTTGATAAATTTCTCAGGTGGATATTAAAATCATTGATTATAATTATGAGTTTGTTTGGTTTTTTTCATTTTATTTCAATCACATGCATTGTGATTATGTTCACAAATATTTTATTATTTTTAATATACATAATAATCTTTTAGTAAAAATCATTGTGTAATCCTTTGATCTGACTTTCTCTGTGTCTACTGTGGCTGACAGTCATGTATACATCGTATTTTAGTTAGGGTTTCCATTGCTGTGAAGAGACACCATTACCAAGCCAACGATTATGAAGGAAAACATTTAGTTAGGGCTGGCTTACAGGGTCAGATGATCAGTTCATTATCATCAAGATGGGAAGCATGGCAGCATCCAGGCAGGCATGTCACTGGAGGAGCTGAGAGTTCTACATCATGATCTGAATCCAGCCAGTCTGAATTCAGATCCACTGTCTTCCAGGCAGCTAGAGAAGGGTCTCAAAGCCCACCCCCAAATGACACACTTCCTCCATAAAGGCCACACCACTCTAACAAGGCCAAATCTCCTAATAGTGTCTTTCCCTGGGCCAAGTACATTCAAACCACCACACAGTCCTTGCAGATTTAAAAAATAACCTTTATGTGTCTGTGTATAAAAATCATGTCCTTTGTAGGAAGCCTAGGTGTTTATCTTGCTATTAAAAAATCCACTCCTACAACTTTCATGCTTGATTTTGGTATAAGATCATTTGTATCTGCATGAACATTACTATTTTTATTAACTGTTCATTCCCTTTTTTTTGTTTCTGTCATTTATTCTGACTTTTTCTTTTTTTAAGATTACAGTTTAATTATAGCATTTTTCCTTGCCTTTTCTCCCTTCAAATCCTCCCAAAAATCCTTCCCCATGCTTGCTCAAATTAATGGCCTCTTTTAGTTTAAACTAATCATTATTTTCTGCGTATATGTTCATAATACAATCTTTTAAACCACATAATGCTGCCTGTATTTATTTTTTCGGGCTGATCATTTGGCATTGTATAACCAATTGTTATAGTTGTTTTCCATTAATGACTCTATTTTCCTTTCTCTTTGGTTGACTAGCTCTTTCCATACCTCTTTGGATATTGTTATTTTGTTGTAATTATAAAACTTTAGAAAGTTTTAAATATCTGGAAACTGGTATTTGTTAAATATACAAAAGTTTTCTTTTCTAATGCTTTTTATGGTATGGTAAATATCTATATTTGTGTCTAGAAATACTTCTGCCTGAAAGACTGACTTTAAATTTCCAGAAGTATGTATTTTATGATTGTGAAAATATCTGAAGAATATTTTTATTGTATATAAATTTATAGTTTAATAGATTCTACCAAGTCTATAAAGTTGTGCTTTTACAATCTTGCTAACAGTGTTTTTAAGGAAAGAAATCTACCATCATCTTTATCATTGTTCTGCATAAAAAATATATTTTCTGGCCATTTAAAAAGAGCTATCCTATAACTGATCAAAAGTAACTTGATTCTAAGTTTTTTTGATGTGTTTTACATTTCTTGTACCCGTAAATTGAAGTCTTGATCCTGAACATAGAACATTTTAATCAA
The DNA here is from genome assembly GCA_028551405.1 of Uromys caudimaculatus. Lineage (NCBI taxonomy): Eukaryota > Metazoa > Chordata > Mammalia > Rodentia > Muridae > Uromys > Uromys caudimaculatus. The sequence goes on along the minus strand of CM052718.1, from coordinate 34,619,179 downwards.
ATTTGAAGATATTCTTCATTCTGAGTACTTTATTTTATTTTGTTAGACTTAAGTTCCTAAAGAAAATGTTACTAGGAAAAAAGATGAGTTAATACATTCTGTTATTGAGTTAATACATTCTGTTATTGAGTTAATACATTCTGTTATTGAGTTAATACATTCTGTTATTGAGCCTCTATGAGATACTAGAGATTTCTCTTTCTGGGAATTAATGGAAGAATTTTAGAAGAAGTAATTCAGAATTTTACCTCTGAAGAATGAGAAGCTAGAGGATTTATGTCCCACACCCCATCCCCAATATCTATATTTCTTGGTTGAAGGTTGCCCTGGGGATGCTAACTCCTATCCTGTGTCTCTAGTCCTCTTCTGCCAATGGGGAGATTAATATACCAAGAAGATAGTTGCCCCTGAGTAAACTCCTGCTCTCTGTCTCAGGTCCTCATCGACAACGGAGTTTGTTGATATACAATGAACAATATAGTTGTTATGATTTAAATGTGAAATACTTCCTTACAGGCTCTTGGGTTGGGATTTGTTGCTTACAGATGGGCTATTTGGAAGTGATTAGATCCCAGCAACTATGACCTAATCAATGGATTAATTCCTTGATGGATTCATAGGATGATGGAATTATAGGTAGGCAGTGAAAAGTTGAAGGAAATAGATCATTGTTGGCTAATAGTTGTGGCTGTATCTTGTCCTGCTCCCTCCTCCATCATTCGTCACTCCACATTTTGTTAACATGTTCTTAACTACTCTGTTACACCATTTTTTCACTGACAAGATAGGTTGACACCTCAAAGTATGTGATCAGAATAATTATTTTCTTTCATAAATTGTTAACATTAGGTATTTGGTCATAGTTATATAAATGTAGCTAACAGAGTGGTATAAATTTTTCCAACACAGCTACATCTAAGGAATGTGACATCAATCTATTCATGAGTCAAACAGGAATTAATTACTGATTCTAATTTAACTGTTTTAGTGTATGAAGCGAGGGTCAGCTTCAAAGACTACTTTGGCTGTGCCTACCATGTTTATTACCTATCTCAAGTCTTACCAGAGACAGATAAACAGGTACATATTATAAGAAAATACACATATGCTTTGATTCTTTATTTCTCCCTTGCTTTTGATTGAGAAGTTTTACAAATTTACCACTGCTAGTACAGAATTCTGTCATTTAAGATTCTAGGGATCTGTGGCAGGACACCTCTGCCTGGGCCACCAGGGCTCCATAGCCAAATAGCGCCAGGAGAAAGCTACCCTCCCAGGAATGTGGAAAAGCCGTGAGTGGGGTTAAGACGAGCACCAATGCTCAGCGGGACATGCCTGGAATCCTCAGGACACAAGGACTGAGGAAAAGCCAGGGACAGGAGCCTTCCAGTTTCCATCTGTGGCTAGGGACCTCAGCCTGTACCACAGTGCTCCATAGCCAAATAGTGCCAGGAGAAAACTAGACTCCCAGGAATGTAGACAAGCCTGTCTGCTCAAAGGGACCCATCTGGAATCCCAGTACAGAGTGACTGAAGAGTGGTCTTCTGGTTTCTTTTTGCAGCCAGGAAGCTTATCCTGTGACACAGGGCTCCATACTCAAATAGTGCCAGGAGAGAGCTGGTATCCCAGGAGTGCTGACACACCTTCGAGCATAGGCAAGACCACCACTTCTGTTGAAATTCACTGGATCAAGAGGGACCCTTGCAGAGCCATCAGGACACAGGAACTAAAGGATAGCTGGGGACAAGATCCTTCTGGTTTCTGTCTGCACCCTAGAGCTGACCCTGAGCCACAGCTCTTCAAACCCAAATTCCTCTCAGAGAGAGCTGATCTTCAAGGAGTATTGACACAGAGGCTTGCAGGAAAGACAAGCCACAGACAGAGAGAGTAAGACCAGCTAACACCAGAGTTAACCAGATGGTGAAAGGCAAGGGCAAGAACATAAGGAAAAGAAACCAAGGCTACTTGGCATCATCAGACCCCAGCTCTCCTACTACAGCAAGCCCTGGATATCCCAACACACCAGAAAAGCAAGACTCAGATTTAAAATCAGTTCTCATGATGATGATAGAAGACTTTAAGAATGAAATAAATGACTCCCTTAAAAAAAAATACAAGAGAACACAGGTAAACAACTAGAAGCCCTTAAAGAGGAAACATAAAAATCCATTAAAGAGTAACAGGAAAACACAATGAAACAGGCATAATTACGGAAAACACAATTAAAAAGACGAAGGAAATGAAAAAAAAAATCCAGAAACTAAAAATAGAAATAGAAAAAATAAAGAAATCACAAAGGGAGACAGCCCTGGAGTTAGAAAACCTAGGAAAGAGATCAGGAGCCATTGATTCAAGCATCACCAACAGAATACAAGAAATGGAAGTGAGAATCTCAGGTGCAGAAGATACCATAGAAAATATTGACACAACAGCCAACGAAAATGCAAAATGCAAAAAGCTCCTAACCCAAAACATCAATGAAATACAGGACACAATGAGAAGACAGAACCTAAGGATAATAGGTATAGAAGAGAGTGAAGATTCCCAACTTAAAGGACTAGTAAATATCTTCAACAAAATTATAGAAGAAAACTTCCTTAACCTAAAGAAAGAGATGAACATAAATATACAAGAAGACTACTGAACTCCAAATAGATTAGACCAGAAAAGAAATTCCTTCCATCACATTATAGTGAAAATACCAAATACACAAAACAAGGAAAAAATATTAAAAGCAGTAAGGGAAAAATGTCAAGTAAGATATAAAGGCAGACTTATCAGAATTACACCAGATTTCTCACTAGAGATTATAAGAGCTAGAAGATCCTGGGCAGAACTCATACAGACCCTAAGAGAACACAAATGCCAGCCCAGGCTGCTATACTCAGTAAAACTCTCAATTACCATAAATGGTAAAACCAAAATATTCTATGATAAAACCAAATTTACACAATATGTTTCCAAAAACACAGCCCTACAAAGGATAATAGATGGAAAATGTCAAATCAAGGAGGTAAACTACACCCTAGAAAAAGCAAGAAAGTAATCTTTCAACAAACTCAAAAGAAGATAACTACACAAACATAAAAATAACATCGAAAATAACAGGAAGCAACAATCACTATTCCTTAATATCTCTTAACATCAGTGGACTCAATTCCCTAATAAAAAGACATAGACTGACAGACTGGATCCAGAAAGAGGACCCAGCCCTTTGCTGCATTCAGGAAGTGCATCTCCATGATAAAGCAAACACTACCTTAGAGTAAAGGGCTGGAAAACAAGTTTCCAGGCAAATGGTCCCAAGAAACAGGCTGGAGTAGCCATTCTAATATCGGATAAAATCGACTTTCACCCAAAACTCATCAAAAAAGATAAGGAAGGACACTTCATACTCATCAAAGGAAAAATCTACCAAGAATAACTCTCAATTCTGAACATCCATGCTCCAAATGCAAGGGCACCCACATTCATAAAAGAAACTTTATTAAAGCTCAAAGCACACACTGCATCTCACACAATAATAGTAGGAGACTTCAACACCCCATTATCATCAATGGACAGATCTTGGAAACACAAACTAAACAGAGACACAGTGAAACTAACAAATGTTATGAACCAAATGGATTTAACAGACATCTATAGAACATTTCATCCTAAATCAAAAGAATATATCATCTTCTTAGCACCTCATGGTACCTTCTCCAGAACTGTCCATATAATCGGTCATAAAACAAACCTCAACAGGTATAAGAAGATTGATATAATCCCATGCTTCCTATCAGATCACTACAGATTAAGGCTGGTCTTCAATGGCAACAACAACAGAAAGCCCACATATATATGGACGCTGAACAATGCTCTACTCAATGATAAATTGGTCAAGGAAGAAATGGGAGTTTGCAGCCCCATGGGTGGAGCAACAGTGTGAAC
>CM052718.1:34599446-34615146 GCA_028551405.1 Uromys caudimaculatus | reverse complement strand
CCTGAGGGTGTTAGAGGCCCCAGTAAAGGAGAATGTCAGGGTGGGAATACAAGAGTGGGTGGGAGGGTGGGTGGGAAGTGGAATACCCTCATAGAGGTGGGGAGGGAGAGGGGATAGGGGGTTTCCAAAGAGGAGACCTAGAAAGGGGGAAACATTGGAAATGTAAATAAAGTATCAAAAAATAAAAATTAAAAAAAGAAAAAAAAAAGAAGTTAAGGACTTCCTAGAATTTAATGAAAAGGAAAGTACAACATACCCAAACTTATGGGACACAATGAAAGCAGTGTTAAGAGGAAAACTCATAGCTTTGAGGGCCTCCAAAAAGAAACTGGAGAGAGCATACACTAGCAGCTTAACAGCACACCTGAAAGCTCAAGAACAAAAAGAAGCTAATAAACCCAAGAGGAGAAGAAGGCAGGAAATAATCAAACTCAGGGCTGAAATCAACCAAGTAGAAACAAAAAGAACTATACAAAGAATCAACAAAAGCAGGAGCTGGTTCTTTGAGAAAATCAACAAGATTGATAAACCCTTAGCCAGACTAACCAGAGGGCACAGAGACAATATCCAAATTAACAAAATTAGAAATGAAAAGGGAGACATAACAACAGATTCTGAGGAAATTCAAAAAATCATCTGATCCTACTACAAAAGCCTATACTCAACAAAACTGGAAAATCTGGATGAAATGGACAATTTTCTAGACAGATATCAAATACCAAAGTTAAGTCAGGATCAGATAAACCATCTAAACAGTCCCACAATGCCTAAAGAAATAAAAGCAGTCATTAAAATTCTCCCAACCAAAAAAAAAAAAGCTCAGGACCAAATGTGTTCAGTGCAGAATTCTATCAGACCATCAAAGAAGACCTAATATGAATACTCTTCAATCAATTCCACAAAATAGAAACAGAAGGAACACTACCCAATTCCTTCTATGAGGCCAGTTACACTGATACAAAAACCTCACAAAGACCCAACAAAGAAAGAAAACTTCAGAACAATTTCCCTTATGAATATCGATGCAATAATGCTCAATTAAATTCTCACAAACCGAATCTGAGAACACATCAAAATGATCATTCAGCATGATCAAGTAGGCTTCATCCCAGGGATGCAGGGATGGTTCAATACCAAGAAATCCATCAAAGTAATCCACTACATAAACAAACTCAAAGAACAAAAACATGGCCATTTCATTAGATGCTGAAAAGTGACAAAATTCAACATCCCTTCATGATAAAAGTCTTGGAAAGATCAGGAATTCAATGTCCATACTTAAACATAGTAAAAGCAATATACAGAAAACCAGTAGGCAACATCAAACTAAATGGAGAGAAACTCGAAGCAATCCCACTAAAATCAGGAACTCAAGACAAGGCTGCCCTCTCTCTCCCTATCTATTCAATATAGTAATTGAAGTTCTAGCTAGAGCAATTAGACAACAAAAGGAGGTCGAAGGAATACAAATTGGAAAGGAAGAAATCAAAATATCACTATTTGCAGATGATATCATAGTATATTTAAGTGACCAGAAAAACTCCACAGGAGAACTGCTGCAGCTGATAAACAACTTCAGCAAAGTGGCTGGATATAAAAGTAAGTCAAAGAAATCAGTAGCCTTCCTATACTAGAAGGATAAACACACTGAGAAAGAAATTAGGGAAATGACACCCTTCACAATAGTCACAAACAATATAAAGTATCTTGGTGTGACTCTAACCAAACAAGTGAAAGATCTGTATGACAAGAACTTCAAATCTCTGAAGAAAGAAATTGAAGAAGACCTCAGAAGATGGAAAGATCTCCCATGCTCATGGATTGGCGGGATTAATATAGTAAAAATGGCCATTCTGCCAAAAGAAATCTACAGATTCAATGAAATTCCTATCAAAATTCCAACTCAACTCTTCATAGACTTAGAAAGAACAAAATTCTCAAATTCATTTGGAATAACAAAAAACTCAGGATAGCAAAAACTATTCTCAACAACAAAAGAACTTCTGAGGGAATCAGCATCCTGATCTCAAGCTGTACTTCAGAGCAGTAGTGATAAAAACTGCATGGTATTGATACAGTGAAAGGCAGGTAGATCAATGGAATAGAATTGAAGACCCAGAACTGAACCCAAACACCTATGGTCACTTGATTTTCGACAAAAGAGCTAAAACCATCCAGTGGAAAAAAGCATTTTCAACAAATGGTGCTGGTTCAACTGGAGGTCTACTTGTAGAAGAATGAGAATTGATCCATTCCTATCTCCCTGTACAAAGCTCAAGTCCAAGTGGATCAAGGACCTCCACATAAAACCAGATACACTGAATCTAATAGAAGAGAAAGTGGGAAAAAGTCTCGAACACATGGGCACAGGGGAAAGTTCCTGAACAGAACACCAATGGCTTATGCTCTAAGATTAAGAATCGACAAATGGGACCTCATGAAATTGCAAAGCTTCTGTAAGGTAAAGGACACTGTCAGTAGAACAAAACGGCAACCAACAGATGAGGAAAAGTTCTTTACCAATCTTACATCCCATAGAGTGCTAATATCCAATATATACAAAGAACTCAAGAAGTTAGACTCCAGAGAACCAAATAACCCTATCAAGAAATGTGGAACAGAGCTAAACAGAGAATTCTCAACTGAGGAAATTCGTAGAGCTGAGAAGCACCTAAAGAAATGTTCAACATCCTTAGTCATCAGGGAAATGCAAATCAAAACAACCCTGAGATTCCACCTCATACCAGTCAGAATGGCTAAGATCAAAAATCAGGTGACAGCAGATGCTGGTGAGGATGTGGAGAAAGAGGAGTACTCCTCCATTGCTGGTGGGATTGCAAGCTGGTACAACCACTCTGGAAATCAGTTTGGTGGACCCTCTGAAAAATGGACATAATACTACCTGAGGACCACTCCTAGGCATATACCCAGAAGATGCTCCAACATGTAATAAAGACACATGCTCCACTATGTTCAAAGCATCTGTATTTATACTAGCCAGAAGCTGGAAACAACCCAGATGTCCCTCATCAGAGGAATGGATACAGAAAATGTGGTACATTTACACAATGGAATATTACTCAGCTATTAAAAACAATGACTTCATGAAATTCGCAGGCAAATGGATGGAACTTGAAAATATCATCCTGAGCGAGGTAACTCAGTCCCAAAAGAATGAACATGGTATGTTTTCACTGATAAGTGGATATTAGCCCAAAATTTTGGGATATCCAAGTTTCACTTCACAGCAACCGTTGGGTTGAGTGTGAGGTCCCAGATGTAGGAGTTGGAGAAGGGACTGAAGGAGCTGAGGGAGTTTGCAGCACCATGGAGGGAGCAACAGTGCCAACAGGCCTGACTCACACACCCCCCCCCCCCCGGTGCTACTGGAGACTGGATCACCAACCAAAGAATACACATGGAGGGACCCATGGTTCGGACCACATATGTGGCAGAGGAGGGCCTTGTTGGCCATCGGGGAGAAGAGGCCCTTGGGCCTGAGGGTGTTAGAGCCCCCAGTATAGAGGAATGCCAAGGTGGGAAGACAGGAGTGGCTGGGTGGGTGGGTGGGTGGGGAATAGCCTCATAGAGGCAGGGGTAACGGAGAGGGGATAGAGCTTTTCCAAAGTGGAGACCTGGAAAGGGGGAAATATTTGAAATGTAAATAAAGTATCAAAAAATAAAAATTAAAAAAAAAGATTCTAGGGGTTTAATTCCATGACTGTAATCACCCATCGTTAATTTTACCTGAAGAATATGTCACAGTGTGTGAACTCATTGTATCCATCATTTAGAAAAATCTGAGAATACTAACTTATGTTCTAGCTAATATTTAGTCTCATCATAACCAGAAAACTAAAATGTCATTCTAGTTTCCCTGACATTAATGTCAGCATAGAACCTATAATCAGGTGTCTTCAAATCATCTGTGGTATTCATCTCCTGAATGCATATTCTGGAAAATGCAACCAGTATTTCTGGGGAAGAATTAGATGATGAGCTATTATATTTACTATTTCTACATAGATTTAATGACACTAACATTATTTTCTGAGCATATAACCATGGATGTGAAAATGAATAAAATCCTATAATTTAAATTTTGGTAACTGGTGCCAGTATTTTGGTTAACTAAGTCTAGCAACACCTTGGTGGTTATTTATCAATCTTCTTTTAGTCATAGTCATCAATCCCTGTCATTCAATATACCATTGTTGTTAGTCTAAACTTGATCATTCTGTCAGCATTGTTTATGAAAGATGGGTTTCATACTGTAGTTCTTGCTAATATAGAATGCTATCTTCTCTAAGATACTACAAAGTTTACTTCCAATATATACATCTGCCACTCTTAACCATACCCTAAAGAGAAAATGTCAGTCTACAGGATCCAGGCATTAGTGGATCCCTTACCACAGCACTCCTTATGAGCATAGTAAACAGTCTTTGGACTTCAGGGAAATATAATCAAGTGATAAGTTCTCAAATATCATAACAAATCTGTTCTATCTTCCTTCTTTCTATCTTTTTTGACTCTTACCAGTAGTATATGAAGGAAATTAAGCTCAACTTTGCATTGTGGGTATTAGTAATATCTCAGCAATAGCAAAAGACACCTACTACTTCTAGTTAATCTTAGTTCAAAGTCTCAGTCAATAACTATGTCTGTTCTTTATGGACACTATGAAAACTGGGTGGAACTATACTGCGGTTTTCTTACAGCTTTATCCTGACAGTTGTATCTCAGTTTCCTTTAAACAACAGCTCGGGTCAAAGGCTAAATGTTGGGGCTTGGGATTGTTGCTCTTTGTTATCAACTTGGTTAGATTACAAAACATACTTCTGGCTGTGCATGTGACATAATGTCTGGAGATAATTAGGTCATAAGGGTACTGGCCTAACAAGTAGATAATTGCCTTGATAGAATCATGGTAAGAAGACATTATACAGAGTTGGTTAAAATCAAAATGGAGGCCTATATTGAGTCATTAGGACTGTATCTTTAAAGACTGTATACCCTACCCTAATGTCTTCCTGCATTTCCTTTTCTCTACTTCATGGGTTACTATTATGTGAATAGTTCTATGGTCACACCCACACCACTGTGATAGAATGACAGTCTTGAAACCATGAGGAAAAAATAGAGCTTTCCTCTTTTTAGTTGTTAATGTCAGATATTCTGTCACACCAATGAGAAATCTAATAACCCCAGTATTGTAATAAAAAATTTAACTTAGAGTATATAATCGCAGTAGGCAATGAAAAAATAAGTGAAGAGAGAATGTGCCATGACAAATTATAAAGCTATGTGCATAGAAATACAGCAAAGCTCTCTGTCATACAGGCACCTCTAGCTAGGCTCTTAGAGAGAGAAATAAGAATGGACATAGGTTGTCTATCATCTTCTCTATGTAGCTGTCTGAAGATCAGTTAATAAGACAATAACTACCCCACATCTTTTGCATTTCAGCTTTTGCAATCTTTCTGGCAGCTTTTCAGAAGATTCATATCTCATTTGACACTGGCACTTCACACAAGACTAATGAAGGCAGGAGCACCCCATTTCCACAGTCAAACTTGAAGCAGCTAGGTACCCTACTTACTGGGATTCTAACACAAATGCAAAGGACCATTCTCTTTCTGGAGAGGAGCAAGTGCAAATTTATTCCCCTTACCTACTTTATTATTTCTGTTTCTTCATGAAATCAGTCAAGTTGGAGAAAATAAAGCTCAGATTCAGACATGCAGTCTTTTAAGGGCAAACTCTGAAGCTTGAAAAGTGGGTTCTGACTGACTAGTGAGAATAAGGTTGACCTTCCTAATGCTATAACTATTAATACAGTTGTTCATGTTGTGATGACCATCAACCTTAATATTATTTTTGATGCTGCTTCATAACTGTAATTTTGAGACTTTTAGGAATGGAAATATAAACGTCTGTGTTTCCTGATGCTCTCAGGTGACTCCTGTAAAAGGGTTGTTCAACCCCCTAAAGGTGTCATGACCCATAGGTTGAGAACCACTGCCTTAGAGAATCCACCATTTTTCTCAATTATCAGTAATAGACTTCTTCTAACAAGTGTCTTTTTAGTTAAAATTATGCCTCCTTTATTTAAGTGACATATTTTGAAAAGTATATATATATATTCTTTTCATTTATATCTGTGTGCAGAATTTCCCCCAGTCACTTTACTGTGTGCTTCCTTGCTAACATTCACTGTCCTTTTCAGAGTGGGTATTTTATGGTCATGATAATCAGAATCTTCCCAACTGTATCACATCCAGTGATAAGAACATTAGAAATCAGCAAGGAACAGCACCGAGTCTAAATGCACAAAGTTAATAAGTGGCAGAGGCCAATTCAGCTCAAGTCCCCAGTATTCTCATCACTTCATGCCACTGTCCATCTTCCAAAACAATACAGCTAGATTAGCATTATGAATTCTGTCCATGGTACCTTCAAACACAGGCCCATGAGTGATAATGATTCAATCATTATTTGCTAATATTCTAAAGAGATCAGTCAAGGATAATGTTCCTTATCTTCATTCCTCAAACCATGATTATCTACAGTTTACAGGCAAGGATAGTTTTAAAATCTCTCGAGCATTTCTAAATATGACTATAACACAGTTTGAAAATCCATTATGTGAAGTAGTTTGAGCCATGTTGTTTCAGATAATTTGAGTTTTGGTCTATTTACATATGCTAATGAGATAAGAACGTAATCCAAGTTTAAATATAAACTCCATTGTACTTAATATGCACCTATGCAAACAGCCTGGAATTGCTTTCGTACAATTCTTTTTATAATTTTTTATCTGCAATAGTTTCATGGTGTGGGATCTTCCAGTTGTGGCACCATGTCAGCCCCCAGGAAACAGTAGATTTTGGAGTATATGGCATTTTATATCCTCATATTTGGAATCTCTGACCTGTAGTAGAAACCCATGATTATCTTTAAATACTAATTGTAATGCTGAAAACAACAGCAACAGCAAGCAGCATCCACAACAACAGCAAGAAAACAAAAACAAAACCATGCCAACCATCCAAAGATCCATAGGCAACAGAAGAAGTCAGGCATTTCTATCTTGACTGCTTTATAGAGCATAGAGAATATAGCATTGAATTAAGGAGCTAGTTGTCCTGCTCTGGCCAAGGGCTCACAAAGATGCTTACATATCAACATAAGAATAAGAAGTTTTAGATTGTTTGGAACTATCCCTTTGCTATTCTCTCAGAGGCTGTACCAGGGGAAAAGAGTGTACAACCTCCAACAGCCAATCTGGTCTGTCTGCTATTAAGTTTCCTGTTCTTCAGGATGGACATAGAAGCCAATACAAACACTAGACTTAGTGACATATGCTGTTCAACTCATGGAGTCAAATGTTACTTTCTCTGAATGCACCCACTGCAGCTAATTGTTTTAATTTTTTATTATTTTTAATTTTGTTTATGCTTTACTTTTGTGTATCTGATGGAAAGGGTAAGAAGCGTGTGTGTCAGAGAGCACATTTGGAGGCCATCGGACAACTCTGTGGAGTCCATTGTTTCCTTCTTCCTTTATGTTAGTTCCCAAGATCCAACTAAAGTTCCCTGAATTACACAACAAGCACATTAGCCACTAAGTCATCTTCCTGGTCCCATCACAGATAATTTTACAGCCTAAGAACATGTCACAACATGGAATGAATAGTTGGTTATAGCTGGAAAGAGATGAAGTTAGCTATGCTGATCATATTTAACATTACAAACAGTACTAATATATGGTCTAATTTAGTAAACATGGAAATTCTATTTAAGGGAGCAATGTATAACCACTACAAATGATGAGTATGGAAATTTTATGAGCAATGTGTAAGATTAAGTATTACAAACAAAATAAGACCCAGATTATAAATAAGGGTAGATAACCTTTCAGTTCATGCCTCTCCACTACTCTTATACCCTTAAAGAAAAACAAACACAGCATTAAAGAAGTCATTTTGACTTGAACACAAAGCTGCATTTGAATGAGCTGTGATCTTCTTTCTTAAAGAGATTCCTTTTTATTATGGTTTTAAATTATATGTGTGGGAGGAGGGGCTATGTACACATGTGTGTTTAGATGCCTGCTAAGGTGAAAGTAATCACAATGCCCTGGAGGCTGGAATTACTGAAGGTTATGACCCACCCAAAATGGGTGCTAAGAGCAATGTGCACTCTTAACCACTGAAGTATCTCTCCAACTACAAGTAGGACATTCATTAGGCACAGAAAAGCAAGAGGACAGCTGGTTACATTTGAAGCATCCTTGTGAAGTAGAGATGGACACTCTCTTATCCTCTCAAAGCAATTTTTAAATCTATTTGGGATTATTTAACCCTACTCTCATGCACAATTTAAAGAACTATTCTTTAATTAAGTAATTAAAAGTGCTTAGTTTAATTGGATTGTGAGTTCTCAGTGTGGCAAGAAGCCAGTAGATGTTCTGGTTGTCAAGATATATGGAGAAAAAAATTTGTCATGGAAACTATATCTTTGAAACTGTATTTCTTCACATTTAAATGAGAATTTCATGTTATAAAAAGAACTTGAAAGCATTGGCTACCATCCAAATAGACTTCAATATTTCAGTCAGAAAGGGGTGATCTAAAATATCTTACATACTTTAAACTAAACAGACTAAGAATTTAAAAATAAAATTTCATTTAAACTATAGAACATATCAATAACAGAAATATCTAGGTGAGAATTCCCTCACTGATCTTGATAAATTGATCAATTTATGCCTTCTTTTCTTCTTATCTATGGTGGAGGATAGAAAATTAAATAATGTTGACTCTGAAATAAAACACTGACACCAGGATCAAAATCAATTTTCTCAAGTTAAAAAAAAAATTAAATCAGTAAATGAAGTTTTAAGTTATTTACTATTTTAATCAATACTTAGGTAGCACTGCTATATAATGAATGTTGTGTTGGACATTGATTCTTTGGTAACAAGGTAAATTACCAGTTATTCATTTTAAAAGTGAGAAGAAAAAAAAAAAAAAACAGATGGAAACAATCCAGAGAACTGAACTGGGAAGAAAAGGGAACACCATTATTTAGATGCCATGAATTCTTTGATAAACTAGCATTGCTACAGGAACCTCATCCACTGCCCTTCAGAGGGCAAAAGGATCCAAATGAAGAACGCTGACCTTGTCCTATCACCCCAGGATGGAGAGAAATCTAGTTTTCATAGTATCCCTAGCAAACAGACATATTTATTGATGGAGAGTTTGAACTAAGATTGACTAGAAGTACTGGATGTCTGTTGTTACTGGTGAAGTGTTATTAATACCCACAATGCAATGCATCACAGTCACTAGAGTTTTCATCTCTACGTAATGTGGTGAGGTACAGAATAAGATAAAGGTAACGCAAGATCAAACTGGAATTGTGTTAATCAATATAGGTTTGGAAGGGATTTATGGTTTAATCACCAGGGATCTGGTTAGACTGTGATTGTGGGCTGAGTCTCAGCAGCATGTTTTCACACACTCTCTCTGTTGCTAAGCACCTTACAGAAAGAAAGAGAACACTGGCAGCATTCAGGAGCTCTACCCTGTGATTTTCACAACTTATTATTTTGAAAAAGTTTCCTGTTCAGAGCAGAATACTGAGACGTTAGATCCCATGTAAATGTGTTGGATTTAGAGGCCATGATTCCAAGATGGGGTAGATAGATCCTCCAGGCAGCCTGTTGAACTTCACTGGTTCAAGGGTATTGGGAAGAATACACAGAAGGCTGTATGTAACCTCATTAACAAGAAATAATGAGCATAGACTAACAACTTCTCAAAATTCACTCACCAAGTTTAAAGCAAGAAACTATTTTTGTACAGAAACAAAACAAAATCAAGCAAACAAACAAAAAACAAGAAGGAAACAATAGCTAACATTTACAACATCCCAGAACAGAGACAGAGAATGTTTCTGGGAATAAAGTGAGAACATTATATTCATTAAGTATATTCCAGAATGTATGGAGTACAACAGAATATCAAAAACATGCAGAAAATCAGGATAGAATCCACACTGAAAAGAAATATCCTTCCATGTCAATGGACCTAGATAGGCACAGATATAATGATTGTTCTGAAAGATACTGACAGTTATTATGAACTGCATTCCCTATAGTCCAGTGTAAGGATATTTCAAAGAAATAAGGAAGATGTATTTAAATATCAAATTGATGTTATAGAGACTAAGGCATCCAAAAATGACACGAAAATTACATGCAGAAAAAAAAAAAAAAAGCAAAGATGCACTTGTCATTGTCAAAGGAAACATTATTTGTTATGGTAGACACTAGATGGCTCAGTAGGTAACAGTTGCTTGTTTAACAAGTATGAGGTCATGAGCTCAAATTCCCCAAACCCATGTGAAAATCTGAGAATTATTATGCATGCCTGTAACCCCGGGATCATGAGGGTGTGTGTGTGTGTGCGTGCACAGAAAAAAACTGAGAAAGAAAATACCATAAGTATTTACATCTACTGTGATATGTAATTTATTTGATTCCTTAAAGAAGAATAGCAAAATTAAAAAAAAAAAAAAAAAAAAAAAAAAAAAAAAAAAAAACCTTGATTCCTCTCTGATGCACCTGAACTGAATTTCAGTTTTCTGATCTGTTTTAGAACTTGGTTTGTATTTCTGTCTGTCAGAGACGAAGGAGTTTTACTCTGATGGGTCTTCTTGATTCTTGATTCTTGAATACATTCCTTTATAGATAGGTTAAAACTTAACTGCTTGGGTTAGACACATTCTTGGTTTCTCTTGAAACTGGTTCTAGGCTGGAGTTCAGCACTAGCATCTCTGGCCCTGCTCCCAGGTTCCAGTTATGTGGCCTCTCTAAAGCAGAATGACTGTGGAAGACATGCTGAGATAGGGTGAGGAACACAGAGAAGTCACGTCTTTATAAGGCTATCATTACCTCAACCAATAACTTTGAGAAAATCACTGAATGTTTTGCTCAGCTACAAAAAGGCCAGTGAAACTCAATCAACTTTTTTTTTTTTTTTTTTTAGATTCTAACATTTCTCCTTTCCTTGTTCTTCTTCCAAACACTTCCATGTACTACCTCCCTGCTCTCCTTAAAAATCAATGACCTATTTTTTTTCACTAGGGATTATTATCCCAATGGATACATGTATGAAACACTTCTCTACTTAAGGCTCAGGGCACAGACATGGGGGGGTGGAAAGATTGTAAGAGCCAGAGAATTAGGAAGATTGCTGTGAAATTATATCTCCAAGTAAAGTAACATCAGAAGCTACAATTATAAAATCTAACCAGCATGACTGCCCAAACATGAGTTGAGCAAGGATGACAGCCACAGAGATGTCAACTTAATTAGGAAAAAGCCCATGAAGTGAGCCTTCCAAAGGGGAGGGAATACCAATCAGCTCATCTTAATGTCTTCTGGTTTCTGACAGCTTACTTTAATATATATATATATACACATATATATGTTTTATTTAAATATAAATATATGTAATATATACTCATATATATGAATAAAATATATCAATATATGTAGGAATGAAAATAGCAAAGGATGAAGAGAGCAGAATTCTGATCTAATGATGGGTCCTAGTAAAGAGAATTCCCCTAGAATCACAGCCACCCTGACCCTTTG
This sequence comes from Uromys caudimaculatus, assembly GCA_028551405.1. Lineage (NCBI taxonomy): Eukaryota > Metazoa > Chordata > Mammalia > Rodentia > Muridae > Uromys > Uromys caudimaculatus. The sequence continues at coordinate 34,603,476 of CM052718.1, read as the reverse complement.
TCTCTGTGGTCTTCTCCAAGATACTTCTGCAAAATGTTAAATGCCACAGAACAGAATTTGGAAGCCATTAGATGATGTGTCAGATTTGTCTGTATGTAGTAATGAGCCTGATTTCTTCTTAATATTGTTCTAGATCCTCAGAGTTTTTGAAAATATAATAAAATCTTATATATCATTTTTATGCCAGATCATGAGCACAGCATGACTGAATGAGTTTGTGACAGGGTTTCAGCCAAGGCTATGGCCTACATGAGTTATCCAGACCTTGGTCCAGCCACACAAACTTTGTTTGTTCAACCATAGAATTAGTATCTCCAGCTAGAGGCTCTGCAAGGTCTCTTGGAGATGCCGTATTTTAGAAACTACTCCTCTCTGACCCAAGCTTCCCTATCAATCAGCAGCTCTTCTGAAATGACAACTTCATGAAATAAATTATGTCATAATGGGTGGGTGGGAAGTGTGTGCCTTCAAAGCCAGAACACATTTGAGTGTGTTTGCAAATATACTAACTTCACATTCCTCTTTTTGAGGTCCCATTTGTCTTTTGGCATCTTGATGAGTAAAGCAATTCCAAACCAATTTGGAACATGCAAAATATGTTATTATGAGATATTTGTTTTCTGAAACAATTGTAGTCATGCAGTCTTCCCTTTAATCTTTTCCCTCCTTCACTTCTTTTAGTCTGTTTTTTTTTCTAATTAGTGATTAGAAAGGGCAAGTTGAGGATAACAAGGATTCACAGATTTTGAAGCATAAAGATGTGAAAGTTCACATCTACAAAGCAAATCAGGAGAAAAAGAAGACAGGGCAATAGTTAGAAAATCACCAGCAGAAACAAAACTTCCCTTTTATATTCCCCATCATCAAACTCTCAAGCCAAAAATAGCCATCGTGCCAGCTCCAGATGGAGAAAGAATGGTCCGTTTGCCATCTGCTGAGACAGAACAGCACACACAAACTGTGATTTAAAGTCATCAGAAATAGAATTAAATAACGTATGTCAGAATTAAGGGAATCGCTACACAATCTTTGCTGAGACCATAGGGTGCCTCTCTGTGGGTGGGTGTCATTCAGAGGGTAAAATCCAAATCCTTTGATAATCAGGAAATAAATTTGGGGTGCACTTAGGGACGATGAGTAGCAGACTTTAGGTGACAATCATACCTTACTGAATAGGGGCAAGAGGGGAATTGTTGCTTGCCCCAAAGCATTGGGTGGTTTTTTTGAGGGAGGCCTAATGACAGACCTTTTCTATTGAAGCTTTACAGCTCAGATGATGCCTGTGTTGCATTTTATTAGAAGATAAGGACCACTTCCAAAGGCCAGATAAGGAAACACTGTGGACGGATGTTCTTGGGATTCTGCTATCATGCTTGTTATCCTGTGGCTTGGACAGAGAAGCAAAGAATACTGGGCCATTCCATCACTATCGTCCCGTCTCTGTGTGCTGTAGGCTTAGGAAGTCACAGAGGGTTTGCCATCAGACAGATTTAGCTATTTCTCTTGACAGGTTTGACATGGATAAGCTTGGATAAGCTTCTTTACCCATTGGGTCTCAGGTGTCCTCATATATAAGATAATCATTGCAAAAATGTGGAGAAGGCTGACAAGTGCCAGATGCTGTTGTAATTGCTTTATATAGATTAACTTATTTAATTCTAACAACAGCCCTAGAAAGATGGCCCTGAATTAGCCCCATTTTTGCAAATGAGGAGATCAGCCACAGAGAGAATAAATCTCTTCCCCAAGACCTCATAGCTAATACGGGTTGGCAATGTGAGCCCTAAAAGTTGGATAGTGCCCAGATAATATTAGTTTCTGGTTCATATTAGAAATTCAACAATTATTGGCATGCTACTCTACTTCCTAGGCAATTTGCATATTTAATAAATTTTTTTGAAAATTGCTAATGTATACTGTAGTCATGCCATGTAGTAATAGCTAATGTTTATCAAGTAATTTATGTCTTGCAATAGTCAGTACTTACGGCATCTGTGCCAATATTACCTAGAACTTTATCCTTGTGCTTCCTTTTGCTTTTAATGTTTTCCCCCAGATATCCATATGACTTACCTCCATGTTACACACATTTCTGGAAAAAGTTCCCTAAAATTGAAGTTAACAGAACACAACATGTACTCCATCATCCCAGGACTTACTCTACTATGCTTTGCAATGCATAGAAGCATCTGACATTATTCCGTGCAGTTCTTATTTCTCTGTCTTCTTCAAAATGATAAAAATCTTTTTAAAGGCATGGTTCATACCTCTCTTGATAACCTCCATTCTATACTCTCTTTCCTTTTACACACATATTCCTTGAATAAGCTAAGGAATTACCCATTTGAAAGTTGAAGAAATTGTGACAAAGTGATGTTCATGAATTGTACCAAAGAACAAAGGTATAAAGAAAACAGGTGCAAGTAGATACATTGACATCATAATGCTATGTGGAGGAATGGAAATCTACATGGAATGGAAATGTACATGAGATGGAAATGTAAATGAGATTCAGCTCCTACTCGGGAAAGCTGTACACAAAAGAACCCTGTGTCTTTAGGCATAGTCAATTCATCTAACATGCACTTGCTACCTGGAAGTTACAAAAAAGGTACCATATTAAGGACAGTCTTTGTATTGAAATAACATCACTTAATAGAGTAAACAGGAAATAATTTAGAAAACTCAAAACAGGGGAGAAAGTGAACAAAGCAAAGGCCACATGGTGTGAGGAAAACAGGAGAATTTTTCTTTAAAGTGAGAATCATAGAAGAACCTATATAGGCAATGTTTGGTTCACAATGAGAAATAGATCTTTACCCTCTGCAAGGACAGGTACAATTAACAGTAGGGTGAATAGGCAGAGAGGAAGACCAGAGGATGAGCAAAGGCACAGTTATCACTTTAGAAATTTACATAAGAAGGAAAGCTATGAAAATACTCCAGCCTGCTAGGGAATTTGCAATTTATGTAAATTAGGTTAATGATATTAGAGAGGTCTTTTTTAGAGGAAACTGGTATCTGTCAGGGAGATAACTACGGGATACTGGAAATGGATGAAAGACTTACAAAATGTGAGAGACACTGAGAGTTGCAATGGTCAAAGAAACTGAGAATGAGAAGTTGGACCAGAGGAGAGCCAGTGTGAAAACAGACATATTGGAAGACATATTGGAGTCAAGAGATTCAATCCCACACCTTGGTTTTTCAGTCTGAGAAAAGAGAAGGAATTAACATTTGAAAGTCATGTCTGTAGGATACCATTTGAAGAGAAGCTGTAATTACAGAAGTGAAGCAACCTGCCAAAAGCAATCTACAAATTCAATGCAATCCCCATCAAAATTCCAACTTAATTCTTCATAGACTTAGAAAGAGCAATTCTCAAATTCATTTGGAACAACAAAAAACCCAGGATAGCAAAAGCTATCCTTAACAACAAAAGAACTTCTGGGGGAATCAGCATCCCTGATCTCAAGCTGTACTACAGAGCAGTAGTGATAAAAACTGCATGGTACTGGTACAGTGACAGGCAGGTAGATCAATGGAATAGAATTGAGGACCCAGAAATGAACCCACACACATATGGTCACTTGATTTTCAACAAAGGTTCTAAAACCACTCAGTGGAAAAAAGACAGCATTTTCAACAAATGGTGCTGGTTCAACTGGCGGTCTACATGTAGAAGAATGCAAATTGATCCATTCCTATCTCCTTGTACAAAGCTCAAGTCCAAGTGGATCAAGGACCTCCACATAAAACCAGCTACACTGAATCTAATAGAAGAGAAAGTGGAGAAAACTCTCGAACAGCTGGGTATGGGGGAAAAGTTCCTGAACAGAACACCAGGGGCTTATGCTCTAAGATCTAGAAGAGACAAACGGGACCTCATGAAATTGCAATGCTTCTGTAAGGCAAAGGACACTGTCAATAGGACAAAACGGCAACCAACAGATTGGGAAAAGATCTTAACCAATCCTATGTCCGATAGAAGGCTAATATCCAATATATACAAAGAACTCAAGAAACTAGA
>CM052718.1:34585421-34598946 GCA_028551405.1 Uromys caudimaculatus | reverse complement strand
AAGACACATGCTCCACTATGTTCATAGCAGCCATATTTATAATAGCCAGAAGCTGGAAACAACCCAGATGTCCCTCATCAGAGGAATGGATACAGAAAATGTGGTACATTTACACAATGGAGTACTACTCAGCTATTAAAAACAATGACTTAATGAAATTTGCAGGCAAATGGATGGAATTTGAAAATATCATCCTGAGCAAGGTAACTCAGTCACATAAGAATGAACACGGTATATACTCACTGATAAGCGGATATTAGCCCAAAAGTTCAGAATGCCCAAGTTTCACTTAACAGTAACCGCTGGACTGAAAGTGAGGTCCTAGATGGAGGAGTTGGAGAAAGGTCTGAAGGAACTGAGGGAATTTGCAGCCCCATGCAGGGAGCAAGTACATCAATGGGCCTGATCCCCCCCCCCCATCGTCCTGGAGTTTGGACCACCAACCAAAGAATACACATCTATGGACCCATGTTTCGGACCGCATATGTGGCAGAGGATGACCTTGATGGCCATCCGGGAGAGAGGAGAGGCCCTTGGGCCTGAGGGTGTTAGAGGCCCCAGCAAAGGGGAATGTCAAGGTGGGAATATGGGGATAGGTGGGCAGGTGGGTGGGAGGTGGAATTCCCTCATAGAGGCGGGGATGGGGAGGGGATAGGGGGTTTCCAAAGAGGAGACCAAGAAAAGGGGAAACATTGGAAATGTAAATAAAGTATCAATAATAATAATAATAATAATAATAATAATAATAATAATAAAAGAAGTGAAGCAAACTGTTGAGATGAGAAGAAGAAAGGGAACATAAAGTTGCAGAGGAAATATGTGAATTTTATCCCCCGGGAGACAGGAGCAAATGGTTTTCACCCAAGATAAGGCACCAAGAACAGACAAACGATAAAGAAAATAAACATCCAACAACAAGAATGGATTCCTCTTGAGTATAGTTTGGTGGACTAATGATTTTATTGGTGTTGTTTATTGACAGGGACATAAGTGTCATAAAGGCAACTTCATCATAAAGGTCACACTAGCATGAGCAAGAACTCACAAAAGCTGCATTCTTAGAACCAACTACACAATTTGTAGTAAGATCTACCTAAGTGTCTCCTTCCCTCAGAGAATTTTCTTCCTGCTGATATGACCTTGTAGAGGACTCTTGTGAATTATATAATCTTTCTGAGCCTCCTGATACTGCTAAGTTTTATCAACTCCCTGAACCCGATGAATTTCCTTAGTGTCCTGAGTCTGGTGTACTTTTTCTTTCCTACTTCTAGGAAGAAATGCTTCAGTTCAGATGCAAAAGCTATATAACAGGAAAGCTACCGGGCCATTACAGAGGGTTCCAGGTGTAATCAGGGAAACCTAGGCAGCCTGGGCTAAGGAAAGAATAGAGTAGGCAAACAAATTTCTTACCAAATTCTTCTGTTTTTTCAGCATTTCCATATCATGGCACATATGAAAAGTAATAACATTTGTGTGGCACAATATACATACACAGTGAAAATCTTCAGTTTGACAATCCCCCCTCCCCAAATCAAACATATCCCTTCATCCGCTGCTAAGAAGATGCTTCTTAGAATCATCTGTGAAACAATCATAGCACAGGCTGGTCTGAGACACCTCGGGAGACATTACCAAATAGCATTTAGAATCTAGAAATGTTGTTTTCCAATGAGCAGACAGTTCTTCATTTACAGAGAAACACGACCATTTGCATAAGCTTCCATGTGGGCTTAATTCTGCCATCTACATGAGGACTCTTACAAGTCATTTCTAGAAGAAAGAAAACAATGTACTAAAACTGTAGCATAGTATAAGGAGGCTTAGAATCACCATTTAGCCTGCATATCCTGAAAAGCTACATCATAGAAATATATTAAAGAACCCTTGTTAAACCTTTTTGCCTGGATTTTGCAATATTAACAATTTCTGGAGAGCTAAAGAGAGGTGTCAAATTAATAATTTTGAATTATTGTCATTGAAAGCTCCTCCTGACCCCTCTAAAAGATAAGTTATGCTTATATCATGTTTTAAAATAATTATTATTGAGAATTGCATGCATATATACAATGAAATATAATTATGTCTACCCCAATTTCGCCCCAGACATCTCCTCCCATATCTCTCTCAATATATTCCCACTCCCAATATCATGTCTTAAAAAAAAATAACCCGTTCAATCCAATTAGTGCTGCTTATATGTGCATGAGTATGGAATCATCGAATAAAGCATGAGGAACCTACCAGTGTATATAATATTATATACACAGCATATTATATTTATTCATTTATATATGTACATAGCAAAAATAATTAAAGAAGAAACAGAGACCATGACTTTGAAAGGGGGAATTAGACTGGAGAGAGGGAGGGGAAATTATATAATATTTTAATTAAAAATAAAATTTAAAGAAGAGTAGTTATCTCTTCTCCCAGAACTATCAACTACAAATAGCTTCTCAGTGAGGTGTGGGGCTTGGAGCCCATCTTTCCCATCTGGTACTTTGCCGTTTGTTAGTAGAATATAGAAACAAGTATCAAGAAAAAGGTTTCTCTGTTTAAAATTTATTTCCTACAAGGGACTATCTTATCACTCATGTTACAGTGAGGTCATCAAAACACAATTGGTCATCACTCTGGCTTGATCATTACCTCTTCCTTCATGAAGAAAACCAGAATGCTCATCTTCCTTAAAATTGTGGCCATTGGGTGGATTGTAGTATGTTTGGCCCTGTATCAAAGCCCTTTTTGAAACTGAGGTCCACAAACAAATAGAGATAAAAGAGAAAGTTTCATTTTCTGGAATGCTGAAGGAGGAGAGATAATCTCTGAAAATGTCCTATATATAATGTCTCAAAACAGCAAACTATGACTGTAGTACCAGCCCTAATTATGAATGCTTCTAAAACACATTGGGAGATCGCGGCATTCATCCAAGTTTTAGCATCTTCACCAAATAATAATATTTGATTAATTCACTGGATTTCAAAAGACTCTATGCTGCTATACTTTTGAAGTTCCTTGTTGGATATTATGAGGAATGATTTGAGGCAGAACCAAGAGCAGATAAAGACTGTAAATGGTCTGCTGTAGCTTTGGGAGGAAAGGGGCTTTCTTAGATTCATCTAGGCTAATTCTATTTTCTTGCTATTGTGAATAATTTAGCAATAAACACAGAAATGCACACTTTTTCTAAGAGGATATGAAGACTGTTGGGTATATGCTCAAGAATGATAGGGTTGGGTCATATGGAAAATATATTCTTAATTTTGTGACAAACTTCCATACTGACCTCCATAATAGTGGTAATAATACTTTACACTCCTGTCAATGAGTAATGGTTTTTTCCCTACATCCTGTACAGTAATTGGTAGTTTTCTTAAAAATAATTATTCTGACTGAGATGATATGGAATTCCAAAGCAGTTTTAATTTTCACTTACTTGATAGCCTATGTGGTATACAATTGTAGAGGGAGTATGCAAGTGTGGGAAGGATACACTGGGGGTCAGGGATGAGAAGGAGAAGCAATGCAAACAAATTTGTGTGAAAATGCCACAATGAAGCAAAATACTGTATATGCTAATGTTAAATATTTTTTGGCCAAACATGGAAAGTAAAAACAAAGAAAGGAAGGGAGAAAAGAAAAAAGGAAGGAAGAAAGGATGCAAGGAAGGAAGGAAGGAAGGAAGGAAGAAAGAAATAAAAGTGCTTTCTCTTTTATTGTATGGAGAGCATCCCAGGATATTTTTATCTGAATGAAAGGATCAGTTACTTTAAACATCTTCACAGCCTGTATTGCTTGGCAAAAGATAGGAATAATAATAGTTTTCAGTAGCTATGACATCTAATTGTAGGCTCCTCCTCCAGGAAGCTGAGCCTCTTTCAACTTTTTAAGCATCCTAAATTCATAATTTTTAAATGGACCTTTCTAAAAATTCCCACACAAATTATTTTGTGGTAAAGCCTGTCATTGCTTGATGCTGTTCTTATCTGAAAATAATAGATCCAAGCTCTAGACTACAGAATTTTATCTTTTGAGGATGTTCAAACCTCTTGTGGTTTGTCCAAAGAACATTCTCACATGTGGATAAAAATCTAAGAATGTTTGCCTATGGTCTGGTAATTATACTTTGGGATGTCTATTCTACAGGAAAGCATAGTAGACCCTTATAATACAATTGGGATCTTTGTTGAACTGGGTAAAATTTAGAAAGGACTTAAATTAACAACAGAGAACAGACTAAAACAAGTGAGTGTTATTCAGGGATAAATGGTTACAGAATTTAGTCATGCCTACTTGTGACTACTTGCAAATTTCCCCAAGTATTACTTGCACATTTAATAAAGCAAGAGCAAGGTTGATCCTCCTGGGACAGCCTGCAGAGGTGAATTGGGCACAGTCCCCTGAGACCCATTGTCTAGCTCTGGGCTTTCCTCCCTGGAGAAACCTTCGGGGGACCCAAAACTAACCACCATGGAGCCCTGACAGACAAATTGCATCCTAGTCAGATCTCCCCACCATCCCAATTGGTCTGAGTGGGACACAGACTGCAGAGTAGGTTTGGCCTAGAATGCAGCCTGCAGAGGGAGGTCTGCCTGAGACACAGCCAGCAGAGTCAGGTACCCGACCTCCATTGTGTGGTCTAAAGCTCCCCCACCTTCCCAAGAAGTCTTGCTGCCATTAGGTTCATCCAGTCTACACCATGGAAAACAAGATGCCTAAAGGACAGATTAAGAACACTATCACAATACCCAGGTCAATATGGCACCACAAGAGCCCAGCTGTCCTGATACAACAAAACCTGGATATCCTAATGAAACTGAAGCACAAGAAGAGGATCTTAAATACAATCTTATAAAGATGATAGAAACTTTTAAAGAGGACATGAATAAATCCCTTAAGGGAATACAGAAAAATACATTCAAACAGGTAGAGGCATTAAAAGAGGAAGCAAATAAATATAAAAGAAATGCAGGAAACTACAATCAAATAGGTGAAAGATATAAATAAAACTGTCAAATACATGAAAAGGGAAATAGAGACAATAAAGAATCCACAAACTGAAGCAATCCTGGAGATAGAAAACCTAGGAAAGAGAACAGGAATGAAAGATGTCACCATTACCCACAGAATGAAGGACATGGAAGAGAGAATCTTCAATGTAGAAGATACAGTAGAAGAAGTCAATTATTGGTCAAACGAAATGCAAAATCTACAAAGTTCATAACACAAACTCCAGGAAGTTGGGGACACTGTGAAAACACCAAACCTACGAATAATAGGAGTAGAAGAAGATTCCCAGTTCAAAGGCCAAGAAAACATCTTCAACAAAATCATAGAAGAAAATTTCCCTAACCTAAAGAAAGAGATGCCTATAAATGTACAAGAAGCTTACAGAACACCAATCAGTTTGGATAAGAAAAGAAAATTCTCCTGCTATATAATAATCAAACACTAAATGTACAGAACAAAGAAATAATATTAAAAGCTGCAAAGGAAAAATACCAAGTAACATATAGAAGCACACCTATCAGAATTACACCTGACTTCTCAACAGAGAGTCTAAAAGCTAGAAGATCCTGGATAGATGTCATGCAGATCCTAAGAGACCACAGATGTGACCCAAGACTTCTATACCCAGCAATAATTTCAATCATCATAGATAGAGCAACCAAGATATTCTATGCAAAACCAAATTTAAACAATACCTTTCCTCTAACCAAACCCTAGAGAGGATACTAGGAGGAAAACTCCAACATGGCAAGGGTAACTCTACTCAAGAAAACACAAACAAGGAATAATTTCATGCCATTAAAACCAATAGAAGAGAAACATACTCTAAACGAAAAAAAACTCCTGACACAAAACATCCAGGAAATCTGTAATACTATGAAAAGACCTAACCTAAGAATAATAGGAATAGAAGAAGGTGAAGAGTCCAACTCCAAGGTTCAGAAAATATTCTCAACAAAATCATAGAATAAAACTTTCCCAACCTAAAGGAAGAGATGCCTATAAACATATAAGAAGCTTATAGAACACCAATTAGTTTGGACCAGAAAAGAAAATCCTCCTGGTACATAATAATCAAAACACAAAATCTACAGAACAAAGAAAAAATGTTAAAAACAAGGGGAAAATGCCAGGTAACATATAAAGGCAGAACTATCAGAATTGCACCCAACTTCACAACAGAGACTCTAAAAGCTAAAAGGACCTGGAAAGATAGCCTGCAACCTCTGAAAAAACACAGAGGCCAACCCAGACTACTATGCCATGCAAAACTCTTAATCACCATAGATGGAGAAACAAGATATTTGAAGAAAAATCCAATTCAAATAATATCTATCCACAAATCCAGCCCTACAGAAAATCTAGAAGGAAAACTCCAACACAAGAAGGATACTTACATTCAAGAAGACACGGAAATAAGCAGTTCCTTACCAGCAAAAACAAGGAAAACACACACACACAAACACACTCAACTATCACCAACATCTAAATAACAGGAAGACACAATAAGAAGATACAACCTGACAGAATGGATGTATAAACAGAATCCATTATTCTGCTGGACACAAAAAACACATCTCAGTGACAAAGATAGTCATTACATCAGTATAAAGGGCTGAAAAGCGTTTTCCAAGTCAACAGATCAAAGAAACAAGCTGGAATAGCCATTATAGTATTTAATAAAATAGCCTTTTAGCTGAAAGTAATCAAAAGAGACAGAGCATGACACTTCATACTTATCAAAGGAAAACTCCACTAAGAGGATATCTCAATTCTGAACATTTATGCCCCAAATACATGGGTACTCATGTTCATAAAAGAAACATTACTAAAATTTAAATCACACATTGAACCATACACATTAATAGTGGGAGATCTCAACACCCCACTCTCACCAATGGACAGAGTCTAAACAGAGAAATAACAAAACTAATAGAAGTTTTGATTGAAATGGACTTAACAGATATCTATAGAACATTTCACCCAAACACAAAAGAATATACCTTCTTCTCAGCAGCTCATGGAACCTTCTCCAAAATTGACCGTATAGTCATTCACAAAGCAAGCCTCAACAGATAAAAGAAGATTGAAATAATCCTTTGCATTCTATCAGATCACTGAGAATTAAAACTGAACTTTAACAAAAACAGAAACAACAGAAAGCCTACATATTCCTGAAAACTGAACAATTCTCTACTCAACAATCACTGAGTTAGGGAAGAAATAAAAAAAAAATTAAAGACTTTCTAAAATTCAATAAAAATGAGGGCACAACATACCCAAACTTATAGGATACTATGAAAACAGTGCTAAGAGGAAAGTTCATAGCACTAGTGTCCTCACAAAGAAATTAGAGAGCTCTCATACTAATGGATTAAAAGTACATCTGAAGGCTCAAAACAAACAAACAAACAAAAAACCAAAAGAATAAATAAATAAATAAACCCCTCAGGGCTGAAATCAATCAATTAGAAACAAAGAGAAGAATACAAAGAACCAATAAACCAAGAGCTGGTTCTTTGAGAAAATAAAAAAGGTAGACAAACCCTTAGACAAACTGACTAAAAGGCAGAGAGACATTATCCAAATGAATAAAACCAGAAGTGAAAGGGGAGACAGAACAACAGATACTTAGGAAATTCAAAGAATTATCAGGTCTTACTTCCAAATGCTGTACAGCACAAAATTGGAAAATCTAAATGAAATGGATGATTTTCTAGACAGATACCAATTACCAAAGCTAAATCAAGATCATGTAAACTATCTGAATAGTCTACAACCCCTAAGGAAATAGAAGCAATCATTAAAAGTCTCCCAACCAAAAAAGCCTTGGGTCAGATAGTTTTAGGCTAGAATTCTACCACACTTTCAGAGAAGTGCTAATGTCAATACTCCTCAAACTATTTCTCAAAATAGAAACAGAAGGAACACTGTTAAACTCGTTCTATGAGGCCATAGTCACCCTGACACCTAAGCAAGAAAAAGACTCAACAAAGAAAGAGAATTGCAGGCCAATTTTACTTATGAATATTGATGCAAAAACACTCAATAAAATACTCACAAACTGAATTCAAGAACACATCAAAGATCTACCATAGTCAAGTAGGCTTCAGCTCTGGGATGTAGGGGTCATTCAATATATGAAAATCCATTAATACAATCCACTATATAAATGATCTTGAAAAAAACACACGATAATCTCACTAGATTCCCAAAAATCTGTTTGACAAAATCCAATACCCCTTCATGTTAAAAGTCTCGTAGAGAACAAAGATGCATGGTACATACCTAAAAACAACAAGAGCAATATACAGCAAGCCAATAACCAACATCAAACTAAATGGAAAGAAATTCAAAGCATTTCCACTAAAATAGGGGAGGGACAAGACAAGGCTGTCCACTCTCCCCATATTTCTTCAATATAATACCTGAACTTGTAGCTAGAGCAATAAGTCAACTAAAGAGATCAAAGGAATATGAATAAGAAAGGAAGAATTCAAAGTATTGCTATTCACAGAAGATATGATAGTATATACAAGTAACCCCAAAATTCTAGCAGAGAACTCCTACAGTTGATAAACATCTTCAGCAAAGTGGCTGAATACAAAATTAACTCAAAGAAATCAGTAGCCTTTCTCTACCCAAGTGATAACAAGCTAAAAATATTTAGGAAAACAGTATTCTTTACAATACCTACAAATAACATAAAATAACTCGGTGAAATTCTAATCAAGCAAATGAAAGACCTATATGACAAGAACTAAAAGTCTCTGAAGAAAGAAATTGAGGAAGATATCAGAAGACAGAGAGATCCCCCTTGCTCATGGATCAGTAGTATTAACAAAGTGGAAATGGTCATCTTACCAAAAGCAATCTACAGAGTCAATGCAATCCCCATCAAAATTCCAACACAATTTTTTTTACAGACTTCAAAAGAGCAATTCTCACCTTTTTATGGAAAAACAAAAAAACCAAGATATTGGTCAATTGTTGGCAGAACCTCCCAAGGAACAACTACACCAGGTTCCTGGCAACAAGGGCCTCTTGGCAACAGCAACAATGTCAAGGTTTGGTGTCTGTAGACAGATTTGATTTCCCAGGTGAGTCAGTCCCTGGATGCCCCATCCTTCAGTCTCTGCTCTGGAGATTTAATATCCCAGTGTAAGGGGATGCTAGAGCGGTGGGTAGAAGGGGGTGGGGGGTGGCAGAGTACTCTCATAAAGGCAAAGGGGAGGAGAAAGGGCAGATGTGGGATGGGGGTTGTGGAGGAATAGCCAGAAAGTCTGATTTTTGAGATGTAAATGAATGGAATGATTAATAATAATAATTTTTTTAAAACTCAAGACAGCTAAAACAATCTTAAACAATAAGAGACCTTCTGGAGGCATCACTATTTCTGACTTAAAGCTGTTCTACAGAACAACAATAATAAAATCTACACGGTATTGGTATAGAAACAGACAGGTGGATCAATGGAATCAATCAAAGATCCAGAAATCAACACAGACATCTACAGGCACTTGTTTTTTGACAAAGAAGCCAAAAAAAGATGGGAAAAGGAGAGGGTTTTCAACAAATGGTGTTGGTTTAACTGTATGTCTGTATGTAGAAGAATGCAAATAGAACAATATTTATCACCCTGCACAAAACTCAATTCCAAATGGATCAAAGACCTCAACATAAACCTTACATTAAATACATTAAATCTAAATGAACAGAAAGTGAGCAATAGCCTTGAACTCATCCGTACAAGAGACAACTTTCTGAATAGAACACCAATGGCTCAAACACTAAGGTCAAGAATTAATAAATGAGACCTCATGAAACTGAAAATCTTCTGTAAGTCAAAGGACACCATCATTAGGACAAAATGACAGTCTATAGATTAGGGAAAGATCTTCATTAAGCCTGTATCTGACTAGGACTAATATACAAAATACATAAAGAACTCAAGAAGTTAGACCCCAATAATTCAAAAAACCCTAATTAAAAAATGAAGTACAGAAAGGAATGGTCTACAGAGTGAGTTCCAGGACAGCCAGGGCTACACAGAGAAACCCTGTCTCGAAAAAAACAAAAAACAAAAAACAAAAAACAAAAAACAAAAAACAAAACAAAAAAAAAGAGGTACAGAGCTAAACAGATAACTCTCAACAGAGGAAGCTAGAAACAACCTAGATGTCTCTCAACTGAGGAATGGATACAGAAAATAAGGTATATCTACACAATGGAATACTACTCAGCCATTAAAAACAAGAACATCATGAATTTGCAAGTAAATGGATGGAACTAGAAAATATCATCCTGAGTGAGGTAACCCAGACTCAAAAGGACATGCATGGTATGTACTCACTTATAAGTGGATATTAGCCATAAAGTACAGGATAACCATGCTATAGTCAGCAGACCCAAAGAAGCCAAATAACAAGGAGGGCCCAAGGGAGAATGGTTGAGTCATTCTCAGAAGGCAAAACAAAATAGATACTCAAGGTTGATGGAAGGAGGGAACAGGGTGGAAGGGATGATGAGAAGGGGAAGCTGTTAGATCATATGAAAGCAGAGCAGGGGAGAGAGAAGGGAAATTGGCAGCAGGAGGGGAAACCTCTAGGACTTACTAGAGACCTGTCCGGAGAGAGGTCCCAGAGAGTCTTTGGGGAAGTTCCAGCTCAGATTCCAAATAGTGAGGGATGTGGATCCTGAAGTGGCCACTTTCTGTAGCTAGGCAGGACTCCTAATGGGGGGATATGGGCAGCATATCCCACAAAACCCACCCACAAAACCTTTGACCCAAAAGGTTTCCTGACTACAAAATGTTCATGGACAAAGAGAGCAGAGACTTAAGGAATGGCCAACCAAATGAGTGCCTCAAAATGACACCCATCTCATGGGCAAGAACCAATCCCTGACACTATTGATGATACTATTATGCTTGCAGACAGGAACCTAGCATAACTGTTCTCTGAGAGGCTCCACCCAGCAGTCAATGAAAAGAGCTGCGGAAACACACACCCAAACGTTAAATGGAGCTCAGGGAATATTGTAGAAGAGTTGGGAGGATTGAGGGATCTGAAAAAGACAAGGACTCCATAGGAAGACCAACATAGTCAACTAAACTGGACCTGTGGGGTCTCCCTGAGACTAAATCACCAACCAAAGAGCAAGCCCGGGCTGGAGATTGGCTCTCTGCACATTTGTAGCAGCTGAGCAGCTTGGTCTTTATGCATGTCCCCCAGCAGCTGGAGCATAGGTTGTCCTTGAGTCTGTTTGTTGCCTGCCTGCCTGTGGATCTCATGCCCTTAAATGGATTGCTTTGTGTGGCCTCAGCAGGAGAGAATGTACCCAGTCCTGCAGAGACTTGATGTGCAGGAGGTGTTGTGTGAGTGGGGTTGGTGACATCCAGAGGAAAGCTTTCCCTTCTCAAAAGAAGGAAAAGGTGGAATGGGGAGGGGCGGACCTGTGTGAGGGAGTTCTGGGGAAAAAGGAAGGGCTGACATTGGACTATAAATTGAATAAATAAGCAAATTTTTAAAATGTATGTACAAAAAAGAATCAAGCAATAAACAACAGCAAGATATAAAAAGGATTACATAAAATATACATGAAACAAAACTTGTATTTTTGTAATTTTTGTGTATATATAAATATGTATTACATATTTTAAAAACAGAACAAACCTCATTAAACTCAAATAATGCTGTCTTTCAAGGAGTATGTGAGGATTTGAAATGGAGGAATGTTTGGAAGGAGTCTAAGATCCAAGTCAACGAAACATTAAGCTTTAACTAAAATGAGAAAATGATTACTATCTGTATATACTTGAATGATTACAAAAGCAATAATACACCTAGGGGGGAAAGGCGGGCTGGAAGCAAATAGCACCAACTTGTGAGGGGCAGTTTGTTCTGATCAATAAGAATGTATATTATTATTCTTTACATTCCTTTCTCAGGTTCTTAAATTAAATGACTCAATCTTCAAACCTATATGCTCACTCTAAAACTAATCTTTTGTCAGGTGGTGCTGTCATTGCAAGTTTTGTTTAGACAATATGAGTTTTCACAAACACCTTTCCTGCCACATCTAGAAGAAACTATCCTGTATTAATCATTCTGTAACTATAATAATTAGAGAAGAGATCATGACTTTGAGAAGAGACAAAGGGTGTTGGTATAGAGAGGAGAAATGAAATGACATAAAAACAGTACACACGAATAAAAATTGTCTCAAAGAAAATTTGACATTAAAACGTCAACCTCATCTTTGGGGCTGAAGAGGCAGTGGTCAAGTGTACCCTTATCTTCTTGCAGACTTTGAATTCAAACCTCCCAAACAGACTTTCATTAAGGCTTTATAGGATGTTCAATTAATTCAGTTACCAGGGCTCAGCTGCCAGTGCTCACTTCCAGCCATGCACCCTGCATTCATTTGGTTGTTGGCAGAAACCTTATCAGACACAACCTGCAAACCAACATGAGAGCAATGTGAACCCATGCTTCACATACATAAGCGGTAGGTTAAACTGAGTGAGTGGGTCTTAGAAACACACTTGGACATTCAGAATCCAGAACAATTTTTCTGTGAAGACTGGGGAAGTAGGAAAGTATGCAAATAGAATCAAAGAGAAAAAAAAAAAAGGAGGAGAGGGAGATACAAAATGAGTACAGATGATGGGAGAGGAAATAAG
Source organism: Uromys caudimaculatus (assembly GCA_028551405.1). Lineage (NCBI taxonomy): Eukaryota > Metazoa > Chordata > Mammalia > Rodentia > Muridae > Uromys > Uromys caudimaculatus. Next base: position 34,586,249 of record CM052718.1, on the reverse strand, counting down.
AATTTTCCTCACACAGACAAGATTATTAATGACTAATGAAAAAAAAGAGGGCATCTGCAGGAATTGAGCATAATACAGAACCATGACAATGAGATGCTGGAATGCTATGTACCAAGGGACTCAGCCATACAACAGAATCATGGTGTGGAGACTGAGGTCATAATACAGCAGTCTGCCTCCACATACCTCAAGCAATCTGCACAGGTGATAATGTCTAATAAGCGGTGCAGAATATTTCTGCTTGTTAAATTTCTTAGAATGACTCGGTAACAGGAGAACATGTCTTCAGTCTCAGGGAATTGCTACCTGTTGTGACAGCAATGACCTGGGAAGCGTTGAGATGTTGTGCCATGGTGCAACAGGATGCATCTAGACATGTTCTAGTGCAAAAACTGCCCCCTTTCTGGACAGCTTCTAGGATACGGATTATGACACTGTGTTATTATTGTGGATTCCACCTCTGAACTTGCCTGAACTGAGTTATGAAATCCTTGAAAACCAGACATAACATTGTTCATCAGCGTAATGGGGACACTGGATAAAGTTTTTGACATGTGGAATGTTTATAATTTGGTTTTTACTGACTTATGTAGTGTGACATTCTTTTTTTTTATTTACACTCCAGATTTAATTCCCCTCCCCCCGTCCACCCTCCAACTGTTCCACATCTCATACCTCCTCTCCACCCCCCGACCCCTACCCCACCTGACCTCTAAACTCCCTGGGGCCTCCTCTCTCTCTCTCTCTCTCTCTCTCTCTCTCTCTCTCTCTCTCTCTCTCTCCTTTATTTACCTTTCAAATGCTTTCCCCTTTCCAGGTCTTCCCTTT
>CM052718.1:34531058-34585321 GCA_028551405.1 Uromys caudimaculatus | reverse complement strand
CCACCCACCCACTACCATCTTCCCTCCCTGGCATTCCCCTATACTGGGGCATCTAACACTCTCAAACCAAAGGACCTCTCCTCCTACTGATGGCCAACAAGGCCCTCCTCTGCCACATATGTGGCCAGTACCATGGGTCCCTCCATGTGCATTCTTTGGTTGGTGGTCCAGTCTCTGGAAGCACTGGGGGGCCTGACCAGTTGACACTGTTGCTCCCTCCATGGGGCTGCAAACTCCCTCAGCTCCTTCAGTCCCTTCTCCAACGCCTCCATCTGGGACCTCACGCTCACTCCAACAGATGCTATGAAATGAATCACTGGTGTTCTGAACTTTGGGGCTAATATCTTCTTGTCAGTGAGTACATACCATGTATGTTCTTTTGTGACTGAGTTATCTCACTCAGGATGATATTTTCAAGTTCTATCCATTTGCCTGCAAATTCGATGAAGTCATTGTTTTCAATAGCTGAGTAGTATTCCACTGTGTAAATGTACCATATTTTCTGTATCCATTCCTCTGTTGAAGAACATCCGGGTTGCTTCTGGCTATTATAAATATGGCTGCTCTGAACATGGTGGAGCATGTGTCTTTATTACATGTTGGAACATCTTCTGGATATATGCCCAGGAGTGGTATAGCTGAGTCCTCAGGTAGTATTATGTCCATTTTTCTGAGGGTCTGCCAAACTGATTTCCAGAGTGGTGGTACAAGCTTGCAATCCCACCAACAATGTAGGAGTGTTCCTCTTTCTCCACATCCTCACCAGCATCGGCTGTCACCTGAGTTTTGATCTTAGCCATTCTGACTGGTGTGAGGTAGAATCTCAGGGTTGTTTTGATTTGCATTTCCCTGATGACTAAGGATGTTGAACATTTCTTTAGGTGCTTCTCAGCCCTTCGAGTTTCCTCTGTTTAGCTCTGTTCCACATTTTTTAATAGGGTTATTTGGTTCTCTGGAGTCTAACTTCTTGAGTTCTTTGTATATATTGGATATTAGCCCTCTATCGGATGTAAGATTGGTAAAGATATTTTCCCAATCTGTAGGTTGCCGTTTTGTCCTTTTGACAATGTTCCTTGCCTTACAGAAGCTTTGCAGTTTTATGAGGTCCCATTTGTCGATTCTTGATCTTAGAGCATAAGTCATTGGTGCTCTGTTTAGGAACTTTTCCCCTGTACCCATGCGTTCGAGAGTTTTCCCCACTTTCTCTTCTACTAGATTCAGTGTATCTGGTTTTATGTGGAGGTCCTTGATACACTTGGACTTGAACTTTGTACAGGGAGATAGGAATGGATCAATTTGCATTCTTCTACATGTAGACTGCCAGTTGAACCAGCACCATTTGTTGAAAATGCTGTCTTTTTCCCACTGGATGGTTTTAGCTCCTTTGTCAAAGATCAAGTGACCATAGGTGTGTGGGTTCATTTCTGGGTCTTCAACTCTATTTCATTGATCTACCTGCTGGTCACTGTACCAATACCATGCAGTTTTTATCACTACTGCTCTGTAGTACAGCTTGAGGTCAGGGATGCTGATTTCCCCAGAAGTTCTTTTATTGTTGAGAATAGTTTTTGCTATACTGGGTTTTTGTTATACCGAATGAATTTGAGAATTGCTCTTTCTAAGTCTAAGAAGAATTGAGTTGAAATTTTGATGGGGATTGCATTGACTCTGTAGATTGCTTTCAACAAGATGACCATTTTTACTATGTTAATCTTGCCAATCCATGAACATGGGAGATATTTCCATCTTCTCAGGTCTTCTTTGATTTCTTTCTTCAGAGACTTGAAATTCTTGTTATACAGATCTTTCACTTGTTTGGTTAGAGTCACATCAAGATACTTTATTTTGTTTGTGACTATTGTGAAGGGTGTGATTGTCCTAATTTCTTTCTCAGCCTGTTTATCCTTTGAGTATAGGAAGGATACTGATTTGTTTGAGTTAATTTTATATCCGGCCACTTTGCTGAAGTTGTTTATCAGCTGCAGCAGTTCTCTGGTGGAGTTTTTTGGGTCACTTAAGTATACGATCATATCATCTACAAAGAGTGATATTTTGACTTCTTCCTTTCCAATTTGTATCCCTTTTATCTCCTTTTGTTTTCTACTTGCTCTAGCTAGAACTTCAAGTACTATATTGAATAGATAGGGAGAGAGTGGACAGCCTTGTTTGGTCCCTGATTGTAGTGGAAATGCTTCAAGTTTCTCTCCTTAATTGCAGTTGCCCATTTGTGTCATCCAAATCCATCTCTGTCAAAATTATGATGATCTTCCCAAGTTTTGCCAGGTTATTTGCAAAATGAGAATAAACTGTTAACCATTTCTTGACATGAGTCATTTCAAATGTAATGGCACAGACAGTTCTATTTTCAAATATGAACTAACTGGTGTTGGCTGTCAAATATAATATTAACTATCTATTAATAACAAATTAACCTTCTATTCCCCAAGAAAGAATAGATTGTCTTTTCCAACTATTTAAAAAAAAAAAGAAAGAAAGAAACATATGCCCACAGATAGAGTTAACAGATACCTTGACTTTTCTGGACCCTGAGTCATTAACTGGAAGAACTTAATGTTTTGAGTTGCCAGAGGCAAGATGAGTTTTCAGTACTTACAAAAAGAAAAGCTAATAAAATCTAAAGAAGAGGTCTGGAAAGTGTAATGGAGGGATCAATGAGGGTAAAATGCAGGAGAAGAAAGGCAAAATGCTACATGATTTGTCATGTGCAGAATACAGACTTAAATAAATGCCTATTTGTTTGACATAAAATCAGAAGGGTGAATATTGCTGATATCCTGAGGGAGGGTAGTGGGAGAGCAATTATAATTCAAATTTAGTGAAGTATGTATAAAATATCACAAAAAATCTATAATTTTAATTATGAAGCATATGTATATTTAATTTTGAAATTAATATTTACTTTCAAATTTTGAGTAAAGAAAGAAAAGATTGACTTACTGGGGAGTGATGGAGATGAAAGACAGAAGCAATAAATAAATAAATAAATAAATAAATAAATAAATAAATAAATAAATAAATAAGAGAAAGATTCGGACTCCAAAATAGAAGACAGATAAACAGGAAAGATAAAATCCGGTTTTTTTAGCAGCTACTTTTCTAGGCCCTGAATAGAGTGTTGAAGCAGACACAGAGGAAGGTGTGGCTCCTTGCTTTCATGGAACACACAAGCAGATGCAAAGGAAAACTAGTGGACTATGATAGATACCAAGAGTAGTGTGAGAGTAGAGTGTGACCTCAAAGGTTTTTAGGGGTGGGGGGAGTGTCAAATATCTTTGTTCTGAACCACAAATATAGGGAAGTCTGGGAACAGCCAATCATCAGAGAAGGTAGATAAAAAGAATAACAATGGCTGAAATTCAGGATATAAACACCTTTATAAATTCCATACTAAGATTTCCAAATTCTATAGAAGGGAATTAAATATTCACCTGAATGCAAGAGCAACTGGTAAGTCTTTTGTAATAAAATGGTTATCTTTAGGTTTTAGAATGAGGAAGAGCTTTGGAGAGCTAGAGAGAAAGACAGAGGAAAACACATGCAATGTCCTTTTAAAAGTATAATTTTATTAGCTCCAAAATTAGCTAGATTGCTGTCCTAATTTTGGACACCCAACAGTCACGTTCATAAAATTCTAAGTTCAGTATGCTTTATTCTCACTTTCAGAAAGAGTGAGATAGAGTCAAAAGTTGCCAGTTTGGTATCAGCACAGACATCCTACTAGACTAGCCACTGGGTGACAGAGGGAGAGAGTCACTCAGCCAGACAACAAAACCAAAAGTACAACAAAAACTACTGCCTAAAATTTAAAGTCAGAACTTGCTTCCAAGTTTGGAAAATATCACCCAGTTTTTTAAATATCCCTGCTGGCAACCACACAGCTGTGATGTAATCAGTTGCTGTTTCTGTATGAGATCTTTCCTTGTTTCCGTCTTCTGAAGAAAGACTCAGCAGTAACTGCCAGGCTTTCTGGTAGCAGAGGAACATCATTTACTTTGGAGCCAGGTAGCTCTAACCTTTCAGAATCTGCCTGAGGAGAGCAAACAAGCCTACATGCACGTGTTCACTGGGAGCTCCTGAAGTTGAGAGACATCTACTTCATCTAGGGTTCAAATCTCGTCTCCCCATTTTTATTATTCCAATTTCTCACAAACCTAGGACCAATTGTGACATTCCCAATTTCCAAACAATTGCTTGTTGTTGTTTTTTTGTTTTTGTTTTTTTTTTTCCCTTTTCTAGCGGGGTGGTTCTAGCTGCAATCTTGATCTCTCTGGAGTTCTTCGAACACACATCCAATTTTCTTCCAGCTCCTATAAATGATATCCCCAAGATATTAAATAAATTGCTATTAGCTTAAATCTACCTTTGCCATAATTTCCTCCTTTGGCATTTGCTGCCTTTGGATTGTGGACATGATTTCTCCTTTGTCATAGCCACACGTCCAAGCTGAATCGTATGCCTGTGATTATTGTGGCTGTGTAGTAACACCTTGACTTCCTGTCTATATAATCATCCCTCCACTCTATCCTCAGTGTTCAAGCCAGATCATCTTTCCAAAGCAGTGATTTGATCCATTTGTTTTCTTTCTGTGACTACAGTCTGAAAGAACTAAAGACCATTCCTGACAACATCTTAGCAAGCAGAGACAAAAGACTTTGCTATTGTTAAGTGTGGAGTTTCATTATGAGGGAACAAATGTCTACAGTGACTTTTGATTCATAAACAGGTACAATGAATGACATTGTGTGGAAGTTTAAAAAGGAATTTCAAAGCCAGTGTAGTGGTGGCATTTGCCTTTAATCCTAGCACTTGGGAGGCAAAGGCAAGTGGATCTCTGAGTTCAAGGCCAGTCTGGTCTAAAGAGCAGAAAGAAAGCAAATGGATCAGATAGCTTGTTTCCTGTGATAAGAAGGCTTATAAAAGACAGCTCAGGAGTGTAACTGTATGATTGACTCTACCAAATAGTTTCAGAGCACAAGACAGTAATCTGTAAGTATTCTGATGAAATAACTATTTTAGCTATAGTTCAAGGCTATATAAGTCCCCTACTATTCCCCTATAAAAAGACCACGTGATCTTCCTTTAAATCATCCCACTCTACATTAAAACAATTTCTCTGATAATACCTTTATGTCATTGCCATGATGTAGTCCACCGCTCCTTCAGTGGAAAACATGGCTTCATTAAAAAACAATTTAGATTACCTTACATTTTTTGTGTCTTGGGTCATTGTAGGTATACTGAAAACACTGGAAGGGATGCTCTTGGCTCCATTTCTAAATGCAGTCCTTGTCATCGAAGTTAAGCACTTCCTCCTATTTCTCTAACATTCATGTTAGGATGTTGTTGCCTTGAAGTAGGTGTAGCTCCTGCTGTCTCAGGCATCTATCTGTGCTCAACCAACTCCTATCTGTATATTTCGAAATTGTCTGAATAGATCTGGAAATGGGCCTTGTGCTAATGTACATCTGATGTCATTGACTGAGTCTATTCTGTAGTCACTGGAAGATGCTGAAGAAGCTCAATTTCAAAGATTCTTCCTGGTAAGCCATATAAATAATTTCCTGTGTTGGCTTTCTGATTTGTGTCTAGGTGATTTGTGAGACATTTATTGGTTCCTAGAAATATCAAGGTAAAAAGAAGGGCATGAGTTGCATCCTTTCTCTAGTCAAAACTAAAACATCACCAGAATGTTTGAAATTTCAAGAGCCTTTAAGAACTGGGGTAGTCAAACCCTAAGCAGCTGTCAGTTGTCCACTGAGATTGCTCTGATTTTTCTTCCTCAAACTCTGATAAAATTACCATTGAATTTCCTTCTAAGTATGTTAAAAGACCAAGAACTTGCATAAAGGACCCTGTTTCCTAGTGACAATCATATTACAGATAGCTGCTTTTATACATTTCTGTTTTCAATTTTTTCTTCAATATACATTGTGATTTATATTAAACACTTAGTTTTAATTATATTGAGGTTCTATCAACTCCACCATCAAAGTCACTTTAAGTTCTCTGCCAGCTCACTGTTATATAAGTTACTAATATCTAACTCGGCAGGTTTTGAAAATCGAAAACTAATGCTTGAGTAGGTTATGTACCTGTCTTTAGAAATATTGAACACAACCACAACTAAACTGCCTCCTTCACAATAAAAAGTAACATATGCCCATTAGATTTTGCCAAGACATTTTTTCATCAACTATGTTACTTTTATTTTCTTTTGAGTGACTTTCTTCTTTTTTATTATTTTTTTCTTACATTTCAAATGTTATCTCTTTTCCTGGTTTCTCCTCCGGAACCCCCCCTCCCCTTTCCCCTCTTCCTGCTTCTATGATGCTCCCCTTCCCACCCACCCACTTCTACCTCACCACCCTAAAATTCACCTACACTGGGGAATCATGCCTTCATAGGACCAAGGGCTTCTCCTCCTATTCATGCCTGATAACAGGACCAACAGGGATGAGATTAACTGAAATGCCCAACAAAGGGGAGGGAGAACCTGTAGAGACCATATCCAGAGGTTTGATAAGGCCCCAGGTTGGAGGATGGGGCCACCTACTCATCTCCAAATTCTTAACCCAGAAGGGCTCCTGTCTAAAGGAAATACAGGACAACATATGGAGCAGAGACTGAAGGCAAGGCCATTCAGAGACCCCCAACTATGTTACTTAATGTTAATCTATCTATACTAAATTCCAAGAAAACGTACATTATAAAACCATTGATAATGAGGGACTTGTAATATAAATGTGTACTGACTCGTGTCTTTGTCTACTTTTATCTAAAATAAAAAATATTTTATTGTAATGAATTCACAAATAAAATACCACCCAGATATATTAATACAATCACTCAAATACTTGCCCAGTCCTAAACTCTGCATCTTTTTATTTTGTGAAGCATGCATTTATTGTAATTTTTTAAATTTTATTTAATTTTTTTTTTGCACTCCAGATTTTATTCCCCTCCAGGTCCACCCTCTGGACAGGTTCCCCATCCCATACCTCCTCAGTGCCCCTGTCTCCACGAGGATGTCCCCAACCCAACCCTCACCCTACTAGACCTCTAAACTCCCTGGAGTCTCCAGTCTCTTGAGGGTTAGATGCAACTTCTCTGACTGAACCCAGACCCAGCAGCCATCTGCTGTATATGTGTTGGTGACCTCATATCAGTTGGTGAATGCTGCCTAGTTGGTGGTCCAATGTCTGAGAGATCTCTGAGGCCAAACCCTGAATCTTGATGAACTCCTAAATTGCCCATTCTAAAGCTGTGGAGTTCTGCTTAGGATTTTAGGCTTTTGCTACCAATTACATTTTGTTGATATTGTTCTTGTTGTTATCTACCAAAAACAAAAGAAGAACACTGTGAGGAGATTGAAATAACGAGCTTCATGTGGTCTTTCATGACCCCTGCCTTTTTGCCTGCGATTCATTCTTCCTCATCCTTTGAGGTTACTATTTCTTGAATTGTTTTACTTTAATAATATAACAAATTCACACACTGCATTTTTCTCTTGCCTACAGTAAACTTAAACAGCAGGTAAAGGGTGAAATGTGCTTGTAAGGTTTGAGAACTAGGCTTCATATTGGGGATGCTTTCTCAAAATCTATTGTGTAAAAAGTATGAAGTTCTGCAACTTTTGCAGGGTGGGGCCTGGGAGGGAAGACACCATTGAAAGATGTTCTTTAAGAAGAAACTGGAACATTGACCTTTCTTTTCTCTCTGCTTCTCAACTACCATGAGGTGAAAGGCCTCAATTGCTATGCATTCCCACTGTGGTTTACTTTTTGCTGTGACAAGACCAAAACAGCCGAATAAGCAACACTGACAATTTTTTCTAAAACTGTGAGCACAAACAAACCTTTCTTTCTTATAAATTCATCATCTTAGGTATTCAATCACAGTGATAGGAAGTTAACATGTAAAATAACCAATTTATCTCCACATTTCTCCAAGGAGAATGCCAAATGAGAATTTGCATCACTCTATAGATAAGGTCTGTATATATGCAGCATTTATAAACATACGTGCAACAATGAATAAACAGTTACCTCATATCTAAAGAGGTTGATCTCCAGTACTCCCCCATAATGCTAAAATTTGAAGATGCCAAATCTTTCATATAAAATTAAATGGTATTTACATATTATCTGTATAGAGTCTCACATATATTTAAGCCATTTCTACATTTTCCATAATGATTAATACAGGGAAATACCATAAATAGTTGCTGTATTGTGAAATTTAAGGAGTGATGACAAGAAAAGTACCTGTATGTGTTCAGTATAGACTCAAAATGTAAAATTATCTTATTTTTAGGTTTCTTTTTATTGTGTGGGTTGGGTGGTTGTGGGTGTTCATGTGTCCACATATGGCTACAAAGATCAGGAGACAAATCCCAAGAGTCAGTTCGCTCCTGCCACCTTGTGGGAACTGGGGATGGTGATCAGACTCATCAGGCTTGATTGCTGGCTCCCAGCTTCCACCCAAAGGTGTTTTTTCTCATCCCTGTACATCCTCAGTTGATCAAACCAATCTGTGAACCGCATGCCACAAGTGCATCAAGAACCCGTGTCATCCATCCATGAGGACAAGTGGAGAGACTTAGTAAACATCGCTAATACAGCACATACTTTGCTCTTGACAGCATCCATTACGGTTGATGTTCCTCCATGCTTCTGGCTTCTTGCTAAAGCTGGCTCTGATGGGAAAGTCGAATTATGTAAATTCCATGAAGTGTTCTTAGCACCTTCAACAGAGTCTGGAACAGAGCAGATGATCAAATGCATGTGTCGTTATAAATGTTGTTCTAAAAGCAAAGACTCCCTATGAGGAAGCAAGTCCTGAATACAGGGAAAATGCTGGTCAACACCTTAAGAATCTTTGTGGGAGTATGAGAGGACAATTCAAACATTCATTGGCTGAACTTACTCCTCCATTCACTCATTGCTCATCAAATAACCAAGGACAGGTTACCTGATAGGCACTGTGCTCAATGCTAGGGGCAACAGGAAGATTGAGACACATATTTTGACTTAAAGACACCAACTGTCTAGTTAGGGCCATAGACACATAAACATGTAACTACAATGTAAAGATTCACCCCCCCTCCCAAAAAAAACCCCAAAAAACAAGAAAGGGCAGATTTTCCTGAACTCTTGACACAGTGTACTGTGCCCCGCCCATGGTCTACATAATGAAAACACACTTTTAAGTAATGTAAATTAGCCTGCCAATCTCAATATTTATCTTAAGGTCTTCCTTCTAATAGTGTTCTCCAGATTGTCCATCAAGAGAAAATTCTAGTCTGGAGTTACAAAGGACATCTCACTAGACGTGGACAAGATATGAGAAGCATGGCAAATCCATGTTGTGTGAGGCAGAGAATTGTGGGAAAGAAAATAATCACCATTAACATCCTCAGTTCATCCATGACTAAAATTACATGTTGCTTTGCAAGATGCCAGGTGTTCCTCTTCCCTGATGTTACACTGTAAGAAATGGTCAAGGCACAGAATGAAGAAATCAGTGACAAAAACAGCCTACACCAGAACCACCAAGTCTCAGACCATGTAGCCTCTGAAGAGCATGAGGAATTGCATTCCGGCACACTCTTTCTCCTTATTAGAAAGGATGAGCAGACTCAGAACACTTTAGAAGTCTGTTAGGAGACACCTTCAGAGGCAAAATGGTTTTCCCTCTTTATTTCTTCCTGTTTGACCAACTAAGGCCTTTTCTCTTCTTTATCATCAGAGCATTCTTCCCTCACCCTAACTTCTGAAAGAATCAGCAATAAGCAGCAAGCCAAATCTATCGATACACATATATGCAAACATATATATATATATATGCATACATATACACAAGTATGCACATGCTCATATATATACCATACACACACATATATACATATACACCTACAGACATGTATACACATACACATGTATACAGCTACAGACATGTATACACATGTACACATATATACATATACAAACATACATATATATGTGCATATATACCGACATATACTTATACACATACATAAATATACACACAGAGAAACACACATACACACACTTATACACACACACACATATATACACATGTATATAAGTGTGTATATATAGTTCCAATATTTTTTGCAAAATAAACTATTTTCTGCAGTAATTTCTGTAAATTACAAAGACAAAATGCTAAACTCTAGCATATAGCTTTTCAATATTTAACCAGAGTATGTACCTTAAAATGAGAGAAAGGCTATACTTTGTCAGGCATGCTACAAAATGTCTCAAGTTTTATACTCAGCAGTATTTCAATGTGTGGACATGAAGGAGAAAAGTGGTTTTGTAATGTCTTAAGTTCTGAGAAAAATCCTTTAACATTTCTTTGGAGCATTTTGGGAAATGATTAACTATGATATGAAAACCAAAGAAAAGTAACAACCCCAATCGAAAGCCACTTTTGTTTTGCTGTCATTGGTCTTTACCTAATACACATGAACATGTCCAGTTCAGTCAAGGGCTCTCAGAGCCTAGGCAGCCCTGTAGTCCTTGGGTCCTGTCAGAGACGACTTCTATTTTTAGTAACATACTAAAAGTTCTGTATTTCATTTATCCACCTCATGATCAAAGCCATAAGAAAACTGAAAGCAAGTCAAACATTTTAAACCGGAATGTATGGTCATCCCAGTACAGAGAATTGCTATTGGCAAAGAGATAATGCTGAATTAGATAAGAGAAAAATCAGGGAAGAGGAACAAATCTAAACAATTTATATTAATTACAGTGTAGCCATGGTCTGATAGAGACCAGATATATCAAGTTAATTCAGGGAGAAACCTCACCTTTATATAAATTAAATAAGAAATAATAATAAACTTCCAATAATCAGAAGAAAAACAAGGTATCTATGATGTGTTTGTGAGGATAATCTAATTTTGTACATGACACTAAAATATCTGTTTATTTTTTTAAATTGTCATATTGAGCAATTATGAGAATGTGCCCCTCAAACTTCTTGTTCACAGAGAATAGGTGTTTTGTCACTTATCCCTTCTCTTCCTAAAGAAATTAATTAGTACATATGTATCAGAGTATCTGTCCTCAGGCCAAGCAAGTCAATGACTAAGCACAATAAATAGACTCTTATATCAGGTGACTGTATTTCAAGGATTCCATCCGCTCAGCAACTTTCCTTGGAATTTCTCTGCTGTCTGGATGCTTCCTTTGATTTTCTCAGAGGTGAATGACCTGTAGCACAGCATGCAAGCTCTGTTGCTGGGTATTTGATCATACTGTGAACTGTGAGATTATGTTATTTATGGGAAAAATCTGTTTCTAGTTGTGGTATGATTGGGCCTTAACATACTTAATCCCTCTGACTGGAAAACATACAAGACCTTAGTACACACCTTTAATTCAAAACTATTAATGTAAGGTAAGTTTGTAGAAGAAAGCACCTATATGTGAAAGTGATGTCTAATTGAGGGGCAGACGAAGTGCTGAGTCAAAGAAAGATTTGACGGAATAGGATATGTCCAACTCTTACAAGAATGGAGAGAAGAGAAAGGCTACTTGAAAGGAAGGAGGCAGTTTTACCAAGCCTGTTGTACAGAGACAGGTTGCAGAGAGAGAACAAGCTAGACACAGGCAAATACAGAACAAACCAGAAAATGAGAAGGATCCAGAAGATTAGAACAGATTGCTAAAGTTAGTGTGAGGCAAAGCAGAGCTATTCAGTAAGAAAGGATGAGTTTATTTAGCAACTAGTCTCAGAAGCTGAAAACATTCTAGGCCTGGATTATATTGTATGGAGACTAAAAGCTTCTTCGACTAGGCCTAGGTTAGCAAACAGAGGCAGCAAGCCTACATGAAGACACTTGCTACAGGATAATAAAAGTTACTTTTACACAGCTCCTTTGCTTTCTCCATATTTCCTGTTAGTCCTTCATAGGTGTAACTCTGGTAACTCTCCCTCACATCTAATAGAAATAGCTCCCCAGGTAACTAGAATCAATATGTATATGGATGCATGTAGTGGGTCTGTGCATGTGTATATGCATACATGCATGTATATGCCTATTTGTATGCATTCTCCAACTTGTTTAACATTTATTTGTTTTCTCAGTGGTGACCTAAAGATGGATGAAATAGGACATAAAGATAATAATGTTTCATTTGTGCTAAGATTAAATCCTAGATACTGGGTTGAATGTAATTTAATCTCTACGGGTTTATATTCATCTGTAGGTAGGTTAATAAGGCACACAGCAGGAATTGTCACAGTAAAGTAAAGACATCACTTTGTTTGGCAGCTATTTATCAATCACAGAGTTTTTCTCTAAATCTTGATGCTTCTATGCTAATGGATATATTTATATCATTTTAAAAAATGATACATTTCTCTTTCACTTGGCAAAACTAGCCACACAAATCTCCACATTTTGAAACTTCTAAAATGACAGCAATTGTGTTATGTTTATTAAAATATTTTATTTCTTTAGTGTGTGTGCGTGTATGTGTGTGTGTGTGTGTGTGTGTGTGTGTGTGTGTGTGTGTGTAGATGATGTTCAGGAATTTTTTTCTGCCATGTGGGTCTTTGGAATAGAATATAGATCATCAGACTTGATGGCCAGCAGTATCCACTGATGCATCTCAATCATGTTTATAAGACATGGAAATATAAACAAAGTAAAGAAAGATCAAAGAGATGGCTTAGTAGGTAAGAGTCCTTGTCACCCAGCCTGATAACCTGAGTTCAACACCTGAAAGCTACATATTCGAAGGAAAGAACTTGCTCTACATGCAATCCAAAGGAAAGAACTTGCTCTACATGCAATCCTTTGACTTCTATATATTTATCATGACACACATGACCACAGACAATTTTTTAAAAAAAAAAATATAAAATATAATTAAAATGCAAACCAAAGAGAGATAAGGTGGGGAAAAAGTAGATGGCAGATATATGAATACTTAGAGAAAATAGAACTTAAAGCAGTGACAGCAGAAACTAAGCAGAGTAAATTACAAGTTGGAGCATCAAGAAGAGTCCTGAGTAGGCTGTTGTACTTCATCTCCAGAAACTTCACCAGAATAAACTCTGAAGGAATGATGCTACACCACGAGATGCTGACAAAAAGGAATTGTTGAGAGAAGGTATGCGCAGAGCCAGCTAGAACAGAGAGCTAACTTTGCCATTGCCAACACAGATGACTGGAGATTTCTTTCTTGGAGAAACTAGACTGAGAAACCATAGGCCTCAAGAGACAAAAGATAATAAAGGCTGAGACAGACACAAAATCTGAAACAAGATTTTAGGAAACTTTGCTACTGCACAGAAATGAGGGAAACACAGTTTCCTCTATTGACTCTTCTCAGACAGAGTCATAATATAATGTGTTCTGTAGGAATCTTCAAAACTTCTACAGAATGAAATTTCACAATAAGCAGAAGTGATTACAATGCTTTTGGTTCAGAGAATTAGGCACATTACAACAAATAATTAAATGTGGGTTTAGGTTTGGAACTGCTAGTATCTAAAAGTGGAAGCATTTTGACCCAACTATAAGCAAAGCTTAGCTGGTCCTGAAGAGATAATTGGTAGAAATTTGAAGGCACATTAATCCTGGAGAAGGCTGAAAGGGATAATAAAAGAGTATAGCCTCTAAGCCATAAAGTGTCCATCATTAAGAATAGGATGGTGATAGACATATTTATGGAGGTATATGGCTGCTGACACCTTAGGCATAAGTAAGGATCATGTCACTAAGATGAAGGAAAGGGTATCCTGGCTAGATGGTGACACTGAGTTTCACACCACAAGGGGAAGTTCACAACCTAGAAATGATGAACTCCAACTAGAATTAATATTTCAAAGAGCTAAATGACAACATTGCTAATTTAAAATAAGATCAGGAGGATAGCAAAATTATCAGAGAATAGAGGAAATCTTTTAAAATACAAAAAACAAAACAAAAAAAACAAAAACAAAAATAAATAAAATGAAAATTTCTATCTTGGAGATTAAAATACAATTAGAAAGTTTGGAATGAATGATGAAAGGTATACTGTAGCATTTGGAAGAAGGAAATGGAAGGAAGAAATGTAATGAAATTATAATCTCGAAAATAAACAAAAATGAAAAAAATTACCCAGAGTGCAAATCTAGAGAAGAAAGCTGAGAATTATATTAAAAACAGGGCACCTTTCTATAAGCAGCAATAGCTAACCCATAAGAATAAAGGGGACAAAAAATGAGACACCAGGGACAGCCAGCCAGGAGAGGAGAATGGAACAGAACCAGCTAAGGGCTGAGCAGTTTTCTGTACAAGTATCAATAAGTATATTTTAGTGCAGAAAGAGAAAAATAAGCATGTGTAGAATGTACCATGGAGGAATATCCAAATAGCTCAAAGAAATCTTTAAATCTCCCAAAAAGAAAAACAGTATAGAGTGATTTTGTATTTTTAGAAGCATTTAAGTAAATACTAGAATAATTAAATATTCAATGTTGACTTAGATATGCCCGAGTTATAAGAGTAGTGGGAAACTTTAGAAATAGTCATCTTTTATACAATGGTCAAGTATGACTATATATTATACATTAATTAATACAAAGTACCTTTCCCAGATGATAAATATATCCCCTTGATATGGACATAGGGAACATGTGTAAGTTCACCTTCAGGAATCAGAATCTTTGGAAATTCCAGGCAGCTATGTGCAGTGAGAGGTAAAAAGTAAAACCAACGGAGCAGATTGTGTTTCATATTTAAGTGACTAGTCTTGACCTGCACATGTTTGAGTGATTTCTGGCAAGTTGAATTATAACCCTATTGTAATATTCACAACATTCACAAATCAACATAGCTTTATCTATACCCCTAGTAGAGCAGAATGAAACAATATTCGTCGTTTGAAGGGCAAAATTTTATTGCTATCGATCCCAACTATGAAACCTATGTAGGTCAATGTAGTAGATTGACACCTCCCTCAGATCTGACCCAGTACTGGAACTAATTCTGTTATCTAAGTCATAATTTACTTTTAATGGTTAAATGAACAAACCAGATTCAAAAGGAGCCAATAGTATATGAAGACAATGTAGATTATGAGAGGTAGATTTTCCAATGCTCAACCTTATTCTGCATTATAATCTTCCTCTAAAAGATACAGTAAATCATAAGAGTACTTGTAATCTTTTAACTTGTGTTATTAAAAAAAATGAATAATGAAACCATGGAAGCTTCCATGATTTTTAACAACTGTAGGCCCAAAATATTTGTATATATGGTATTTTTCAACAAAAACTGAGTATTAAGATTCCAAAACTAGATATTCCTCACAAACAGGTCTGGGTGTTTGATAAAGATTATAAACTAATAGATGTACAGTGATATTTTGGATTCATGGACATTATATTCCAGAACCTTAAAGGAAAATGCCCCTTCATAAAGGTTGCCACCGTTGATATTTTTCTAAATCTGTACAGTCACAGATCAACTGGAATAATGATACAGTATGCTTCCAGTACAACATGGGCACACGAAAAGCAATGGCTTAGGTTTCCCAACATGCTGAATACAGAAAATGAGTAGGGACAGTTTAGGCTGGCACAAGCAGGATTCTAAGCAGCATGTTCTTTTAACCCATTTACTTTTAACCCTGACACTCTGGCACAGATATCATTTCTCCTGGTTAGTAATACTAAAACAGGTAACACAAAGGTTACCTTTTAAATTTTCTTTTGCTGTCCAAGATTCCCCCATCCTCATGTCTCTGGTTGAATCTGGCACATTTTCACTCCTTCATGCTCCTTCATGTCTCATTCCACACTCTGAAGGCCCACAGCTACAACATTTTGGCTTGTGACAGTTTCTTGTTCAGTCGTCTTGCTGCCTATCTGTGATTTCCCGGAAGCAGGAATGTTGATACTTGCTCACTCTTGCAACGCTTGCAGTGGTTTGAATAAGAATGACTCTATAGTCTCATATATCTCATATATTTAACTTTTAGGTTTTTGGATGGTGGAACTATTTTGGGGCCGATTAGAAGGTGTGACTTTGTTGGGAGACATTTGTCACTGGGAGTAGACTTTGAAGTTTCAAAAGCCCATAGCGTTCCCAGTTGGCTTTCTCTGCTTTGTGGTTGTATCTAAAGGCAAGAGTACTCAGCTACTGGTCCACTGCACTAACTAACTGCCTGCCTATTCCCGTGCTTGCTACTATTTTGATCATGAACTAATCCTCTGAAACTGCAAGCAAGACATCATTTAAATGCTTTCTTTTATAAGTTGCCTTGGTTGCAGAGTCTATTCACTGTAATAGAACAGTAACAAAGATGGCACCAATATTGGATAACAGGTAATGAATAAATAAATGTTCAAAGAACGACAGAGTTCCACATTCTAAAATAAATTAGCTAAGTATCGAAGCCACGATCAATAGCCTTCTAGCTACAGTTACAGATGATGTGAACAACTGGCTTGAAAAAAATAAATGGGCCAGTTGTTTTTGGTTTTACTGAGTGTATGGCAGTAGATGATTCTGGGAGTTAATACTGAGGCCAAACTCTTAAGTTTAGTGTCACAAGAGTAAAATGATGGTAGAGTCTAAAGGTAAAGCACATTACTCAGACAATTAAAAGAATAACATATACATTTTTAATTGTAAAAATTAATGAATGATATTCATCAGTAGCTATTTTCTAAAAGGCGAGTATCTGAAAATCTACTATCTCTCACGCACAATTGCTTTAACCAATTTTTTCTCCCTTGCTATTGGTCCAAGATTTTGGGATGATACTAAGGACTAGCATATGACTTTTACATACATAATCCATATTAGATTTTTATCTCCTATAAGGTGGAAATAAAGCCTTCCACATACTGCACTAAGAACTAAATAATTGAATGTATATCAAGACCATAGCACATGAGGACTTTATCATCTCCAGCTATCACTAAATACTGATCATATGCCTCAAGTACAGTGCAAAGAATTGATTTCCAAGGGTAACTAGGAAGCATAAATTTTCTACTGAGGAATAGTCAATAGCATAAAATATGTTTGGGGTGTGTGGGGTTCTTTCATCTTCTTTTTCTTTTCCTCAAACTTGTCTAGTAAGCAAGATTAATAGACCAGTTGTCACTGTAGATGAATTGAAGATTTTGTAGGGTTAACAAGATGGCTCAGCATTTGCCAACTAAGCCTTACCAGCAGAGTTTGGTTCTTGAAACCCATATGGTGGAGAGAATAAACCCCACAAGGGTCCTCCATTCATACATGTATGTGAAGATACACACATGTGAAGATACACCCACAATAAATAAATGTTAAAATTAGAATAATTATCTTTTAAAAGCAATGTTTTATTGAAGCAGATTCTCAATGAAAGTTATCATGGATTCGTCTTGTCTGAAATAGAGGATGAAATACTAAAGTCTCTTGTTGCTCTTAGGAATGTGATGCACAAAGTAGATCCCAAATAGAGAACCATACAGATTTGGTCAATTGATCATTGACAAAATATCTGGTAATTCTTGGAAAAAGTGCTATTATTCAATGACTTTGCTAGAATTACTAGGACATGATACATGCTTTAGAGAACAAAAATGAGAAATAAGAGACCCTTGACTCTCACTTAAGATTGCAGGCAAAGTGTTAACTTCAAGTGAGCATAAATATAAGAGCAAACATTAAATATGTTATTGAAGAAGGAAGAAAACACAGAAAATATTTTAGTACAACATTATATAGTGGTTTTTGCTAGATGACACTAAAAATGGACAAACTATCATAAAAGAAAAGAATTTGAGAAGTTATACTTCCTTGGTAACACCCTTTTCCCCCACAGAAATCAGTAAGATGATGAAGAGCAAAAATCCAGGCAGAAAACATATTTGTCACAAACATGTCTAGAAAGCACTTGTGCCCTGAACATTAATGAAGCAGAACCTAAGTGTAAGATTTGTAAATTGTTTGTTTTCCATCTGAGGTGTCTTAATTCTGCTGTTTGCTTTTTGCTTTGGTTCTAGGCTGCTTTGCTTAATTGGCATTGTGGTGCTAAGCATTTTTGTGGTACATACATCTGTACTTCACTCCTTTAGATTGACCTCATGATGCTTCATCTTGTTAATATAATAAACTGCATATCAAGAATACCTTTGCTTTATTATTCCTACAAATCTCAAGTGGACCAACACAAAACAGTTCCTCTTGGATATGCATATGTAGGTGGTAAATGATTTGACTGGGGAATATGTGTTTGTACTTACATTATAATTTCAATCGCTTTGTTTTCAAAATGGTATTACCTTGTCACTTTTGCTAATATTGTTATATTCTTCCACAGTAAGTCCTCTCTGTGACTTGTAATCATTACCTGTCATTGAAAGTTCTCTAGAGCAATGTGACAGTATTGTTTGATAAGCATGGGTAAGGACACGTGATAAACCTATTGTATAATGTTTGGTGAAATCATCACTATGCACAATCCCCTGACTCTTGGGACATTTGTGAAGTATGACCCAGTTCTTCTGATCTTGTGGAATTGCTGAGTTGCTAATGGGGTTGAATAAAGCAATACATATCAAAGACAAAATAAATGTTAAGTATTTTCTATTGCAATCTTGACTACAAAAAGATTAGAATGTATTGCACCGACATTATTTGAAAATGCTATTATTGTCCATATTCGAAGTTTATGCAAATGAAAATTTAAGAACAAATAAGCTTAACAAAGATGACTAGCTTTAAGACTAGTAAGCACAAAGATAAATTTAATATAGGTCAAAGAAAACAAATAACTAGAAAATAGCATTCAATAGACTGTTTACTGTATAGTGCAACTGGGAATCATATCCAAACAGTCTGATTCTACAGCCTACATCCTTCTTATCTGTAGGCAATCATAGTGCAGACAACATTCAAAAGTGATGAAAGATGATGATATCGTCAGCAAAACAAAACTCGAGAGCACATCACTCATAGATTCCTGCAGAACTAACATTGAGTCTTAAACTTAGAGAGAAGAAACAAGAGACAAGATGAAATGTTTTAAATTAAAAATAAATGAGCATATTCTATTTCTATTTTTTATGGTATATAAACAATGAATATTTCTAGTAATAACTATTAAATAGTTTTTAAATTTTGCTTTAAATTTTGAATTTCTTGTTGCAACAACAGAGTTCATTGCTGATTAAATTATTTTAAGGGGCAATTATGTATGTGTGAGTGTTTGTGTGCATGCAATGTGCCCATCTGTGAGTGTGAGTGTGCAGGTACGTGTGTGTGCATTGATGTTCATACACATTGTATACACTTGTGAAGACCAGAGGAAAATGTTGTGCCATTATTTTTAATGCAGTAGTTTCATGAAATTTTTGACAATTTCACACATGTGTGCAATGTATTTTGATAATACTTATCCTGTACTACTCCATCAAACTCCTCTCAATTCTACTCCTTACCTCCTCATCCCCTCTAACTTCATGTATCTACTTTTTGTAAGCAGTCATGTTCAAGTCCAATTTGTGCTGCCCATACCGTCAGGATTTGCCATCATCCACTTTACCGGGAACCACATCCTAATAAACCAATTCTCCATCTCTCTGAGCTATCAGCTGTCAATGTCTTCTTAGATAGGGCTGGGGGCTTCATAACTCCCTGCAACTCTATACTGGAATGTTGGCTGACTTTTTTTTAAGTGGAGGTCTTGTGCAGATAAACACATTTGTTGTGAATTCATGAAAGCAATGTTCCAACCATGTAGAAGAAATACTTTTTCTTTGGTCCTCCCCACCTCTGATTCTTACAGTCTTCATACCTCCTCTTCTGTAATGGTCCCTGAGTCTTGCAGGGACACACCAGGAACATAGTACGATACAGCTAATATGAAGGAAGAGAGTGAAAATGATGGAGAGATAAGTTTAGGTGAAAGTCTTGTGCATGTTGTCACAATTGTGAGTTCATATGTGCCCTGCTGTGTCCACAAAACTGCTTCCTTGATGTAATCTGCCATTTTCAGTTTTGAACAATCTTTCAGTCCCCAGTATAGGCATTTAGAGCCAAAATATCACTCTTAGAACTAACTTCATTGTGTTCCATATATATTGAGATGTGTTTTCATGTAGTTATAGGATATTTTTTATTTCCTTCTTGATTTTTTTTCAATGACTTACTTACCACTCTTACTGCTTAGACCTCAAGAGTTTACATATTTTCTATAGTTTCTCATGCTGTTGTTGATTTCTAGCTTTGTGCTGTTGTGATCTAATAGAATGGGGATTATTTCAGCATTCCTGTATTTATTGTGACTTGATTGTGCCCTAATATATGATCTGTTTTAGATAGGGTTTCTTGGGGTGTTGAAAAGAAGGTGTGTCCTTTGGTGGTTGAGTGGAATGTTTTATTGAAGTTTGTTAAGTATATTCTATCTGTGTTGTTATTTAATTCCAGTGTTATTTTATCCAATTGTTATACAGTTTGCCTGGGTAGTGGTGAGAGTGGGGTATTGATGTCATCTACTATAACTGGGTTAGGTTTAATCTCTGATTTTAAATCTAGTAGTGTTTGCTTTATTAAATTTTATGAGCCTATATATGGTGGGTATGTATTTAGAATTGTAATTTCCTCTTGTAAATGGTTCCTCTGATGTCATTCTTCAGTAGTTACTGCACACTTTTCTTTAAGCAATATCTCCCATTAACCTGGAATACACAAAATAAACTAGGCTGGCGGGTCAGGCAGCCCCAGGGTCCTTCTTATTATTCTTTCCAGAGCTAGGATTAGAAATGTAAAATCACCCTGACCCCTTGTTATTGTGGGTTCTGAAGATTTAACTCCGGTCCTTATCCTTGCTAGACAACCACTTTATTGACTGGGTTATCTCTCCAGTCTCTTAAAATACAGTATTAATATTAATATAGACTTGATAGGGTGAAACACCAAAGAGAGGAAATGATTTGAGCTTATGTCTTATAGCATAATTAAATTCCAAAAGAGGTAAAAATTTTTTAAAATAGGTAGAAATTTTCTTAAAGAAATAATTAGAAAATCTCCCCAAATTTGATTTCAAAATATTAACCAAATATCTATAGGATCAAGGAATCCAACAAAGTCTCACTTCACACATTATTAGTCAAACTGATAAGAAGCAAACAGACACAAACATTAAGCAATTCATGATGTTTAGAAGAACACACAAACACTTGAAGTCTCATTACAAACAGAAACATAACACAGCAGAATGATCTATTCAAACTCATAGGTGATAGAAATAGTCAGTGAAGTTTGAGATATAGGTCCATTTCCTCTAAGATATTGTATTCGTGACTATACATCTTTTCATATTTCTTTTTTGTTACTTGGCTAATTGCTGATTAGCACATCAACAGTCATGATTTCATTCCTGAAGTTGATTATGTGTGTCTTCTCTCTCTGAATTTATTCTTTGTTCTTGGAGATATTCTTGAATTTGATTGGTGTTTCTGAAGTCCCAAAAGTTTTTGTTTTATTCAATTTTTTTATTGCTTTATCATTTTCAGTTTTTATTTCTGCTGTTGTGAGGTTTGTTTTGTCGATCCTTCCCCAGTTTCTGGAGGAGAGAGCTTAGGTTGGTGGACTGAAATGCTACCTTGTTACCTTGTTTCCAATATATGCATTTAGTTCTGTAAATTTCTCTTCGAGGACTTCTACATCCCCTTGAATTTTGGTGCACTGTGATGTTGGTCTTTACTCTGTGCTGTGTGACTTGTGTGTCCTTTCAAAATGACATTTGAGGCTATGTATACAGTGTAAAGACTGCTTTGGGGGGCAGAGTGGAGTCCTGGATTGGGAAACTTTCATGTTGTACTCAGTATTGAAAAAAGGAGTCTTTATGTATGTATTTTAAAAAGCTCAGTTTGGGGACATTCTTTATGATTTGCTTGTTCTGAATTATTGCCCATCCCAACTGATATCAGAAGAATAGAAGATTAACACTGGCAGATATTGACAAAACTTGGGGTCCTTGGGAGTATCCAGAGCCAGCTTCACAGGTAGATGAGAATGAGGAAGGAGATGTGGAGGAGCTGATAAGGAGAGAAGAATAGACACTCAGACATAATCTGTAGTCTGGAGATGAAATGTGAGGTGGATTTTTAGGGTTTGAACCTATGCCCTGTTAGATTATATAAAATGTGTCTTAAAGATTCAGTTCTCTGCATCCTCACTGGCATTAGTGCAGCATCTCCACCATGGAGTTACACGATGTCATTGATTGCCGGGTTGATTGTGACCTGCTAAATGAGCATACTGTGAAAGGATTCCAATTCTTTTACATTTGCTAGGGTTTGTTCTTTGGCATCTCATAGCATTCAGGTTGTAGTAACCAAACACCTTCTCCCGTTTTCTCTGAGACCTCACGCTATCTCAGGGACCCTCTTGCCCCTGACTACAGGAGCTCCTTGCTGGAAATCACATTCCTTTTCCTTCACTTTCTTCTCATCCAGGTCGAAGTCATTGTTTCCAGGTTTCAAATGCTATCATTCTTCTCAAAAATCTTTCATTGACTCGTTGCTTATCCGTCTGAGCACCAGCCTATCCCCCAAACCTCTAAAGCAAGCCTGTGTTCATAGAATTGATAACAGCTTGCTTGCCTGCTTTCTTTCTTTCTTTTTTTCTTTCCTTTTTTCTTTCTTTCCTTCCTTCCTTATTAGTTCCTCATGTATTACATCCAGACTGTACTTTCTCCTTCCCCTCTCCTCCTAGGCCCTCACTCATCCACCTCTCTTTTCCCACAGATCCAATCCTTTTGTTTCTCTTCAGAAAAGATCAGTCCTCCCAGGGATATTAACCAAACATGGAATAACAAATTACAATAAGACTAGGCATATCCCCTCATATCAAGGAGGAGAACAGGGGTCAGAGATAGCTCCCTGCTCCCACTTCGGAGAGTTCCATAAGAACAGCGCGATATACCATTGTAACATACATGCAGAGGACCTAGGTCAGACCCATATCGGCTCTCTGTTGCTTCATTTTCAGTTCATCCCTATCAGCCCTGTTTAGTTAATTCCACGGACTTTGTTCTTGTGGTGTTCTTGAACCATGTGGCTCCTACAATCCTTCCTTATACTTCTCTGAATTCCGCCTAATGTTTAGCTGTGGATTTCTGCATCTCCTCCAATCAGTTGCTGGGTGGAACCTCTTTGATGACAATTATGCTAGGCTCCAGTCTATGCGTATAAGCAGAATTTCATTAGAAATCATTTCTTTGATTTTCTTTTGCAAGACATGATTGATTCTCTTAGGTCTCTGAGCTATCCAGCCTCTAGTTCCAGGCCATCCAGGCAGTATCAAGCATGGGCTCTCTCTTGCGGCATGGGTTTCAAGTTGGACCACACATTGGTTGGCCACTCCCACAAGTTCTGTACTAGCTTTATCCCAGTACATCTTTCAGGCAGGATAAAATGTCAGTACAGTTTTGTGGCTGGGTTAGTGTCTCAATCCCTCCACTGGAATGGAAGCTCTGTCTGGTTATAGAAGATGTCCAGTTTAGTCTCCATATTCCTCATTACTAGGAGTCTTTGTTAACTGTTTTAAACCTGTTTGATCAGTGGCATCTACCTTGACTCTAGCCATTACTGACAGCTTTTCTCAGGGCAATGCCTAAGAGCAAACCAGTAAATGACCTCCTCATGCTTCTCTCTATTATATGCTTGTTCCTATGGTCTGTGTCAGTCTCCTCCCTTTTTACTCTCTCCTCAATTTGAACTATGTCTTCCACCCATAACAAAGCACTATTTTCTCACACCACCATGCTACTTACCCTGAAAAAAACTGCATTCTTGCCTAGTCTATTAAAATATACATCTTCAATTTTTGAGACTGCCCCTTCCCTTTACACTCTCCAAGCCCTTTCATGTAACCTCCTTGATCTCTGACAAGTTTGTGACCTCTTTTTTTCTTTCAGTGTTCAGAGAGAGAGAGAGAGAGAGAGAGAGAGAGAGAGAGAGAGAGAGAGAGATACAAAATCTGCTCTGGTTTTATACCTTTGTGGAAATGAGTTCAAGCATGTCTCCCAGGTCATTTTTCATAACTACTTTCTTCATAGATTTGAACTTTCTCTATATGATGCTATCTCAGATCCTGAACACCCTTTTAAGTGACAGTATCTGTCACGGGGCACTTAGAGTAACTTGTATTTTCTTTCTCATCATATGACAAAACTGCTCAGACAAAGAATAATGTTTTCTCTGCCTGTGAGTTATACAAATAACTTTATTTTTCACAAACCTATTCATTTGTTCAATATACTGATTTATAGACTACCATTACATTCTAGAAAATATACTATCAGTATGAATGTATGCTGTGCAATAGCTAATACATATTTTCCATAAAAAGTAGATGGCTTGGAGAGGTGAAGCCATCCCTTTCCAAGACAGCTAAGGAACTTACTGTTGTAGAATAAGATCATTCTTCATACTTGGACTTAGTTTTTGTTTTTGTTTTTGTTTTTGTTTTGTTTTGTTTTGTTTTGTTGGTTTTTCGAGACAGGGTTTCTCTGCGTAGCCCTGGCTGTCCTGGAACTCACTCTGCAGACCAGGCTGGCTTCGAACTCAGAAATCCACCTGCCTCTGCCTCCCAAGTGCTGGGATTAAAGGTGTGTGCCACCACTGCCCGGCGGACTTAGTTTTTGTAAGAATAATTTGCTTGGCGACCAGAGAGATTTTGATGGGAACTCCGCAAAGTAATTTTTCTCTCCCTTCCACATGTCCACGATCTCCTTGTTATCCCAACTCATGGAGAGTAGACATTTTATGATTAGAAGCAAAGAAGAAGCTTAAACATTATAATTTCCACACCATTAAGGTGGGTTTGAATCTATACTCAATTGGAACCTGAGAAGAGAAAGTTCCTCTTGCTGTGAATCATAAAAGACCTGGTTCCACCTGTCATCCTGGCAATGCTCAAATAGCTCTTACTGCAGTGGAGGAAGATGCTGTGGGTGTAAACATCCTAGGGACTGTCTGCCCATCACTCAGGTTCCAACCACAGTGTACACTAGAGAAACAAAAGCAAAGACAATGGTACCTTTCATCTTCTGTAGCATGATTTGTAACTGCCAGTCATCGTATATTCAAAGGAAAGTTAAACATTTATTCTTAACTGGGTGTGGGTAAGTTATTTCCCTAGGACAGCTTTGAGTAAAGAAAGGTCTCAGGACAGGTGGGAAAGTTGTGATCAGAAGATCTCTATAGTGAATGATTGTCCCAAATAATTTGTGGACCTAGCATCAGATCAGAATTCTGAAAGGGCTGGGATGTGTGCCAACACTATCTGGCTAGATAGATGCTTTATCATTTATCTTCTGTATTCACAGGAAAGGAAATCAGAGGACCTGATAGAAGGTCTGAAAGGGCTTCAGCAGAGGGTATAAGATTAAATAAAGGAACATTAGATTTAATTAAAGGCTTTTCTTTAAAAAATTAATAATAAGCTTTCAAAATTTCTAACTAAAAATATTCCAGAAAGAACTGAAATGCTTTGTGAGAAAAGCGAGTTACTTTAAAGTATAAATAAATTTTATTGTGGGTGGGAAGTATGTGGAGACTTTAGCTTTCATAATGAAAAAATACAAAGGATAGAGATTGAAGTTTCTGTCACATAAGAAGTTATGGGTACCTAACATAACATCTGGAAAAAGGAGGTACTTGTAAAACTTCATAAATCAAAGAAGATTGGCAAAATCATGGGAATATTAGACTCAGTCTCTTTCCATTTTGGGCATTTGGTTAAGTTGCATAAATTTTTGAATTCTCTCAGGGAAAAGAATCATTAACTTCTCTTTCTCAGAGAAAAGCAATTCTTATTTTCTATAGTATACAATAAGTTTTTTGATTCCTAACCCCTTTTATTTCTTTAACATGTCCTTGGAGTAGATTGACCTGGCATAGGACCATTTTTAGGTTTTAATAAACTTAATTGTTCTTAAAATCGTGTAACTAATAAATCATGAATATGATAACACAGTTCTCTGAGGTTCAAGGCTAGAATTGTTCTCCTTACATTATGCTGCTCTTTGTTTCCATTAAGTAAAAAGAGGTTATAGCTTGAATGTGCTATTTCAGTATGAGTAAGCAGGTGTCATGGTCTATATTGAAAGACGTTCTACTATATAGCTTTATGAGATTCATTACTGTTTCTGCTATAGATATGTGTAGATGATACTGCTCATCACTTTTCACTTGTGCGTCTGTCTGGGTAAATTGCACTTTTCTGAATGCTTGAGTGTTTTGAGCACAATGCCTTACGATTATTTACTATTGCCCCTACTAGATGTTTTAAGGCCTTTGATAAATCTCTTCCTCATTTTACAGTAATAGACAGTAGCACAGCTCCATTACCCTTCTCTCTATTTTAAGCCATGTTTGTACCACCATTTAATCTTTATTTTTTTTACATGTATTTAGTTTAGTCTCACCTAATGCTAGCTCATTTTCTGATATTTCATACACCCCATCTTCTCACATTTTTGGGACAAGCAAAATTATAAACAGATGATTAATTTTGAAAATGTTTGTCATGATCCTTTTAAATGTCCAATATTTGATTATTAGTTACATTTGACCTTGACAATTATTCTCTAATCTGCTGAAATATGGGCTCTTAGGATGGAGAATCCTGTCTGTTAAGAAAACAGGTTTTTATGTTTTGCATGCCAGAAGGATATTGAGAATCTCACTGAAATTCACAGAGGCATGGAACTTTCTTTTGAGAGACTAATTTCTAGAAGGCTTATGAATAATTATACACACAGAGAAGAAATTTTTGATGCTAAAGAATCAGTTCTAAAGTTTAACATTTTGGCAAATGCTTGCCACCCTCTTCATAGTGGATCAAACATCTGACTAATATTAATTTTGAGCACCAATTGTGAGAATGTGTTCATTGACTAGGTTATATCGCCCACACACTTCATTTGCTAGAATGAAACCGTGCCAATTTAGCAATGACTCTTGCAAATGTGCACTTGTTCTTGGCAAGATCCAACCTGAGTCATATCTCCTTGTTTATGTATTCAGATTGACTAATTCTAGTCATCATTGGAAAGAGATTTTAACATGATGCATTTAGATGAATATGTAACATTAATTAGCAGAGGCTGTACTTAAGGGTTCTCTATCTACTGAGAAACTATACTCAACCCCTTATAAATCAGTATTGAGAATTTCCTTCACTGTGTAATGTAAGCTTCATTGATTTTTAACTTGCATTTATTATTCATTATTTCAACAAATGTTATGTCATATGACATGCAAGACATCATGCAAAACAATGTTTAATTCACAGAATATTAGAAAATAGACCTTTCCTTATAACACAGAAAGAAAGCCTCTCAATCAATAAATTATTTCAATGCGTTTGTAAAATGGTAGTAACAGGAGACAATAGCTGTCAGAAGAAAGATGAAAAATTTATTGATTAAGGAAGGGACCATGGAATAGGTAGCACTTTTACTGAGTGTAGAGAAGAGAGTTCATGTGGAAATCAGGGTTGAGATTTCTCAGAAAACTAAAACCAGTACTATCACATTACCCAGCAGTACCACTCTTGGGCATATACACAAAGGACTCAACATCTTATCACTGAAGTGACTGAGCATCATTTATTGCTGGTCTACTCACAATAGTAAGAAGATACTAACAGTCTTAATGCCTATAAGCCAATAAATAGATAATAAAAATGTGGAGTGTAAACCCAATGGAATTCTATTCAACACCAAAAATAATGAAATTATGAATTTATAACAAATAGTTGGAAGTAGAAAATATATTAAATGAGTTAATCTATATTGAGAAAGACAAATACCATGTGTTTTCTCTCATATGAATATACTAGCATCTAATTTACTTGTGGAAATATCTTTTACTTGTGTGGTAAATTGCTTTAAAAAGTAAAACTTTTTAGCTGGTCAGTAGTGTTAGACTTTTTAAAGAATTAATTAATTAATTAACTAATTTACATTTCAAAAGTTGTCCCCCTTCCCGCTTCTCCCTCCATGACTCCCCTATACCCCTCCCTTTTGCCTCTAAAAGGGTACTCCCCTACGCACCCATCCACATCCATCTCACCCCTCTCTCCACAGGACTACACAGCACTCTCTCCCTCTTAGGCCCAACAAGGCAGTCCCCTGCTACATATGTAGCAGGGGCCATGGACCAGCCCATGTATGCTCTTTGGTTGGTGGCTTAGTCTCTGTGAGTTCTGAGGGGACAGGTTAGTTCATACTTTTGTTCTTCCTATGGGGTTGCAATCACCTTTAGCTCCTTCAGTCATTCCCCCAGCTCTTCCATAGATGCTCCCTAGAGCTCAGCCCAATGGTTGGCTGTAAGTAACTGCATCTGTCTCAGTTAGGTACTGGTACCTAACCTCTTTTGTTTTGTTTTGTTTTGTTTTGTTTTGTTTTGTTTTGTTTTGTTTTGTTTGAGACAGGGTTTCTCTGTGTAGCTCTGACTGTCCTGGAACTCACTCTGTAGACCAGGCTGGCCTCAAACTCAGAAATCCACCTGCCTCTGCCTCCCAAGTGCTGGGATTAAAGGTGTGTGCCACCACTGCCTGGCTGGTACCTAACCTCTTAGAGGACAGCTATACCAGGCTCCTGTCAGAAAGCACTTCTTGGCATCAGCAATAGTGTCTAGGTTTGGTGCCTGTGCATGGAATGGAACCCCAAGTTGGGGCAGTCTCTGGATGATCTTTCCTTCAATCTCTGCTCCATTTTTATTTCTGCATTGCCTGTAGATAGGAACAAATCTGAGTTCACAATTTTGAGATGAGTGGTTGGCCCCATTCCTCAACTTGGGGCCATGTCTACCTACTATCTCTTCATGTTCCATCTCCCCACTGTTGGGCATTTCAGCTAAGGTCATTCCCATTGAGTCCAGGGAGTCTCTCACATCTCTGGTGTCTGGCAATTTATGTAGGTTCCCTCTGTTCCCCACCCCACACTGTTGCTTATTTCTATTCATTCTCTTGGCCCTCTGGCTTTCTCACCCCTATACCTGATCCTGCTATCTTTTATATCTCCCCCTCTTCTCTCCAACCAAATCCCTCCGTCCCTCTACCTTTCATGATTATTTTGTTCCCATTTCTAAGTTGGATTGAACCATACACACTTGGGCCTTCCTTCTTGTTAAGCTTCATATGGTCTGTGAGTTGTATCATGGGTATTCTGAACTTTTTGGCTAGTATCTACTTATCAGTGAATACATGCCATGTATGGCCTTTGGAGTCTGGGTTACATCAGTCAAGATGATATTTTCTAGCTCCATCCATTTACCTGCAAAATTCATGATGTCCTCATTTTTAATAGCTGAGTAGTATTCCAAAGTGTACATGAAGCACATTTTTTGTATCCATTCTTCAGTTGAGGGTGTTCTGGCTATTATAAATAAGGCTGCTAATAAACATAGTGGAGCACTTGTCCTTGTGATATGATGGAGCATCTTTTGAGCATATGCCCAGAGTGGTATAACTGAGTCTTCAGGAAGAACTATTTCCGATTTTCTGAGGAACCACCAGATTGATTTCCAGAATGGTTGTAGCAACTTACAGTCTCACAAGCATTGGAGGACTGTTCCTCTTTCTCTACATCCTCTCCAGCGTGTGCTATCACTTGAATTTTTGATCTTAGCATTCTGGTTGGTGTAAGGTGGAATTATTTTGACTTGCATTTTCCTGATGACTAAAGATGTTGAACATTTCTTTAGGTGGTTTTTGACCATTTGAGATTCCTCTGTTGAGAATTCTCTGTTTAGCTCTATAGCACATTTTTTAATTGGGTTATTTGGTTTTCTAGAGTCTAACTTTTTGAGTTTGTTATATATTTTGGATATTAACCTTCTATCAGATTTAGGGTTAGTGAAGATCTTTATCCAATCTGTAAGTTGCTGTTTCGTCTTATTGACAGTGTCCTTTGCATTAAAGAAGCTTTTCAGTTTCGTGAGGTCCCATTTGACAATTATTGATTTTAGAACCTGAGCCATTGGTGATCTGTTCAGGAAATTTTCCCCTGTCCCAATGCATTTGAAGCACTTTCTCTTCTATTAGATTTAGTGTATCTGGTTTTGTGTGGAAGTCCTTGATGCACTTGGACTTGAGCTTTGTATGTGATAATAAATATGGATCAATTTGCATCTTCTACATGTAGACTGCCAGTTAAACCAGTACCATTTGTTGGAGATGCTTTCTTTTTTTTCCACTGTATGGTTTTGGCTTCTTTGTCAAAGATCAAGAACCCCAGCATTGAGAGGCAGAGGCAGGTGTATCTCTGTGAGATCAAGGCCAGCTTGGCCTACAGAGTGAGTTCCAGAACAGCTAGGGCTACATGAAGAAATCCTGTCTTAAAAAAAAAATGAAAGGTAAAGAACACCAAACTTCTTACATTTTAATTTATAAATTCAACCAATCTTAGTTCAAATGGAAAAATTATTAGTATTGGCACCTAATTACATATAAACTTTTCTAGGACACACATAAAAACTAATCAAAAATAAAGATTAATACAATGATAATTGTTTGATCATAACTACACCATAAAAATAAAGTGGGAGGAATACATTTTAATCTAAAACAGACAGGGTTAATCTGCCTCATCTAAACCACCAGCTTACTTTGTATGTCTCCATTAAAACCACATTTATTCCTAGATAGATTTAGGCTGACAAGAATCAAACTATCTCATGCCTAGAGGTAGGGAGGAGGCAGAAATTGGAATGCTGTGGACTACCATATGGAACCCAACCTAGGGCATTTTAATGGACACTATTTCTGCCAAAGGAAAAGGGAAAGCAATTAACTGAAGCTTTTGTTGTACTAACTTGAAGATAATTCATAAATAAATATTATAAGAATTCAAAGTGTGTGATTTCTAGAAAATAGCTCTAGTCTCTTAATCCTTCTCAATTTCTTCTTTTATTAATTAATTATTTTATTTATTTACATCCTAAATGTTGCTCTTCTTCTCCCGTGCCTTTGTCTCTGAGCGGGTCCCCCACCCAAGATATCCCCACACTCTGGGGCATCAAGTCTCTATAGGATTAGGCACATCCTCTCCCAATGAGGCCAGACAAGGCAGCCCTCTGCTGCATATGTGCCAGGGAGCTCCTACCAGTCCATGAATGCTCTTTGGTTGGTGGCTTATTCTCTGGGAGCTCCCAGAGGTCCAAATTAGTTGACACTATTAGTCTTCCTATGGGCTGCCATCCCCATCAGTGCCTACAACTTGCCTTTAACTCCTCCATAATGGATCCCCAACCTCTGTCCAATGGTTGGATTTGAGTATCTGCATCTGTCTCAGTCAGCTGCTGGTAGAGCCTTCCAAAGGACAGCCATGTTAGGCTCCTGTCATGCATGTCCCTTTGGGTCTGGGTTACCTCACTCAGGATGATATTTTCGAGTTCCATGCATTTGCCTGCAAAATTTATGATCCACATATCAGTAGGGGGCAAACAGCTCAAAAACAAGGAAGCTGCAATGTCTTAAAGATAGGCATTTAGACTCCCTTTACATTACTCTGACATCCATGCAGCAATGAGGCAAGTGGAGTGCAAGGCTATCCTTGCCCTTGGAAAGAATTCAGTTAACAAAATGTTTCAGGCGTGGGACTCTGACAGAAATTCTTTTCTTTGAATCACTTATCCATGGTATTGGAAATGTCATTGGGTACAGGCCAAGGAGAATCTCATCTCTAGTCTGATAAAAGAGATTGTATGTTCTCACTCATGCATGGAGATAACAGTTTTATTTATGATTGTTAATCTTTCCTGGAGTTATGGGAAGTAGGATTAGAATCATAGGACTTATAAAATAGATAGGCACATGTCCTCTTAAGAATCCTCATGTAAAGATAAGGCTTAAAGTTTTGGGGTACGGATGGTTCTGGCCAAATTCCAATATATAATCAAATGACATCTAGAAATGGCTCAGGAAATTACAACACACTCATCACTGGAAAGAAAACTTCAAGTCAAAGCCTTTTCTAGAGAGAAGAATGAGATGATCTCCTTAATCTCCCCATCAGAAAATGTAAATAATAGCATAGTACAGCAATAATTATTACTGTAATAAGTATTGTTGATAATAATCATTCTAAATCATTATAATGAATAATATCACAGCAAGAACAGATGTGACCATTATGCAACTCTATCAAGGGCCACTGTGGGACAAATTATTTTGAATTGGCTGAGAAAATTCTAGTTGTACCATCCAATGGACATAGAAAAATGGTAGAAATGAGGCAAATCAAGTCTCCTGAGCCCTCTGGATCTTTTTAACAGAGGTTATGTAAACTTTATTTGGAAACAATTATTTAGCAGTTAATAAAGGGAATTGATGACTAACCCATGTCAGTGGCTAACTGACAAGACCAGTTACTCAGTGAAGAGAGTTAATAGCTCCATAGACAGTTTGACTTAAAGGTTAATGTATTCAGAGTCCAGCCTTGAAGTTGTAGACATATAACCAGAAGTTTCTCATTTTTATATAATGAAGAAACACCACCGGGAATGGAAAACACTTGGATGTTCACTAATCAAAGATGAATATAGCTAAAATGGAAACAGACTGAAGCCAGGATGGCAAATTAACAACACAAGAGAAGCAATGAAATGTGCACTCCAGAAAAGTCACTCAGAGTTGACCGTCCACACCTTCTCACACACTAGCTCAATGAACTTAGCAGGTCATTAACCTTGTCTTTATCATTTCTAAAGATAATTGTAATTTCCTTTGCTTCCCATGGTATATTGCCTGAATAATAGCATCCATCATCAGGTTCATGCTCTTTTGCAATATGGCTTTGTAGCACTTCCTAGCAAGAGATGGAGCTCAACTTTCTGCTTTTATATTAGTTTGCATTAGATGACAGCCTAAAGGAACCAGGATTTGTGCCATGCCCTCAGTCAAACTCTCAAGAGGATCTATACGCTTCTGCCTATACTCCCACAATCCAGATGCTTATG
Organism: Uromys caudimaculatus; assembly: GCA_028551405.1. Classification (NCBI taxonomy): domain Eukaryota; kingdom Metazoa; phylum Chordata; class Mammalia; order Rodentia; family Muridae; genus Uromys; species Uromys caudimaculatus. The sequence goes on along the minus strand of CM052718.1, from coordinate 34,552,294 downwards.
GATCCCTGACAAGATGTGGTCCTAGTCACCTTTATGATCCCACACAAGCTGACAGCCAGATAAACTGATGCATAAATGATATATTCTGTATTGGGTGTCTATTGTTATAAACAACAACAACAACAAACTTTCCGCCAAACTTCATGTCATTTTACAAATGTAACTTTATCTTAAAATTCTCTGTGTTGATAGAGCTCAGCTGGGTTCTTCTTTTCTGCATGAGGTTGGGTATAATTTCAATCATCTAAGAGTTTTGCTAGATTTGAACATCCTAGCAGGCTTTCCCACACATCAGATGTTTATGTAACAGTGGGGAAGTCTGGGGTACTTAGAAAGGTGGAGCTCCCTCTCCGTGTTTATCTCCTCCTTTGACATTCCTTCCCTCTTCCTCCCTGCTTTCTGGGTTGTCTACAGATTTCTCTGTGTAACCTTTCTATACCTCCATATGTTATTTATAGCATGATAGATAATCTTTGATTTGGTAACTTAGGGCTTTCTAAAAGGAAAAATTGTAAATGCAGACTTTCTTAAGGCATACACTTCAAATCAACATGTCACTTTCTCCTACATTCTATTGCTTAAATTCAGTCATAAATACCCTACTTGGTTGGGTAAATGAGTACAACAGGAGGTTTAGAAGACATCTAAGACATCTATCAGCCTCACCACTCTACATAAATCAACCCTGATACTCACCAGTTAACCTAGAAAACATCAACACATCTAAAAAAGATCACTCAGAAGGACCCAGATTAGAAACTTCGGCTAGTTGAGCTCAGCCCTAATGGGCAGACTCACAGCATTCTGAGCTAAATGCATGATATTGGTTATATGACAATGACAAATTGGTACATCAAAATATAAGAACTGATGGATGCAGTTGGGATGTTTAGTATACATTATTGACAATATTTAGAATCACTGGAAGCACACAACTGGGTGTGCCTAAGGTGTCTCCAGAAAAGCTTAACTCGGTAGGGAAGACAGACAGCTGGTAGGTAGTGGAGAGAGGGCAAGGCCGCTGGTACCTCTTGCTGGAAATAAAGGGAGTGAAACCTCTCTGTTTTTCTCACATTCTCTCCCTCACTCCATCCCTCTCCCTTCCACCCTCCTTCTCCTCACAGTCTTTCTCTTTTGTTCCCTCTCTCTTCTCTCTCCCTCCCACCAAGCCTCTAATTTATTTCTTATCATGGATGCAATGGACCAGCTGTGTCGTACTTACTTCTACCACGTTGTCTTCTCCAACATGTGCCCCTGTAACTTGAAACTGTGAACTAAAATAAAACTCTCCAGCCACAAGTTGCCTCTTTCAGACATTTTGTCATAGTGATGAGAAAGGTAACTAATTCAATGGAAAAGCCAAGTACATACAGTGCTCGAGAACCTGGGTTTTAAATATATTACAATCAGAGAAAAAACTGGATAACTACTTGCTGAATAAAAAATGTTTCAAGCCCTGGAGAGATGATGGCTCAGTAGTCCAGGGTGCTTACTGCTTTTGCAGAGGACCTAGGTTCACTTCCTAGCACTCACTTCAGTCTCCAACCATAACTTCAGGTACAGGGACTCCAACACACTTTGGCATCAGCAGGAATCTGCACACTCATGGTGCACAAATTCATGCAGCCTCAGTCACATGTACAAAGAATTAACTAACAAATAAATCTTGTTTATAATATATTTTCATGATACTGTAGAGTGGCAAAGGTAGAGATAAATTATCAGAAATTAAAACAACAGTAAAACAAATACTATTAATGGAAATATATATTCATAAAAACAACAGCACTTATTTATTCAAACTGTTTGGGTTCATTATACCACCAGTATGTTTTGATTACAACAGATATATAATATATTTTGAACTCAAATAGTTTAACACTTATACCTTTATTTTAATCCTTGAGATTACTTTAGTATGAGATATTACATGGATTTTTATAAATTTGGGGATTGTATACCTCTGAGAAATGTCACTGAATTTTAATGGAGACTGTGTTTAATCTGTATATTCTTTGGGTCATAGACACTAAAAATTCTAATTATTCTAATACATGAATGTGAAAGGATCAAGTTTCTACAGTCACTGGATTTCTAATAAGGATATTAAGTGTACAGAATCTAAGAAGGATAGTCTTTAGTAAATAATATATGGAAAATACCTATAAACATAAGAATTAAATAAGACACCAATCTTTTTATTGGTTATTTTATTTATTTACATTTCAAATGTTATCCCCTTTTCTGGTTTCCCTTCCAGAAACCCCTTATCTCATCCTCCCTTACCCTTTTTTCTATGAGAGTGCTTTCCCATCCACCCACCCTCTCCCACCTCTCTGCCCTGGAATTCCCTTATATTGGGGCATCAAGACTCCACAGGACCAAGGGCCTCTCCTCCCATTGATGTATGACAAGGCCATCCTCTGCTAGATATGCAGCTGGAGCCATGGGTCCCTCCATGTGTACTCTTTGGTCGGTGGTTTAGTTCCTGGGAGTTCTGGGGGCTCTGGTTGGTTGATATTGTTGTTCTTCCTATGGGGGTACAATCCCCCTCAGCTCCTTCAGACTTTCCCCTAACTCTTCCATTGGGGTCCCCGTGCTCAGTCTGATGGTTGGCTGTTAACATCCACATCTATATTGGTCAGGCTCCGGTAAAGCTTCTTAGGGGACAGGCATACCAGGCCCCCGTCAGCAAGTGCTTCCTGGAATCAGCAATAATGTCTTGATTTAGTGTCTGCTGGTGGGATGGATCCCTAGGTGGGGCAATCTCTGGATTGCCTTTTTTTCTCTGCTTCACTCTTTGTCCCTGCATTTCCTTTAGGCAGGAGCAATTCTGGATTAATATTTTTTAGATGTGTGGGTGGCCCCATCCCTTAACCGAGGGCTGTGACTAAATTCTGGGTATGATCTCTACAAGTTCTCTCTCTCCTTTGTTGGGTATTTCAGCAAATATCATCCCAGTCGGGTCCTAGAAACCTCTTGCTTTCCTGACATCTGGGACTTTCTAGTGATTACCCCCAGTTCCCCATCCCCTAATGCCACACATCTCTTTTCAATTTCCCAACACTTTGTACTTCTCCACAGTCTTCTCCCACACCTAATCCTGTCCTCCTTTTTCCATCCCCCTCCCTCTCCCTCAAAGGTCCCTACCTCCCTCTACCTCCTGTGATTATTTTGTTCCCCCTCCTAAGTAGGACTGAAGCAGACATACTTTGGTCTTCATTTCTCTTGAGCTTCATATGTCTGTGAGTTGCATCGTGGGTATTCCGAGGTCTTTTCCTAATATCTACTTATCAGTGAGTACATACTACGTGTGTTCTTTTGTGACTAGGTTACCTACCTCAGGATGATATTTTCTAGTTCCATCCATTTGCCTAAGAATTTCATGAAGTCAGTGTTTTTAATAGCTGAGTAGTCCTCCATTGTGTAAATGTACCACACTTTCTGTATCCATTCCTCTGTTGAGGGACATCTGGGTTGTTTCCAGCTTCTGGCTATAATAAATAAGGCTGCTAAGAACATAGTGGAGCATGTGTCCTTGTTTTATGTTGGAGTATCTTTTGGGTATATGCCCAGGAGTGGTATGGCTGGGTCCTCAGGTAATACTATGTCCAATTTTCTGAGGAACTGCCAGACTGATTTCCAGAATGGTTGTACCAACTTGAAATCCCACCGGAAATGGAGGAGTGTTCCTCTTTCTCCACATCCTCGCCAGCATCTGCTGTTACCTGAGTTTTTGATCTTAGTCATTCTGACTGGTGTGAGGTAGAATCTCAGGGTCCTTTTGATTTGTGTTTTCCTGATGACTAAGGATCTTGAACATTTCTTTAGGTGCTTCTTGGACATTCAAGATTCCTCACTTGAGAATTATTTGTTTAGCTCTGTGCCTCATTTTTAAATAGGGTTATTTGGTTCTCTGGAATCTAACTTCTTAAGTTCTTTGTATATATTGGATATTAGCCCTCTATCAGACGTAAGGTTGGCAAGATCCTTTCCCAATCTGCAGGCTGCTGTTTTGTCCTGTTGACAGTGTCCTTTGCCTTACAGAAACTTTTCAATTTTATGAGATCCCATTTGTCTATAGTTGATCTTAGAGCCTGAGCCATTGGTGTTCTGCAAATTTTCCCCTGTGCCCATGTGTTCAAGGCTCTTTCCCACTTTCTTTTCTATTAGATTCAGTGCATATGCTTTTATGTGGAGGTCTTTGTTCCACTTAGACTTGACCTTTGTACAAGGAGATAAGAATGGATCAATTTGCATTCTTCTACATGCTAACCTCCACTTGAGCTAGCACCATTTATTGAATAGGCTGTCATTTTACTACTGGATGGTTTTGACTTGTCAAAGATCAGGTGGCCATAGGTGTGTGAGCTTAATTCTGGATCTTCACTTCTATTCCATTGATCTACCTGTTTTTCTCTGTACCAGTACCATGCTGTTTTTATCACTATTGCTCTATAGAACAGCTTGAGATCAGGGATGGTGATACCCCCAGACACTCTCTTACTGTTGAGAATAGCTTTCACTCTCCTGGATTTTTTGTTATACCAGATGAATTTGAGAATTGCTATTTCTAACTCTGTGAAAAATTGAGTTGAAATTTTGATGGGGGTTGTATTGAATCTGTAGATTGCTCTTGGTAAGGCGAGTATTTTTACTATGTTAATTCTGCCAATCCCTGAGCATGGGAGATCTTTCCATCTTCTGAGGTAGAAACTAATCTTACATCTTGTAAAAAAAATTTAACTCATAATAAATTAATTATTAAATAAAACCTAAAACTATATAACTACTAGAAGCAATAGAGGAAAATGCACCTCTGGTTATAAATCACACACACACACACACACACACACACACACACACACACACACACATACACACAAATATATACATATATATGCACATACTACATATGCATATATATTCTATTTTTCTTCAAAGCTTGGAGAAGATTCAATGGAACTAATGATTCTGAATAACAAAGAAAAGAAGAAAATTAAGAGAGAACCTATGTAATGGAAGAGGATATTTGCAAACTGTTCATCCAGCAATTAGAAAGACAGTAAGATAAATTAAAAAGTTCAAAAACCCAAGAGCAAAAGTCAAATATTTGATTAAAATAATGAACTGGCAGAGATATTTCTCTAAAGAAGGTATGCAAACAATCTATAAGTTAAAATAAAGTGCTCAGTTAATCATCAGGGAAATATTGTTTTAAAATTAAAACTACAAGAATTCAGAACTCTAAGCATAGATAAAGAGGAAAAGTATTGGGTGTTGGTAGGGAAATTGGGGGAAGGGAATCTTAGTTTCCTTGGTAACAATACAAATCCCTACAGCTATTTTTGAAAGCAGTATAGGAAAAACTCCAAATGTTAAAAAACAACACATTAAATAATTAGGACTTTTACTATTGGGTAAATGACTAAAGGAAATGAAATCAGTATGTTGAAGATATATGTACACAACAGTGTTTATTGAAACAGTCACAAGAGCCAAGATGAAAGAGAGACTTAACATAAGTTTCCACACACACACGTACACGCATGCGCACAGGGACCCATGCTTCTGTTCTGCTTTAAGGAAATTCTGGATTTTTATGACCCTGTCTATGAACCTGGGGGACATTGCATTAAGTGGAATTAGCCAGTCATAGACGGACAACTATTCATGATGCCATTTGTGGGGACCATTCAGGTAAGTCAAACTCACAGAAACAGACAGTAAGGTGTTGGCAATCAAGGGTTAGTTAGAGGAGGCAGGGATTGAGAAGATGCTGATCCGAGGACAGAAAGCTTCAATGAAGTCCAGGAGGCCTACTGCACAACAAGGTAGCTATGGTTAATTAACAATTAATTACATGCTAGAAAATTACAAAGGAATTAGCTTTTAAGTATTTTGTGACACACAAAATCATATGTGAGGCAATGCCCATGCCTCTTAGTTTGGTAGAGTTATGTAGTTATTTCACCATGCATTTAAATTTCAAAACACCATGCTGTATACCACAAACATATACAATTTTCACAATTAAAATGATAGTATAAAACAAACACAGTGTACAATAGTTATTGGCATTGAAATAAATTTATATTTAAATTATTTTAAAAGTTGGTGCATATGCATCATGCCCTGAATTCTGTTTTAAAATGTATTTGATAATTAGAACTTACTCAAGAAATATACTCCCATGAGTCTCATTTATGAAAGCTCTTGGCCTCAGATAATCAATTAGAATCTAGTCAACATTTATAGCACTGGGAGCTAGGGCCATCTATCAAATGAAAGGGCAGAAAAATGACACGCTTTCATGGAAGGATGGCCAATGATTTATGATTCTCAGCAGCAACTCACACAGCATTATCAGCAACAGGTACTCAGTATGAGGGTGCTGCTTAGCCTTCCAGTGTGAGGTGGGATTACTTCAGAGGTCAATTCAATTACCTTCTTAGTCTCTCTTGAAAGAACTGAGGCATTATTACACAGTTTCATCACAGCCAGCCTTCATCCATCAGATTCTTTTTCAGCAGGCCTGTGGATGGTGGTCTATTTGAAAATTGACAGTAAAGGACCCCGTGAGAATGGATGATGCTGGGCCTGAAGCTTTCCTGTAGAAAGTGACCTCTTCTTGGAACTATGGAGAAAAGAACCCTGAACACATCTCTTCCAGGTCTCAGGGGAGAGCTGATTTCTGTTTGTGAAGATTGTACAGAAATATCAGAGCTGGAATTGTAGTATGGCCAAGAAGGTAAAGGCATTTTGCTATACAGTACAAACTTGATGACTTGAGTTCAAGCACTAAAGATAGACAGAGGGAGGGAGGGAGGAAGGGAGGGAGGGAGAGAGCGGGAGAGAGAGAGAGAGAGAGAGAGAGAGAGAGAGAGAGCAAAACTAAGGTCATCCTGTTTTCCTCTAGCCTTTGCTTGCACTCCATGGTATTTACATACCTGCATGCTACACACACATACACACACACACACACACACACACACACACACACACACACACACAAAAGTAAGACTTATGTCTGGTGTTGGGCAGTACTAACATAACTAAAGTCTGGTGTATTGTTTTTTAATTCTTAAAGCATGTGCATCTATGTGTGTAGAAGAAAGAAAGAGGGTAAGGCAAATTAGCAGGAGAGGGGAATAGCCCCCAAAATCAGGCCCTTGAACTGGCAGTGAATATAAATGTGCTATATCTCAGCTCTAGAACCTGTGTAAGCACTGTGACCTAGATTTAGCTTGACCTAAATTAGAATTCCACTTCTCTATCTTTCTAGTTGTGTGACTCAAAGAAATGTAGCCTCACTGAATTGATCACCATGGATAAAGTAGAACGACTAACAACTACCCAAAAGGGCTGCTTAGATGTAAATCTGATGCAGAGGAAGCTCTCAGGAGACAGTGCTCAGATGACAGTAAAATGAGAGAGCTTCAAGCTACTTTTGTCCCTAGGAAGAAAATGAGCTTTGGACTCCAGCTATGTGCATCTTCTCATTAAATAAACATAAGGTGACACTGTTCCCCATGGCCCTGGAGAAAGAGTGTAATTAAATCATTTATGTTTGATAATAGCTGTGCCCCAGTACAATTTTCACATTGCCAGCTATTCCCCAGCCAAACAAGCAGCTTAGGTGTGTAGACACATTTGAAAGGGTCAACAGGATAGAATTCTTCTGTTTGGAGTTTTCCAGCTTGGCCACTCATTTGGAAAGGACTTGGGAGTTGGAGTGTAGCAGGCATGAGTTGTACAATCATGTTAAACACAGGAGCCGACTTGAGTTTCCCATCTTGGAGAATAGCTGGAAGCTCTTCTGGGCCATAAGTCAGTACCTCACTGTAGCTATGATAAGCAGCATGCCATGAATGACACTCAGTGGTGGTGGAAAGCTGAGGGAAAGAGAAAAGTGCAAGGATCATTAATCTGTAGCCTAGGCTGAGCCGGACCCATATGACAATTGTAAAAGCCACAGGCCTATAAAACATACCAGACATTCTCTTTTATCCATGCATTCTATTTGGAATTTATCTGGAATTTTGCAGCTGAGTAGTATTCAAAGACAATTGGAAAACTGTTAGTAACACACAATTCTGTTAATATAGTCTGATATTCTGTTAACATACTTAAAGAGCCTTTCTGAAAAAAACAAAAAGTAAGTCCACTGGCATTTATGCTACTAATAAATGGGATCAGCATTGCGCTTTATAATGTGTAAAAAGTGTGTGTATGTGTTTGTATGTGTGTGTGTATGTGTGTGTATATGTGTGTGTGTTTGTGTGTGTTAGCACTATTTCACTACCATTGTTCTTATAATTTAGGATATAATCAGAATTGATTTCATTATTTTATATGTCTTAGGATAAGATGAATATGAAGCAGAGAGATTTAACAGAAACATCACTACTTACCACAACTAATATATAAAGGCCAAATACCACAGGGATAATGAAATGCCTTCTCTCTGATATTGCACTCTAGGTATCATAAGAAGCAATGGAGTAGCATACACTTAAACAGATTTGTTGACTTTGCACTAAACTCAGATGGAAAAATCTCTAAATACTGGCACCTATCACAGGACAGCAGGAACAGTGGGTATTGTGAGAGATTTATGTAGAACTAAACAACCATTTTTCCTAAAGCAGTACTTAAGTTGCATTTTTATAGTACTTTTTCTCAGCTATAATAAAAGTAAAAGTATCCCATAATACAATGATAAATCTCTTGCCCTTTATCAGGAAACATTCCTCATATTGGAAATATAGGAAATTTGAGATAAAGCACTCTAAATGTTTAGTTTAATTCAGAACTGTCATAATAACTGAATTTAGATACTGTAAGACTTCATTTCATGGTTTATTCTTTAAAAATGAGAGAGAACATATAAACATCCACTTAAGGGTTGGGAGAGTGAAGGAAAGGTGGGGTGGGAATGATTTTCCAAAACTAAGGATGTATGAAGAAGACATATGGGAACCTACATTGAAAGTTAATTTAAAATATAATTTAAATTATCAACCTCCCAAGCTTTGAATCATGTCAGCTACAATGATGACCAGCCTCACAAGACATGCCCACTGGTGTGGCAGTGGGGCAAATACCGTGGGAGTAACCAACCACTTTTTGATTGGATTTAAGGATTCATTAAATTAAGAGTTAAGAATCATTCCACAAGTTGAAAGCCATGTGTAGCATGATTACTGGGGCAGAAAAATGCAGTTAGACAGGCTGAAAGCAGGAATTTACTCCTATTATTTTGCTAATGGGATATATTATTAAACAGATTCCTTAGGAGTTCTCATTATACTCACACATGAGTCTCAACACTCATCAGAGAAGCTGCATTTGTGATAAAAAGCCACAACTGGTCAAAGTGTGGGGAATCGGTGACTATGAAATGCCCACTAAATGAACATCACAACCCCTCTTCCCAAGGTTCAGAGATCACTGTCAATGAGTAGGCAGAAAAATTATAAGAGCTAGAGGCAATAGATGCCCACAAGGAAATAGTTTTTCTGGACACAGTAGGACACTTGCTTGTCTGAACTCACAGCTATTGCGACAGAATACATAAGATCTGCACAAGATCAAGCCAGAAAAAATTCCAACATGGAAGGTGTAGATGAGTATGAAATCCTACCCTTAGCTAAAGAACTATTAGGGATCTGGGAAAAGTACAGCCAGTTTTCTTTCAGTGTGGGGTATCTTGGAGGTCAACCACACATTCCAATGAAGGCCACATATCCAAGTGTATAAAGGCTACATAGAATACACACACACACACACACACACACACATACACACACACACACATATGGAATTAGAAGTAGATGTGGGAAGAACTGGGGTAAATGATGAATATGATCAAAATATATTGTATAAAATCTCAGACAGCTAATAAAAACACATATAGAGATACTCACCACAGATGGATAATGCTTCTGTGAGAAGCCATAGGTTATGAAATGAAAATCCTAGTGCCAGACGTGAAACTCTTCCCTAAGGTTTTTTGTTTTGGTTTTGGTTTGTTTTTTGGTTTTTTTGTTTGTTTTTTTTTTTTTGGTTTTGTTTTGTTTGTTTGTTTTTTGCCAAGAATTACCCAGAGTTATTCTAAACAATACAGGTTACTTCCATTGCTTTTGGTTGCTTTAGTACTTTCCCAGGATAATATTTTTACCAAAGCTTTGGCTTCACTCATTTTTCATGCTACCACTGCTGGTATATAGAACAAGAGAGAAGAATGTGTTTTGTTATAAAGAAATGACACACTGATTTTTTCCCACTTCCTGTTGAAGCTTTCATTTCTCCCAGCTACACTCCCAACCTCTGATGTATCACAAAGTCTCATCAGAAACATAAAGTATCATGACCTTAAGGGCATCTCAATTATTATATTTTTCTAATCATTCAGGTAAACATATAAAAGAGGAAAATTTTGCCTAAGCCTGGACTTAAAACATAATCAAGAAGAAGCTCTTAAGGACTTGCTTGCAATTCATGTATGGGCCAGAGAGTCCTTACATCACATAAACTTAGATTACAATTAAAGGTCACCTATTTGCTTCAAAAGGTAAGAGAGCACAGTATCTGTTCCTCTCATTCAGACCTGAAGCTTGTGTTTTCTTCTATTCAGGAGGGTTCTGTGGTTTGAGCATTCTCCTGACTTGCATTTAAGATGTAATATGCTGGAAGCTGGGGCCTTAGGAATGATGTTTAGCTGATGATTTCTTTTCAATCCTGAACTTCTACAAATGAGCTTGCAGTGCTAGGATCATTCTCTTCTGCTCTTCCACCATGTGAAGACTTGCACAGTAGTCTTTAAATCAGAAGCAAAGATATGGCTCCTAACCTGCTGGCCCCTTGATACTAGACTTCTAACAGAAATATACTTTTGATGTTTTGACTGTTAGTTTGAGAAGTTCCAATATATAACCCACACTGTTCTCAAATTCTCTTTGTGAATGGTGTGTGTCTGTGTGTGATGAGTGCACACATACATGTATATGCTTACAAGTGGATGCTAGTGAACAACTTTGGATTCCCTCCTCACTCCTTATCCACTATTTTTTAAAAGCAAAATCTTTATTGAACTTGCATAAGGAGAACAGGGTTTTCAATGTGTTCATCAAGGCCAAGCAAGATACTGATGTTTTGGGACACATATGAAGTTGAACAAGCTTAAAAAGAATATGTCCAAATTAAACTGGAAACTTCTGTGCTTCTGTTAATAAACATCCATATTCATATAGACAACAAATGAAGCTCCTTGGTAGAGAGAGAGAGAGAGAGAGAGAGAGAGAGAGAGAGAGAGAGAGAGAGAGAGAGAGATGGATAGGGGACTAATTGAAGAAAAGCAAGTGAGTGGGGGATGGGAAAATCTAAAAGAGATAACAGAACACTTAACTCCTACCTTAATAATGACTAACTGTAGGGCTGGGAAGGTGGCTCAGCAGGTAAGGTTGCTTGCTGCTAAGCCTGATTATATGACTTTAATTACTGAACTCCACTCAGTGAAAAGAGAAAAAGACAGTTGTGGAAGTTGTTATCCAATCTCCATACATATGCAACAGCATGTATACCATACCCCCTCATGAAATATATATATACACACATATATATGTGTATGTATACATACATAAATAAATAAATAAAAATAAAATGTAAAATGTTCTTTTAAAGCTAAGTGAGTACAAGATATATAGAAACCCTAGAGATGAGAAAGGGATGTAATGAGACTTTACAAGCAATATAAATAGAAACTAATATGTTAGCGATGCTCCTTAAGATTTATCAGTATACAGGAAACATTCCTGGAGTTAGAAATCATCTAGCATGTCTAAAGATGAGAGGTTGATGTGGAGAACAGGTAGCATCAGAAAACAAAGGGGCATGTTAGGACACAAAATGAAGACTACTAGGTTATTTAATAAAATAATTACCTTGATATAAATCTCATCACAGTTCAGATAAAGATTGATTCAGCATCTGAATGAAAATAAACTGACTCCAGAATGCCTGCAGCCTTAATGTATGCACTGAAAATCATCATCCCCATTGTATACTGAAACCAGTAAATATTTGCTGATGGTAGGGTCTTTACACAGCTTTTGTTTCAATATTTATTCTATTACCAAGATGCCAGCATTTCCTTCAGTAGCTGTTGGGAAATGCTGTAGTGAAAGCTAGCCACCTGTTAATTACTGCATGAAAACATCAGAGTCCAAAGTCATTACCGTTTGCTGCAAATAATTACAGCCTCACGAGTGTGAGGGATCCCCTTGGATGTTTCTCAGCACAATGGGCAGGCTGAGACGCCAAACAGGTGATGATGATTTGAAAGAATAATAATAAATTTCGTTTGGGGCACAAGTACTTAAGAGATGTATACTGCCAACAGCATACTCTAAATGAATCAATCTAGTAAAAGATCAGAAGGAAGGAGGTAAGCTTGCCTCCAGTCCTGATGTCCTCTAACAAGACTGACCGGCATGTTGAACAAGTATGATTTCTCCCATGCAAAATCATGGTGGCGTAAGTAAGATCAACGTGGGTGAATCTGTCTCATTCCCAGAATGATGGACAGATGTAGGCTTCCTCTGCATATCTTGTTTGGTGTGCAGACATGAAATGAGCAGGACTTGGAACATGAATGCCATGCCATCCACTAACAGCTGACACACATAATGAGGATGGCAAGAGACATCTGTCCTGCTGGAATGAAATATGAAAATCAAAATTTCATAAAGAAAAAAAATCCAAATTTCATTTAAGAACTTGGCATGTTAATGATCCAGTAAGACAATGAACCATCTGGGATTGCAAGTCCTGATCCACCCTGGATAACTGCCAGTATTTAGATTCATGCAGTTTTGAATCCAAGCATATTTGAAGACATCACTTTTGACAGATGTGCTATCTGCAACCTTAAATTTATCATCAGAAATACGTAGTACAAATATTAAGCATCTTTTTAAGTTGATGATTTTAGATGAATTTCTACCAAATTAACAAAAGGTAATTATATATTTGCTACAATCTGAATAGTAAGGCCAGCACTGCATGTAGCAGTTCCCATAATATTTTACACAAAGGCTATACAATATATTTATATAGTGAAAGTCAAAAACAGAAGGGACAAGATGTTTTTAAAAAAAGAAAAAAATAGTAATAGAGTTGAGACTCAGATGATCATCTTTATAACTTTGAAACTTACTGAGTTCTCCCACATCCTACTTTCTCCTACCTTCCTTCCCCAGGAGATCATTGGGAAATTGGAATGTATCCAGTATAGGGAATGAAAGTTCTCTGGGTCTTTCTTCCCCACACTATCTCAATCTCTCTCAACAAGGTTCTCCAAATATTTCTGTTCTGTTTTCTCCCTTTGTTTCTTAAAGTAGTCTTGAATTTCACAAAACTACTTGAGGAGAGTACAAGGGTTCTAACGTGTCCCCAACTGTTTGTGAACACTTTAAGTTTTGTACTATATGGATGAGTTAATGATAATATCTGTAAACTGTCAATCAGACTTCCTCAGGTCTTTCCTCATATTCAGTTTTCAGTTCTAGAATATCTTGGTTATGATCTAACCCTTAGTAGCCAAATCTTTTTTGGCTCATCTCTGCTGTAAAAATTAATCAATACTTTCTTGTTTTGGGTAAACCCAACAATTCTGATTATTAGAAATCGTCTATTTATAATTCCCTTGGAGGTAATTTTTGTTGAACTATAATCCCTCTGTCACAGAATGCAACCTTTTGCAATCTTTATTTTTTTATTCACTTTTTTCTTCTCCCCCACTGACCCCTCCCCTTCTTCTCAAAGTAGATGAACCCCTCTTGGGTACCCATACCACCCTGTGGCATCTAGTTCCAGAAGGTCGAGGTACAACCTTTCCCACTGAGGCCCATCCAGGCAGTCCAAGTAGGAGAGAAGGGAATCCAATAGTAGGAAACAGAGACGAAGATAGTCCCCACTTCACTTATTAGGGAACCACATAAATATCAAGCCATAAATTTGCTACAAACATGTAGGGGGTCCAGTTCCAGCTCCTGCATGCTCCCTGGATGGTGGCCTAGGCTCTGTGAGCCTCCATTGTTCAAGATTAGTTGACTCTGTGGGTGTGCTTGACCCCCTCTAACTTGCTTCCTTCTATTCCCCACAAGACTTCCTTCTTCCACAAGACTCCCTCAGGCTCTGCCTGATATTTGGCTGTGGGTCTCTGCATCTTCCTCCACCAGCTGCTGGAGGAAGAAGCCTCTCGGGAGAGTTATGCTAGGTTCCTGTCTGCAAGCATAGTGAGTAACATTAATAGTATCAGAGGTTGGCTGTCTCACATGGGATGGGTCTCAAGTTGGGCCAGTCATTGACTGACTGTTTCCCCGGTCTCTGCTTCATCTTTATCCCTGCACGTCTTATAGGTAAGACATATTTTGGGTTGAAGGTTTTGTGGGTGAAATGATTTCCCTCTCTCTTCTGAAAGTCCCGCCTAGCTATAGGATGTGACAACTTCAGTCTATATATCCCCCCAATGCAACTTTTAAAAGAAATAGTTCAGTGGTTTCGGCAATTTACAGTTCTACCTCCATTAGCTTTATATAATTACAGAACATGTCCTCAATGGAAAAAGAAGGCCTGTAGTGATTAGTAATCATTACTATTTCTTCCTCCCCAAGACCCTTCACAAACACCTACTCTGTTTCTATGAATTTGACTAGTGTAGATATTGCACGAGTGGACACAATCTACTGTATATGAACTTCTCCCTCTGGTATCCTTTTCATTAGCATATGTGGAAGGTCAATCATATGGCATACATTTATAGTAATGCCCTTCCATGACTAAATAATATTCCATTGTATGTGATATCTTAGAAAATGTGTTTGTATTTTTTATTACTGTAAATAATATTGAGAAATAATTACATTCAAGTATCTGGTGGTGTATGCTTCTAACAATATTGTTTCTATATATAGAATACTTTTACTTAGTTGTATGTTAATATTTTAATATTTTCTAAGCTGCTTTCCTGGTGATTCCACCATTCCACATTGCAAGTTTTTCTGTTTCTCCGTGTTTAATTGCAATGTTTATTATTGTGCTTTAAGCATAACACCTTATTATAAAGTGGTATTGATTTATTGATCAGAATAATCAATGCTTGATGTGTACAACATGCCATTTTGAAATGAGATGACTAACATATTCATTTTCATGTGCATTTATTATTTTTATGGTGATGATGATTATAGTTTACTTTTCCAAACTTACCATTAGATTGGAGGGAAAATTTCAGAATATCCTATTACAGTTTGATTTGCCTTTCTTTAATGAGCAATGGTGATGAGTATTTTTTATATAATTAGTCATTTGCTTGTGGTTTTAGAAAATTTCAAAACCTTTGTGCATTTTTTCTATGTTCTTTCTGTTGTAGTTGAATCTGTAGATGAATCCCTTGTCAGATCTATACTCTGAGAATGTAACCTCTTTTCACTTTCTTCATGAAGTTCTTAAAACATACAGTTATACTCACTACATCTTTGTCCTCCTTGTGTTCATAAGTGCTTAGACTCTGTGTTTTCTCCTTTCTGCTAAGAGAACTTTGGGTTTACTGTGAACATTTAAGTATTTGACAGGTATGACTTCATTATTCCATGTATTGTTAGACAGTGGCCCAATTTCACACTCTTGCTTGTGGATATCTTGTTGGCTGTCATGTTGTTATGCAGATGACCATAGCTACCATGGGTTTTTGGGTGATGTAGGTATGGTGTGCTAAAGACAACATTTCACAGCACTCTTCCCCAACGTCTGGCTTTTATATTCTTTCTGCATTATGTTCTGTGTTGTCCCTCGATCATTGGTGGCATGGAGGGAAATGAACCATTGTTGAAAAAGATGCGCCATTATTGAGGTCTTCTCAAATTTTTTCAAAAGTACCATGTACTTTCCATCATTTAATTCTTGCACTTTTTTGTTAAATGCCTTTTCCATTTCATTCCATTGTTTTAAATGTTATTATAAAGGAATTGCCTTCTTAATTTAATTTTGAGTGTTCATTGCTAGTGTATAGAGAGACAATTGATTTTCTTATATTGATCTACCAACCTTGCTAAAATTAATCACCAGTCGATTATGACACTTATGTTATTATTATTTCTTAGCACTTTTATAAGCAATGTTATCCAAAGAGAACTAGACTTACAGTTTCTTTTCCTGTATAGATTGTTCTGTGTATAATTGCTTCAGCTTAAACATCTAGTGAAATATTGAATACAAATGGTAGGGCCAAACATCCTTATCCTGCTCCTAATCTTAGGGCCACCTTCCTTCTGTCTTTTATCATACAGTGTTGCATTTATTGTGAGGTGTTGGTAAATGCCTTTAATATGGTCAAAGAGCACATTTCTATTCTTAGGTTGTCCAGTGTTACTGTCATGAGACGTTTGCTTTGTGATTGATTTTTTTCATGCATCTATTGTAATAACGTTGATGTTTTGTACTTCATTCCATTGATATTTTAGTTGTGAGCCTTAGTCTTTAATGGCTGAGGTGTCTTCCCATTCTTACATTTCTGTCTAGTGTCTTGTTTGTCATGTTGAGCTCATTAGTTTGATAATTTTTCTTGGAGTCTTAAGTACCTATGGTGATCAGGACTGGTCTTGCTTTATATATGATCTCTTTATCTAGTGTTGCTACTTGGGTAATTATAGCTTCTTTGATTGAACTGATACCTGAAAACTTTTGAAATTTTTTGAAGGATTGTTTACAATGTCCAATGCCAAAACTCAATTTTTAAATGCTGCTTAAAAATAAGCTGTAAAATTGACTAGACTTGGGGCTTTTTTAAAAGAACAATTCTTAAATTTCTGTTCTCTCATTCATTCTACCAGCTTTATTTTTTCTATACAATTTAGAATCTATTAACAGTGTATAATTTGCCACAGTCACAATATCAGAGAGGAGCCAAAAAAAGGAGACAATTTGAGTTGTTTGATTCTGTGTAGCTTAATGCATGAGGCAATGCTAATTACTTGTTGAATAAATTAATGAGTATAAGTACTCGGTATGTAATACAAGTGCAAGTGTGTGTGTGCATGTGTGTGTGTATGCATGTGTGTGTGTGTGTGTGTGTGTGTGTGTATTTGCAAACAGACTGATATTTTCAAGTCACTCATTAAATGCCTGAGCCCTTTATCTTTATTCTTCAACCAGAAATGAAAACAAAGGCAGGAAGTAATTATGAGGCGATAAATCTTTGTTTGCTCCTTTTGTTGATGAATATCCATGCCCTGTGCACAAGTTCACATTTCCAATTATAAAAGACTCACTGGGATAGTTAAATTCAGGATGAGTACATTGTGAAATAATGAAATACCTAAAAATTAGGCAATTAAATGCAAAGTCATTTTATGTCTGAATTGAGAACTGTGTATCAATAAGTACTATCATGAGAATGGCTGTGTATCTCAGGGAGAATGTTGGGGTGCCTCTATTGTAACACCTTGGAGTATTGGTTCATAACTTCAATGGCTAAACACCTACTGGTTATCTGCAATGCTAAAGACACAACTAAAGAAAAGACAATGTGATCTTACCCAATATTTGGTATCTTAGTGCTTAAGAGACGTTAAAACAAATGATATTCAAGTATGTTTTAGCTACACAGCACATAATGTAGGAAAGGAAACTACATAAACCAGTATGGATGAGCAACAAGCGACCCTTCTGCCCTACAGAATCAAGTTAGGTAAGGCTATCACTTAGAGTCTTATTTCACTTGTCCGTGAAGATCACCAATCTTATGTATATCCTCTAATTTAGTATCTAGAATAAAACTGTATTTACTTTCATCTACATTTATAGGCAAGGATGAGCTTGCCTCCAATTCACACAGCTAATAAATAGTGTCATCAAAACTTGAACCTAGCCTTTTTCTTTTCTGCACCTAAGACAGAGGTCTTCCTGCAGGCTGGGTCTCACCTGTGGATATGAGATAGAGATTTTTGCCTCATTAGATCCGAGTTTCCGTGTGTCCATTAATTGGAGTCAAGCTCTAATTGTGTCCCAGGTCTTTAAGTCATTATTGTTTACAAAGAACCAGCAGTTTTTCCCTCCAGAGCCTTTCCCACTGTGCCATAGGATAGTTTTTCCATCTCAATAAGAAGTCATGCCTATTTCTCTGCATTCTGACATTATGCTAACTCTGCGATTTACATTGTCCAATACATAGGACGATGATATTCAGCTAGGCCTTGTACTTTCTCCAGTCTGAATCTTAAATCTACTCAATCTTCATATGGACAATCCAGGCTGGACAGGTGGAGGATGAAAGGAATTGAGACAGTCACTTTCAGCATTTACGCAGCCAGCCCATCGCCTGCTGTAAATCTAAGAGCTTGTCGTGCTAAATGCAGAACTGTCCAGCCAAGGCCAGCCCAGGTGAATGTATTATAAGTCATTAAGTGCTCAATGGACTGTCACATAGCCGACTTGGCACAGCGCTCTTATCACTGATTGCAGATTTTAAATTGTTCATCACTCTATTTTTTAGCTCTTTTCAAAATTCAGATATTTCCTTGCTGCCTTCCTTCTCCCATCTGTTCATATTACCTCCATTCACTCTCTCTCTCTCTCTCTCTCTCTCTCTCTCTCTCTATATATATATATATATATATGTGTGTGTGTGTGTGTGTGTGTGTGTGTGTGTGTGTGTGTGTGTGCATGTGTGTGTGTGTTTATTAAAATTAAATAATAAAATAGCCCAATTCAAGCTATAACTACAGAGTGTGTTTGTCCGGTTGTCTTTGAGTGGGAGGTTATGCAGAAAAGATTCATATTATGGTGATTTGCTAATGTGTCTTTCTGTCTTAAAAGGTCTGCTGTATCTCAGAAGCAGCAGGTGTGTGAAAGCATTCAAGAGATTGAGATGGACACATAAAAGCTTCTAAGGAATGGTATTAACACTGGTGTCTGGTTAAGAAGAAACTCTTCCTCAGAGCATCCTGGGCCCTTCTCGTGTTGACATTAAAAATATAGAGGAAGTTAAAGTTGTAGATAGATCACAAAGGTATCCCTCCTTTGGCCAGGGGCAAAAAAGAAAAGATCCTTCAATGAAGCATCCTTACCAGTACAGAATCTGAGATTAAAAGACTGTGGTTGGAATTCTGACTCTCCATTACCCTTTAAATGGTCCTCTGCTCTAAGCTTCAGTCACTTTATCTTCAAAATGATAATATTGTGTAAAGCATCCAATAGTGAAAACTCAATTTAAAATGCTTATGAATCTCTATAACTGCATAATGCATAAAAATATCCCAAGATACTCACTAATTATCATTATTGCTGGAAATTGATAGAACAAAAATATTCTCTTTGGATCAATTCAAAATCCTTAGAAGCGATTGATGGACTGATTGGTTGATTGATTGATGGATTGATTGATTGATTGATTGATTGCAGTACAGTGCAGAGCATTGAACCAATGCCTCACCCATGCTAGGTAAGTGATTTACTAATGACCCTTGCTCTCCTCTGGAAGCTTAAGCCATGCACTGTCTTTAAAATCCCACCACAGTGTCCTTCATGGAGTAACCTTCCCTTATCCCAACCCTGTGTTCATAACCCAATTATAGTGATTCTCATCATATTTGTTGCATCTGAGAATAAACCATTAATCCAAGAACATCCCAAATGAAACTATGTTAGTTGGTTCATGGGCTGAATTGAATAGCTAATACCTAATTTCTACTGTATTCAGAAATAGGGCTTCTATGTGTAACTAAAGTCAAATGAGGATGGAAAAAACAGAATTGTTCCTAATCTAGTAGGTCTAGTGTTTTTACAAGGTGAGGAGTAGACTAGATGGATACAGATAAACAAAGAAACAAACAAACAAAAAGCATGTAATGAAACCCTCATAAGAAGGCAGCCACCTGCAATCAAAGGAGGGACACCTCTGAAGTAGTGAGCTAGCTGGGAACTATGTTCTCAACCTTAGAGGGTGCAGAATTGAGGAAACAAGTATATGTTATTCAAGGTACCCAGCCTGGGATGTTTTGTCATAGATGCCCCAGAAGACTTATGCAAGTCTTCTTTCAATGGGAATGTAAACATGAAATCATTTTTCTTTTTTGTTTTTTTTAAAGAGTATATTTTTTTTGATGTATAAGAAAACAAATTTTAATTGTATTGCTATATTATCTGACATCTTCATTAATATATATTTGGTCTGCAGTGATACACTTACTCAAGATCTTTAGTAAAGAATATTTCCCAGTATGTTCTGCTTTTTTTATTTTATTTTATTTTATTTTTGATACTTTATCTACATTTCCAATGTCTCCTCTTTGGAAACCCCGTATCCCTTCCCCCTCCCTGCCTCTATCAGGGAATTCCACCTCCCACCCACTCACCCACCCATTCCCATATTCCCACCTTGACATTCCCCTTTACTGGGGCCTCTGACACCCTCAGGCCCAAGGGCCTCTCCTCTCTCCCTGGTGGCCAATGAGGCCATCCTCTGGCACATATGTGGTCCAAACCATGGGTCCATAAATGTGTATTCTTTGGTTGGTGGTCCTAACTCCAGGACAACTGGGGGGGAGGGGAGGTCAGGCCCATTGATGCTGTTGCTCCGTCCTTGGGGCTGCAAACTCCCTCAGCTCCTTCAGTCCTTTCTCCAGCTCCTCCATCTGGGACCTCACTCTCAGTCTAGCGGTTTCTGTAAAGTGAAACTTGGGCATTCTGAACTTTTGGGCTAATATCCACTTATCAGGAGTACATACCATGTTCGTTCTTTTGTGACTGAGTTACCTCGCTCAGGATGATATTTTCAAGTTCCATCCATTTGCCTGCAAATTTCATTAAGTCATTGTTTTTAATAGCTGAGTAGTACTCCATTGTGTAGATGTACCACATTTTCTGTATCCATTCCTCTGAGGAGGGACATCTGGGTTTCCAGCTTCTGGCTATTATAAATATGGCTGCTATGAACATAGTGGAGCATGTGTATTTATTACATATTGGAGGATCTTCTGGATATATGCCCAGGAGAGGTATAGCTGGGTCCTCAGGTAGTATTATGTCCATTTTTCTGAGGGTCCGCCAAAATGGGGAACAGAGCTAAACAGAGAATTCTCAACCGAGGAAATTCGCAGGGCTGAGAAGCACCTTAAGAGGGCACAGAGACAGAATCCAAATTAACAAAATTAGAAATGAAAAGGGAGACATAA
>CM052718.1:34512175-34530558 GCA_028551405.1 Uromys caudimaculatus | reverse complement strand
CACCAGGGAGAAAGGAGAGGACTCTGGGCCTGAGGGTGCTAGTGGCCCCAGTAAAAGGGAATGTCAAGGTGGGAATATGGGAATGGGTGGGCGGGTGGGTGGGAGGAGGAATTCCCTCACAGAGGCGGGGAGGGGGAGGGGACACGGGGTTTCCAAAGAAAAGGGGAATCATCAGAAATGTAAATAAAAAAAAAAAAAAAAGAAAAGACAACAGGAAAAAAAAAATGCTCAACTTCCCTAGTCATCAGGGAAATGCAAATCAAAACAAGTCTGAGATTCCACCTCACACCAGTCAGAATGGCTAAGATCAAAAACTCAGGTGACAGCAGATGCTGGGGAGAATGTGGAGAAAGAGGAACACTCCTCCACTGTTGGTGGGATTGCAAGCTGGTACAACCACCCTGGAAATCAGTTTGGCAGACCCTCAGAAATCATTTTTCTTTCTTTCCAAATATTACCCTCAAATACTTTGTTCAAAGTTACTTTTCTGGGTCATCTAGATCATATAATTAATAAATTTTCTTGTCTCCAACACTGACAACTTGAATTCAATCTCCACAGTTCACATGGTAGCAGGAGAGAATTGACCCATGCAATTTTTTGACTTTCACATGTACACGATGGCACACATGCTCCCTTTCATATATGTACAGAAAATAAATAAATTTTTTAAATGTATTTTTCTTTTCTGTCTTAGAAATATGTTTTGGTTCAGTTAAATAAAATTTATAGTCAGTTTCAATCGATAATTGTTTCAGCATACAGCTACCATCACCAACTTGATTTAAATCTCTTTTTCACATTCCCCCATAATCATGACTGGAGAGAAATGAGGTAAGCTGAGGTGAGTTTTTCACTGCACTGCCATCTTCCTTGCCTGCTCATCTCCAGCATGTCCTGGCAAGGTTCACTCCTCTAGGAAGAAAGAAAGAAGAGTAAATAGGGGGAAAGAGTTAGTGATGCTTAAATAGGGGAAAAGAGTTTGTGATGCTTAAAAGATGTTAGTGATGGTTCAGACTTTGGTCATTTTTCTTCATTGTTTACTTCTGGTTATAGGTAAGCTCTAGATGATGAAAAGTGACTTTCTTGGGATGTTTTTCATCTTCCTCTGTTTTCATCATAGAGTACATCCTTAAAGAGATGTACCCATGGCCCTCATCATTTAAAGCTAAAATGATCCATACCATAAGTCTCTAAAGAAACCTCCTTTATACGCTTCTTTTTCTGAGATTCAGTGACAAGTGTGTTTGTCTCTTCTGTAGCTGTAAATTGCGCTAAAGAAGGCTACTGCCACTGACTTTTTTTCTAGCACATTGCAAATCAGTCTCTTTTTATCACGATGTTTTAATTAGGGTTTCCATTGCAGTGAAGAGCCACCATGACCAAGGCAACTCTTATATAGGATAATATTTCATTGGAGCTAGGTTAATCTTTCAGAGATTCAGTCCATATGGCAGGAAGCAAGGCAACATCCAGGCAGACATGACGCAGGAGAAGGAGCTGAGAGTCTTGATTTGAAGGCAACCACGAGAGACTGGCACCTTAGGCAGCTTGGAGAAAGCTCTCTTCCACACTGGGTGGAGCCTGAGCATAGAAGGAGCCTTACAGCCTACTATTACAGCAACAAACTTCCTCCAACAAGGCCACACCTCCTTAAGGGGGAGCTCCCTATAGGCCAGATAATTATAGAAGTCCAGCAAGTTCTTTGCCTGAAGAAGCCTCCAGAAGAAAGGGTACAGTAGCTTTCATGTTTATGTATATTCTTTATCTGAGGAGGATGTAGTGAGAGCTTTGACTTTTTAAAACTATACACTACAGAAAGGCAGAATAAAAATAGATATAGAGCACGTTTCCTGATTGTTTTCCCTTCCTGGAAGATGTTTCTAGTCACTGTACACTTTGGAGATGAATAGCTGAATATAGTCTATGAAAACTGTAGTCCTGGGTGTGGGAATATAGATCAATAGCAGAGCACTTGTCTAAAATGTTGAAGCCTTGGGTTTAATCAGCATCCCTAGAAAAATGAGAAACTTAATTCTTTGAAAGACAGAGGCTCTTGATTCTGCTTCTGTCTCACTCACTGTATTACATAGATTGGAAGAATATCGATTCAAATGATGACTGTTGACAGCAAATTGCTTTTATTATCTGTATCGGATGGGTGGTTGGGGGATCACCCTCATACAGGCAAAGGGGAGGGGGGAGAGGGCAGATGTGGGATGGGGGTTGGTGGAGGGGTAACCGGAAAGTGGGATATAATTTGAGATGTAAACAAATGTAATGATTAATAAATAAAAAACTAAAAAAAAAAAAAAAGATATGACACTTTTAGCAACCCCTTTTCTTTAGCTGGAGATTTTAGATCCCAATTCTTAGGGCAAAAGAAAAAACACTGCAAAAAAAAACCTTGTATACATATTCATGCAATTTATTCATCCAACAAAAGTGTATGACAGAGATCACAAATCCATATGAGAGGCCATGGATCTAGGTTGGAAAGCCCACCAGGAGAGAAACTTATGCCAGCCCAAATGTCAAGCTTCACTCATTCCCTAAGTCATTTTTCATTACAACCCATTACCTACCCAACCATGGGAGGCCTGTACTCATTATCATCATCTCCCCTGGATTCAGTCTCTTCCATTATTCTCAGCTGCCATTTGATCTCCTAACTCATTTGTGTTTATCTGCCTTCCAATTCCTTCCAAAACACTTCCCATGAACATTTATTTTCCTAAAACTTTTACCATTTGACATGTTTTCTCCTTTCTACGTCTATGTGAATTGTATTACTCTTTAAAATATTCAGAGTTCCTTCCTCTGGGAACATTATGCATTTCATTATGTTAAGTACAACTCCTAGTCAATATGTATCAGCTGATCTACCCTGTTCAACCAGCCTAAACCAAATCAAATTTCTAACCATTCTCCCAATCCCCATAGAGTATCAGTGTTCCAAGAAGAGTTCTCCAACCTTGTGTCTTGGGAAAAAGGTGAGAAGCTGGACTGTTAAGTGTCCCACACTGGACACAAAGGAAAACTAAAGCTGGTGTTAGATTATTCCAAAGTACTATTCTTACAAAGTCTGATACCTTCTTATTTGATCTTTCTCCAGATTTCTCTTTATTCTTCCATCTAACACACACACACATATACACGTACACACATATACACACACATATATAAATATAGATATAGATAAAGGTAAAGAGATAGAGATTATGTATAGGTGTAGATATACATATAGATGTAGATGTAGATATATAGATATAGATATAGATATTCCATCTATATCTGAAAAAAATCATTGACCAAGAATGAGAACACAGGCTTTGCAATATTTATCTTCACTTTCAATAGACAACAACAAATATATGAGCCAAGTATTCACTAAAATGAGAAGTTTAAAGAGATATTCAGGCAATTTGTTGGATGCAATGGTTAGAGAACAAATTGCATTAGTGACTGTGACTGAAAGAGCAAGAGATGCTGCAATATATAAAAGTGAAAATTGGGATTCTGGCTTTTCTGGGACAAGTCCAAGGACTCTTGTGTGCTGATAAGCTACTCCAGTCCCATAACTATGGTTCTGCCATCTTTACTGAATTTTGTGTTTTCTTGTACCTGAATAACTTACTCTTGCTTCCTGATCCTGCATGAATTTAGTATTAAACCTAATACTATGGTCCATTACCAACTCTTAAATATTTAACTGTAGAAACAACCAAAAAAATATAATAAAAAGTCTACATCTACAGTTCTCAAGTATCAAGGTATCAAGTAACAACTTCAACTCTCTACACATGTGGGAGTCAGCAAACACTTGTCAGCTCTGCAGCTGGTATGTAATGTTATCAAGCTTTCTGTTACATGATATAATTAACATTGTCTGGAATACAAGTGTGTGCATGTAATTCAAGATGATAACATCAAACGGCTTCTGGATTTCAAAACAAGTTGTTTAGCATCACTGGGCTTAATAATGGTCATGATATGTGTCTCTGGATGAATAATATACCCCACTTGTGGATGGTCAGCTGGAATTTTAAAAA
Source organism: Uromys caudimaculatus (assembly GCA_028551405.1). Classification (NCBI taxonomy): domain Eukaryota; kingdom Metazoa; phylum Chordata; class Mammalia; order Rodentia; family Muridae; genus Uromys; species Uromys caudimaculatus. Next base: position 34,526,506 of record CM052718.1, on the reverse strand, counting down.
TTCTCTTAACATTGAATAAAAACATTACCAGCATCTACTTTACACCAAACATTCCTTGACTTGGTGATTGATGGGCCACTCATTCATTATTGATAAGACTTTAACATTCTCACTAATGAAATCCAATTGTTCACTTACCATTCAGGATGGTATCAACAGGAGAATTTCTCATGAGAAATTGTAATAGTGCATCACTCTGTACTCAAAATAATGTTCTTCTAAGTGGACAGAAGGAACTGTGTTAGATACACATAATATAGCCTAACAGTATTAATAACTTTAACAGGGACCACAAAATGAATAGCTATAGAAAAATCAAAATATATATTGAGAACTTGTCACTAATATATGCCACTAGTCAATTGAAATCTTCAGGTGAATTTATCTTCTACAAACCTGAAAACTACAATTTCTACTTTTAAAAAATTAAGGTCTAGGCTTAGAAGGGAGTGGTTATTCAAAGCAATAGAGCTAGGTTTGAGAATCTAGTCATGCTCATAAGAATTAGCAATGAAGTAGGAACCTGGTCTCTTCTTGGAGAAAGATATAACAGTAGTATGGGGATTTCAGAAAAAAGAAGGGCAGTGATGAAAATCAATTCAAAGGGAAAGAAAGAGAAAAAAGAGGGAAAGGGGGAAAACTGAAAAGAGGGATGAGGAAAATGGAAGAGAAAGGGGGATGGGACCTTGAGACATCGAGTATTTTGCATTCATAAACTTACTTGTAGACAAAGAGTCTGTTTAAATTTAGATATTTTTAAAGCTCTTATTATAAACATCAACTTTACACATAAGTGCTAAATGTAAAATAGTATTAATTTATTATGTAATGGGTTCTGAAGAAAATGATAATTATTGCTATCTTTGCTTCAGAATTTCACTAGTAATATTAACAATGGCAGAGGCGAATGGGCATTACTTAGACTATTGAATGTATATATAGATGTAGTAAATTTTTTAACATGCTGAGGTTCAATTGCATCATTAAAAAGAGCAAGAAAAGGGGACAACTCATTTGTAAACAGTGAATGAATACCCAGTCTGTGTCAGTGCTATGTTAGGTGCTGAGAAAGGAGTGATAAATATGATAATTGTTGTATATTCTCATAAAAGGGTCCTAGTTGAATTGAGTTGTGAATCATTAAAACTACTGACCATTATTGGTTGAAATTGTGCACACGGCAAGGAGAAACTTGTGAAATCTGGAAGTAGCAACAAGTTTTGCCCAAGCATTTTGGAATTAAGCTGAGAGAGCTCTATCAACTTTAAAGGGCTGTATAGTATTCTATGGAAGGTATATGCCACAAATTGCTTTATCCGTCAGTGGACGTTTGAGTTGTTTCCATGTCTTTGTGAATAAAGCTACACTGAACATGGAGTTGCAGGCAATGCTCTGAGATCCTAGTTTCAATGATTTTGCATGTAATTTCAGAAGAAAACTTGCAGAAACAGATAATAGTTATGGTTTTAGTTTTTGAGGAACCTCTATACTATTTTGCACAGCTGTGACTTCTTTGCTATTGAGTACAAAACAGTTGCAATGTCTTCCACAATTTCAGCTCTTACAGAAGGTTCATTTGTTTGTTTTGGTTTGTTTGTTTGTTTGTTTCCAAAATTGTAAGCCTCTACTGGAGTGAAATGGAATATTAGTCATTGTATTGACTTTAGTTTTCTCACAGGATAGTGCTGATAATATCTTTTTTATAAGCTTTGTCCTTCATAAATGCCTATCCAAATATGTAGTCTATTTTTACTCAGTTTATTTGTTCTGTTCTACAATTGAGTTTTGAGGTATTATTGAAATCAACATTTTGACAGATGTATCATTTGCAGATAGGCTCTTTGAATTTTTAGATTTGTTTCAACATTCATAAAAGAGTTATATAATTTCCAACAAATATCACATAGTCAAAGAATGGCATATACCAGAGATGAAGGAAGAGACCGTAAGTGTCACTAAGTAAGCACAAAGCTGTGGCTGTATATGACTAATTCCCAGAGATTTGCTCTAAACACAGATAACAATAGTGTTTTGTATTTACTTTTAAAATATTTTGTGTTCTTTAAAACTGATACATATACACAATGTGTTATGAAAATATTCATCCTCCATTTCTCCTCTCCACCCCCCCAAATTTGCAATATATTCCCTTCCAAACTTTGTGAGCTCTTCTTTTCCTTTTTCATCCCTTCTACCCCACAGTATCCAGTCATGACTGCCAATAAGAGCATATGTGTGAGGCCATCCACTAAGGTAAGGGAAACCTACCAGAACCACATCCCAAAGAAAATAATGGTCCTGACCTCAGTTCCCATTAATTGTCAATAGCTTCTTATCTAGCTGTGAGGCTTTGTAAGCACCTCCCGAATCTATACTAGAAGTTTGACTGGCTTGATATTTTTATCTAAACCAACATGCATATGTAAAATGTTTTTCTTTTATTTCTTGAGATTATAATGTAATGCCACTGTTCTTCCCATTCCTTTCATCCCACAAACTCTCCCTTATATACTTCCTTATTCTCTTTCAAATTTATGGCTTCTTTTTTCATTAATTACTATTATGTAAGTATATATACATAATCTATACATACATATATATTCTTAGCTCTTGTGGTTTATGTTCTTGCTTCAAAAGAATCTCAGGGAAACCTTTAAAGGTGATGGGTGTGTTTACTACTTATATTTCAGTGATAGGAACAGCATTTACCTATATCTAAACATGCCAAATTATACATATTAATTATATGTGTGTTTTTAAAATAAAAGCCATACTTCAAAAATAAGAAACAATAACAATGGAATAGATAAATGAATTTAATGGACATATTTATTAGTCAATTAAACCTACAAATAGTTATAATTCACAGCTTAGATGGGGAAAAGCAAGAGAGACAGAGAGAGAGGAAGAAGAAAAGGGAAAAAAGGAGAAGGAAGCAGAAGAGGGCAAGGGTTAGGAAGGAGGAGAAAGAGAAGGAGGAAGCCATCAATGGAGTTAAGAGTGTAGCTTAGTAACACATCAGTTACCTAAAATGTACAAAGCCCTGGGTTCTATATTCAGAACACTCCCTTGAAGAAATTTATCTATAGATGATAAAGAATCCAGCTTTTCGTCTACTGAAAATTTCACCTAAGCAGTTCAACTAAACCTCTGCATCTATTTGGCTGTCTGAACCCTTGCCTCTTGGTAGATTCTCCAATCATTCCACCTTCCTAAAGAAAGGCTCAAGCATCAAGCTGAGTACCAAAGCTTTGTTCTGTTTTAACTAATCTGACCACAGATTCATTTTATTTTTCTTTTGCTTCACAGACCAAAGGAATTTCTCCTACTTTACATCAAAGAGATGTCAAATGAGTCTTTATTTTGACAGACAGATTCTGCCCTGTGTACCCTCTGAGTAACAGGGAAGTCTGTCCAATCCCCGTGGAGCTCCAAATCCCCAGAAAAATCTTTTCCTAAATTCTTTTCTTAGTCAACTGTCTGAATTAATCTGACCAAACTCCATTGCCTTTATCTTTTCAATCACTGCCATGTCTAGTCTTCAACACTAATTTCATATTTCAAATGACACAACATGTAAGAAGATTTTCTCCTCTGCCCTCATGCAGTTCTAGTTCAGTCTATCTTGGACAGCCCTCTGGTACATCTTCCTACCACTTTTGTAATGTAAGCAATAAAGTTGTCCCAAACTACTCAAAGTATCAGAATTGAAATTGAAATTCCAGAGTTTTGGATCCTGGAGCCAGCATGCTACTTGCTATTTTAAAGTCTGTTTGTTGAAATACAAACCATATGGGTGTACACTCATATATTTGTGTTCCTTTCAACCTTGTTCAGAAAACTTCTTTTGCAGTGAGTGATATTTAACACACAGACTCATAACTTGTCAAAGTGCTGAGTCTAAGGAACCACAAGTGCTCTTCTTTAGATGAGTCATCTATTTCAATCTCCCTTTCCGCAAGGCCCAAGTTGAATCTTGGGAAAATGAACAGAAAGTGTGTAAGGGCCAAAGAATTAAGTAGAAAAATGTGAAATCCTGGTCATGACATGACTGGTGCACACATCAACTCACAACAGCTATGGTTGCTTGCAAAAGATTTTCACAAGATAAAAACAGCCACCTTTCCATTGTGAGTAGTGAAGGGGCTCTTGGGGTCCCATCCGTAGCTGAGAGAAGCTATGTCAATGGCTGACTACTGAGGGCGAGTCACTTTTCTTTCATAATATGACTACTGATAGGTTGTCCACGCCACATACCTATTCATATATGGTGAGCTCTAACTGGCCTCAGGGGGCTATTATTAATTAATAATAAAAGTAAGAAGACATGAAGTTTGCAGGGAGCTGGGTGAAGTAGATCCGTAGGAGAGCTGGGGAGAAGTAATGGAGTGTACATAACATCAAAATGCATTGTTCATATGGTTGAAATTTTCAAATAAAAAATACAATTATTATTTACTAAATAAATTAAACAACTTATCCACACTATGAAGTATAGCATTCAAATATATAAAATTTTAAATGTAGAGAAATCTCTTCATATATGAAAGAAGTTAAAAGGTGTGTGACAATATATACTATGTGAACTCCTGAAACATCAGTTTTAAGCATTGACAAAAGAGATAAGTTCAACTGGATAGTAAGTCAAGTGGGATAGAGAAAAGGACAGAAAAGTGTTCAAAAGAGATATCTCAGTTTAATTTTCCTACTTACAAAGACAAAGCTAAAAACCGTAACCAATGATAGAAAGAGGAAACATGTAGGAGAAAGGTGAGAAAGAGGATGAGGGAAATGAGTAGACCATCTCAATGACACCCAGGGGAGGCATGGCTCCAGAGAAAGAAGAGCTGGTATTGATTAACAAAGTGTTCCAAAGAGAACTTATGAGCAGTGGATAACCCCAGAGAACATACTCACTGGAAGAAATGCTAAATAATTCTTGAATGTGTTGGACGGTGATTAAAATATACTTTCCCAAATTCAAAATGATCAATTTCCCTCAGTAGAACTGCTTGCAGAAAGTTAGCATTTCTTTCTATTTTTTTTAAATGTAATAATAATGCTTTATTGTCTTTACTTAAATTGTGGGGAAATAGAGTCACCCAGAATTCTTCACTTTCTTCCTGAGAACTTAATGTCCCATCTTGGTGAGTTACAGAATCCATAGTCTGTAGATCCATGAATTAAAGAAGCAAAAGATCAATGAATGGAGGTAATTCAATGAACTGCATCCACCAAAGTCTGTAAATATGTATATTACGTTAGAAGCAAAGATCTTCAATGCTAAACAAAGCTAAATGAAACTGCACACAATATTGGGTAACATGATTTTTCTCTCAATGTAAGAGGTAATATAGCAGCCATTAGGGTCACAGCAAATATGTTAATATGAAGTTAAACATCAATAAACATGTATTCTAAACATGTACCCAGTTCTGAAGACACTGATTTTCTCCCTTTCTTCCCTCATCTCAACTTTATTAAGTGGGTTCACATATCTATGACAATGCCATCCCCTCATTTGCCTCTTCTATCATACATCTTTCATTCACAGCTGTTACACAAGCTTTGCCTCTACTGAGAGTGGAAAAATATTTTAAAACTATATTCCATTCTGTTTCCAACCAGAAAATGCATTCTTATATTAATACAGACTCAGTATACTAATCTAAAACATGTTGCTCATGACTGAATGCTATATGTATAATTTATTTATAGTCACCTTCAGATTATCTCTAGAACAATGGAAGTGCATGTGTTTCAGTTAGAGTTTCTATTGCTGAAATAAAATATCATAACCAAGAAAGCAAGTTGTGTAGGAGAGGGTTTATTTGGCTTATGCTTCCACAATACTGTTTATCATCAAACAAAATTAGGATAGGAACTCAAACAGGGTAGGAGGAACCTGAAGACAGAAGCTGATGCAGAGGCTAAAGCGGGGAGCTACTTTCTACTTTGCTCCCCATGGCTTCCCCAGACTGCTTTCTTATAAAGACCAGCCCAGGGAATGACACCACCCACAGTGAGCTCTCCTATGAGCACTAGTTAAGAAAATGCCCTACAGCTGGATCTCATGGAGGTATTTTCTCAATTGAAGGTCCCTTCCTTCAGAGAACTCTAGCTTGTGTCAAGTTAACATAAAACTAGCCAGGATATGTTTCTCTCTCATTCCAGCTAAGATGCCTTAAACAATAAGCATTAACCTGGCTTGTTAAAGGTTAATGTGCATACTTGTCCTTGGAATATAATTTATGCCTGATGCTGTGCTCTTGAACTCTGCCTGAGTACAAAGACTTGATAGCTCTGATACTAGGAATAATGTGAAAAGATGACTGTGCCTCACAAATTGATCTGTGGGTAATGCACCACATATGTAAGGTCATTCCCTTATGTATGTGTGTGTGCACAGAGACACATGTATGTGCATTTCTTTGTGTGTATGTGAAGGCAACTTAGAGATAGAAGAAATCTTTGTCTACAAGAGGAGATAGAGACCCCCAGAGTGAAGGGGAAAACTAACATGAGAGTTTTGGGAAACCCTGCTACTTAAGGTCGAAGTCTACCATGTCCAGATAGCTCTTCTGAGCTCGGTGCAAAATGGAGGCCTCCCTTTCTCAGCAGGGCTTCCTCTTCTCTACCTTATTTGTGGAGCTCCAACTCTCACAGTCTACCTCAGGAATGTCACAGAATTCTTGGAGAAATTAGAGGTTCAAGTTTCTGAAACACCTCTTCAGGCAAATGAGATATAACTAGAACCTTAAACCTCAGCCAGTAAAAAATGAAACTTCACTTTAAGAACCCCTTCCCACTTTCTAAGGTTTATATACCCTTGCTCACCCCTAATAAAATATATGTGCACAAGCTATTTCCTTGAATACATTTTAAGAGAGCTGTTTCATTGAATATCGTTGAAAAGGTCTGTAACATTAAAGAGCTATAATATTGACCTCCTCCCTTGGGCATTCACTGCCAAACTGATATCCTGTTGACCCACCCATTTCAGACTTTGCTTCATCCTTATGACCCAAGTTTTAATAAAGTTGCGTATAAAAGATTTGGTTTGATTGCACTAAATTATAAATAGATACCTAGTCTTCCTTCTTCAATCCTTGATAAGGTCAAAGTGGAAGTATTTGCACTTACAAGAGGGTCATTCTAAATCAACAATATCAAAAAGAACAGAGCCCTGGTGGGCCTGAGTGCCTGGTAGGGAATGAATCTTGGCTCATTCAATCTCAGGAGAAGCATCAAGTGCCGCCACCAATGTAACAGAGAAGTGCAGTCCTTTAGATGAAGCTAGACTCAGTAATCAAGTTAAATGAGTGACACTGACTCCAAGTTAGCTGAATTTGAATCTGAATCATTTTCCAGTGTGGACCAAGCTGGTCTTACTTGATAAAACCAGATTTGTGATATATTACTCATCTGCTGAACTTTGCCTTTGCTGCAAATAACACGTCTGCAGGGATTCTGACACAGGATGGAAAGCCTGCCACTTCAGAACTTTAAAGTGATCAACAGATAACTCTCTTAGCAAGAGCTCTTAATCTAATGGAAATGCCCTTGATCCATAATTAAAATCATGACTCTAATGGCCCTTAAGAAGTATTGAAAAACAGAGACAGAAAAGGATTCCAAGAATAAAAAACTCCCTATTCTAAGAATCACTTAACTAGCCCTCCCACGCCCCACACAGCCAACGTTGGCAATTTACAAAAACAATTGTATATGAAGCCTAATTGAAATGCTATGCATCGAAATATTATATAGTGTTTGAAATCAGCAAGCTCAGGGATTGAATGACAGCTCTTAATTATAATTTAAATTATCTATCATATGTATGACATAATATATATTCATATATATTTATATATATATATATATATATATATATATATATATATATATATATATATATATATATACACCTAAACTGGACAAGTATATATACCTTTTAACAATATATGGTTTTATGTAACAAGCAATAGAGAATTGACAACAATTTTCATCTTTTCTTTTTGTCTTTTATCTTATAGCATTGACTGTTGATTCATACCTGTCTATCTTAAGTCAAATGATGTATGATGCTTATTTGCAAGGCTTGCAGACTCAGTAAAAATAGTAAGCAAATGGTCAAACAGAAAGGAAATTCAAGTTCATAAAATCATACAAGACCATGTGCTTTGAATGCATGCAAAGTGTAAAAAGATGTACTGTTAGTATAAACTGAAGAGAACATAAAGGTATGAAATTCTTTGAAGGTCCTTGTTTAGTTAGAAAAACAGTAAACTGTTAGTTATCATAAATTCTGATAATGGTGTTTGTGTTCGAGACTTTAGAAAACCCAATAAAATGAAAATGAAATACTGTGTAACAAGTTAATAGGGATGAACACAATTAAAGCAAACCATTGTCTGTATTAAAGACCTAACAGATAATCAGTAATTACAGAATCAGATAAATATAAAACAACAATATAAGACTGTTGAGAAGAAACAATGAAATGGTTCAGAATAAAGGCATTAGCTGATGAACCTGACAAACTGTTTAATTATCTAGAACCCACATAAGAGATGGAAAAAATCAACTCACACAAACTGTCTTCTGACCTCCACACATTCAATGTGACATGCATCACACAGGCACATTTACAGACTGACACTAAGGTACAAACCATAAAAAAAAAAAAAAATTAAAGATTGAGAACTTCCAATATGCTATGAGACTGAGCATCTGTCAGGCAAGAGGAAATTGCACGATGAAATGAAAGTAATTGATGAGTAGGGCCATGCTTGCAGAGTGCTAATGGAACACAAGCCTGGGAAGAACAGCAAGAAATTGAGTTGAGTGGAGTCACACTGTCGTCTGCTTGGCACTTAACATTGCTGTGTTGGATTTCTGGCTGTCATACTATGTTAGAAATCTATGTGACAAATACCTGATTTACAAAGTAGTAAGCTGACATAGTAAGCAATTATTAAGTTAGGTAAGACTGGATGTGTTTGATTTAACACATTTTGTAGTTAACCTTCTGTTTCAACTGACAGGAATTTTAGAAATTGACTTAAACTACACCTCAAATGTTTACAAAGTGGAGATAATATTACTGTAAGATGCAGAGATAAGAGATACCAACAAGTGAATTGGGTGATTTAAAGTGCTTAGCAAAATAGGTGACCTTGCTACTAAGGGTTAACTTAAAGTTTTTCTTTTAGGTATTCCATATGATAAGAAAGGGGGGGGGGATTGAGAAATGTGAAGATAGAGTGGTGATCCCAGTGTTTAATGGGGCACAGGGGTGTTACAGACAGGAGAAAAATGGATGGTTTGACATTATCAAGGCACACTGTATACACGCATAGAATGTTCACTGTACATACTAGTAATATAAACAATTAGTATGCATTAATGTGTAAATAATTGGCTGTAGCAGCTATGAAAGGAGATGGAGAAAAGGGTTGTGGTGTACAGCAGTGGAGGCAGGTGAACACTGTCTTGGAGATTCAGGCCTCACTAGAGACTTATCAGAGGAAGACTAACTGAAACATTGGGAGATGAGGAGCTTTGCTTTCCTTTGCTCTTCCCTCTTGTAATTCTTCTCTGAGATGTTTATAACTCAGTGATGTTCTCTCCTGTGTGACAGCCAGCACTACTGCACCATGAAAGCATGCAATTCTGTGTTCTCTGTTGGGTTTTATGGTAATGGCTTGATCTTTTTAACTATTTAAGAGCAAAGAGTTTTCTCAGAAAAAGCCATGCTAATTTTCATCATTACAAAGGACTTGGCACTATGATGTCTATCCAGAAACCTGACATTACGGTTATATTATAGCATCCTTCCCATAGCTTTTTTGTATGTAGTTGTTCAGTGAATTCTCTAGGCACATATTAAGCTGATGTTGAATAAGATGATGAATATAAGTATAGAAATAAAATTAATGTGGGTAGTGGATGGATAGATGAGTGGAGAGACAATCAAATGTGTAGAATATGGGAAAATAGCCAAACCAGTAAAATGCCTATTAATTTTATAAAGTCACAATGTTGAGTTGCATCTTATGCTTGCAAATTTCTCAAATGCAAGAAAAGACTTTAAAAATGTTTCTCATTACTTTTCCCTTTTATTCAAGTGATGGATTTTTTCTGATTATTTCAAAGTATTGCATGTAAAGCTCATAGAAAACTCACCTGCTTTGAAAACAAACACAAAATATGTATATACAGGTATCTGTGCTGGGAACAGAAGAAGATCTTAATAAGGTTAGTTAATAAGATCTTGGTTTATGTGTAAAGTAGGTGCTTATTGACTGTGTATCTTAGAGAAAGCTACATGACAACTTTCATATTTCAGGGTTGTCATGTCTACAGGTCATGGTTGAGGAACTGAGTAAATTAATAAACTACACTAATTTGTTCAAAGCATTCCATTTAGTGCTGGGTATATGTAGAGTTCTGAACTGATTAAAAACTCTTTAAAAACAGAATCAACAAAATTCACTGCAGGCATCGGTGTTAATCAGCTTTCCCTTGCTGTAAAATATGTTTAAGAAAATAACAGAGGAACAAACGTTTATTTTGGCACATGATTTCAGATATGTCAGTCTACAGCCAACTTTCTTTGTTGCTTCTGGATCTATGTGTGGTCATACAAAGCATTATGGTGGAATAAATATGGTGGAATAAAATGGCTTGTAGCTTTATGGACAGAAGTCAGAGTGAAAAAGAGGTATCAACGCCACTTTGAAGCATAAGTCTCATGACCCATTTCCTCTAGTTAGGTCCTGTCTACTGACGCTTCCACCACCTCCCATCTACACAGTTCTACTAAGTCCTACTAGCTAGGTTCCAAGTCATCAGCATGTGAACCTTTGGTGAAGAACCAAATTCAAGCATATCAGACCCCTTATAGCCCTGTGTGAATCATAAGCCACGTATTCTGCACATATTATTTAATTTATAATTTTCTACACGTCAGAGTGAAGGATATTTTATTTCAGAGGTAAAGAGATAGGACTGGTTCACACATCTGGAAATAAAATGGGAGCTGGGCTTCAGGATAGTGTATACTATTATCTTTCCTCCACAGAAGTCATTCTTGTCTTTATCTCTCACTTTCTGGATAATGCTGTTCCTAGGAGACAGACTTCTCCCCTCCTCTCTCTCCCACCTGTGTGTGTGTGTGTATGTGTGTGTGTGTGTGTGTGTGTGTGTGTGTGAGAGAGAGAGAGAGAGAGAGAGAGAGAGAGAGAGAGAGAGAGAATCTTTTAGCTATCAATTATGTTTCTCCACATTGTATTTGAGGCAAGAAACCTCTTGTTTCTGCCATGCTATGTGCTCCAGGCTAGTTGCTCATCAGCTTCCCAGTAATTCTTCTTTCTACTCCTCTCATGTTGCCTCAGAACCGTTAGCCTTACAGGTGAATACCATCTCCTCAGAATGTTCTACTTGGGTTCTGGAGGCATGGTCACCCAGCTCACACCACAAGAGTATTCATGTTCTTCTGTGGGGTTCACAATTAGGTGCTTTCAGTCTTCAAAGTCATCTAACCCTAACTATGTATGTTTCTGATAATTGTGAATAGTGTGTAAACATTATTAGGCTTCAGTTGCCCCACTAGGTATGATCTACAAGCCATTTCTCTGAGAGCTTTCTCCCTTCCCACATAGAGAGTTTCCTGTTATGTGGATTTTCAGCTGAGGCCCAAGGGCTGCATCTGACAAGTCACATAGGAAGCCTCAGGGTATAAAATGCAAGCACCGATTTGTACTGAAGGATGGTATTTCTTAGTACAGTATCACAGACCTTTTGCTACTTAGCCCTAACCTATTTCTTTAGTCTCAGATCCTAGGATATATCTCTTGATCTCCCATGACAAACTCTCTATGAAGCTGAAGGACTAATTACCACCAGGTTTTTCATTTCATCCAAATTTTCACTACCTACCTCCAACCTTTCCAAAAAACGTTCCTTTCTTCTTTGCATAACTCCTTTCTTCAAACTTCAACTCTGTCTTTCCTCCCAGACAGTCCTAAGGACTTATTCAGCCACATTATTTTACAATAACATTTTAATTCTGCTCATGATCTCCCAGGAGCTGACAGGCCCTTTGAAGACAAAGTGTGTATGCCCTCCATCCCTGATCTGACTTTAGAATAGAACATGACATAAAATGGTGCTCGTTGAAATTAATCAGTGAATTAAATGAATGGTTTTAGCCTTGCTCCCATCTGAAAACATTCAACAACCTTTTGCATCTCATAAAACATCTAACACTCCTAGTTAAATTGATCTCTCTATTTGACCCTCACAATGTTAATTTTAAAACCACCATGGCCAATCTTACATTCTGTAGGGTTTTAAAACCATAGAATCAGACTCAATTAGATCATGGTTTGGACTCTTAGAGTTTATGGTCATATTTCTCCCAAGAGTTTAGTTTTTGGTTCATGTGCATTTTCTGTGACTTCTGCTGTCTGAATTTTTCTACTGAATCACTATTTGTTTATTATCATCATATTTTATATCCTAAATCAAGTTCTTGAAGCTCAAATACTATGTCACGTGGATCAACAATTACATATTTAGCACATAACAGAGTCTTCAACATAGCAGAGATTAACAAAGTTTTATAAATACATTATAATTCTAACTCCTGCCCAACAAGTATATAATTTTTGTTAGGCAGATTATTAAGCAAAACATTTATGGAAACCCTGTCTCGAAAAAACAAAAACAAAAAACAAAAACAAAACATTTATGGAAAGTGTAAATGTGGGGGTATGTTTGTGTAGGAAGATGAAAGAATTTTTTTAAACACAAGGATTTCTCATGCTTCAGTACATTACAAAATAACTCATAAATATGTAGGATTTATGGCTTTACTATTAGGCAAAATTAGATAAGAACCTGAGAAACCTCTTCGCTATTTCCTCCAAGATAAGAGTCATATGCTGTGGCATGCTGTAATTGAATCAAAGGCAGCTAATTCCTACTTCTACTCAGGGAGAGCAAGTTTTTTGAGCAGGAACTCCTTTTGGAAGCTCCTGGGCAAAAGCCAGCTCTGATAAAATCACTGTGTTCCAGTCTTTATGAGCATAAGAGACACCAGATTCTATACTGTTGTCTCTGTGATCCAGGGTATTCACATGACACATATATAGTGAGAATTCTAGAAGGTGGGAGAAAAGAAGTATAAAGGGTAACCATGATCAGAGCTGTGAAGGGTATTGTGTCTTATGCTATAGGTATAGTGACTACATTCAAATGCAGGGACTCCTAAATATTTATACTATGAACACTCTCTAGCAACCATAGACTCAAAGTAAGACTACCCAGTTCTTATTCTAGAAGTGTGAAAGAGAGTTACAGGCTCACCATAACCTGGAATTAGATGAAGCTAGGTTGCTAGTCATTAAGCCCAGAAGTTAAGATAACCACAGAAAACACAACAGTCATTATTTCAGTCCACACTTACTATCAAAGGTTAGAAAATTAGATAGTCACTCAATACTCAGGACTCAAGATAGAGATTAAGCTAAGAAATTTCAAAGATGGTTCCATTTTAAATAGAGTAGACAATGAGAACTAAAGTAGTTCAAACAAGGAGCTTCAAGTAAACAGTTAATGGGAAGTTGAAGTTCAAGAGTCTGATAGGTTTTAAGGTACTCAGATGACATAGCCTAGAATGAACAACATAATTTGTGCAAGGAAAACTGTGCTCTCAACATTGATGAATAGTAGTTGATCATTTTAATCTTTTTGTCTTATCAGTCTAGTGGTCAATGCCCTAAAGATAAAGGTATATGCATGCCTGTGCAACTATATGTGCACGTGCTTGTGTGCCTGCACTCACAGCATCAACTTTCCAGCTCAGAACCCAGTGCATAAACTTCTACATAATTTAATCTTTATCATAGAGCTCTTTGCTGAATGAAAATTGAATTTTTTTCATTTCATAGATACTTCGTGTTTCTTTTGTCAAAAAACAAATGAAAAAACAAAACAAAACAAAACAAAAAACCCACACATATTCAAGAAAAAGAAACTGTTTCTTTTTATTCCTGAGCCTGAACACTATAAAATGAAGCAACTGTTTCTGCTTCATCCAAAGGTATATGCCAAGATATTTGGGTATTGAGAGTTCCTCAAACTAGTCACGAACCTAGACTTTCTCCTATTGTATTAGTCAGGTGTTGGGAGCCAGGGCTTGGCCTCTGACCTCGCCCATTGTGCAAGAGCCTGACCTTTTGCGCCAAGATAGTGCTTACGCAGGTAGCTTGGGAATCCCGAGATAGGGTTTAACACAGGACGTGCAAGATAAGACCAACCATA
>CM052718.1:34481672-34511675 GCA_028551405.1 Uromys caudimaculatus | reverse complement strand
ACAATGGAGTACTACTCAGCTATACAAAACAACGACTTAATGAAATTTGCAGGCAAATGGATGGAACTTGAAAATATCATCCTGAGCCAGGTAACTCAGTCACAAAAGAAGGACCATGGTATGTACTCACTGATAAGCGGATATTAGCCCACAAGTTCAGAATGTCCAAGTTTCACTTAACAGTAACCGCTGGACTGAGAGTGAGGTACCAGATGGAGGGGTTGGTGAAAGGTCTGAAGGAGCGGAGGGAATTGGCAGCCCCTTGGAGGGAGCAAGAGTGTCAATGGGCCTGACCCTCCCCCTGGTCGTACTGGAGTTCAGACCACTAACCAAAGAATACACATCTATTGATCCATGCTTTGGACTACATATGAGGCAGAGGAATCACCTCGATGGCCATCATGGAGAAAGGAGAGAACTTTGGGCCTGAGGGTGCTAGAGGCCCCAGTAAAGTGAAATGTCAAGGTGGGAATATGGGAATGGGTGGGTGGGTAGGTGGGAGGAGGAATTCCCTCACAGAGGCGGGGAGGGGGAGGGGATGGGGGTTTCCAAAGAGGAGACCCAGAAGAGGGGAAACATCGGAAATGTAAATAAAGTATCAAAAAAAAAAATACATACTAGCTCCTGAGTTATCAAGTGCTGATAGAACATGGGGTTTGTTGTTCAGTGATTCAGAATTTAAAGATGATTACCTAACCATAAGTCAGATCTAAAATAGGCAAGGATAAAGAACTGTGGGACCATGTTATAGAGTATATTTTTGTGTTTCTGAAACTTCCAGGTGGTTCTCATTTTAAAACTTGACATTTGAGCTGAAACTTGAAAGGATGTCTTGTAGAAAAATTAGGACATTTCAAATAGAAGCAATATATGTATAAAAACTAGGATTGGGGAAGTTAAATCCAGTCAACTACTCTGTCCATATCCAGCAGGGTTTTGTTTGTTTGTTTGTTTTCAGATTGCTGTAAAGCTTTGGTTAATTTTTTGGGCCATGAAAAAGTTCTTTTGAACATTTTTTGCCAATGTTTTCATTGCTTTTTTAATGGAATATTTGACTTTTTTACGTCTTTATTCTCCCATTCACACAGGTGTTTCTTGTATACCTGATGTTCAGCTGCCTTGAAGTTTTAGAAGAAAGAAATTAAATAATTGGATTTGTGTTTGTTACCTAGATCAGGTGGTCTGGAACTCACTATATAGCCCAGGCAACTTTCTAATTCATGGCGATCTTCTTGCCTCCATATCCCATGTGCTGTGGTTGTATGTGTATGCTACTATGTCTTCTTTATTTATTTTTCAGACAGTTCAAAAAATGGGTGTAAAAACAGAATAAGACACATGATAAATTTTAGCAGTCACCGAGAAAGGAGAAACATGAACGTGAAGAGAGCAGTTAGTAACACACTTTGATCCATTCCTTGCGCTAAAGGTTATGAAGACTTTCTCTACTGTGTGAACATTTGATCTACAGTGACTGATCTTGTTGAGTGACTCTAGGAATCAGTACATTTATGACGTCATCTATCTTAGTAACCAATATTTCTCAATGTAAATTCAGTCCTTAAATGATAAACCATAGGAGAATGACAAATACCTGGTTGGCATTCTCTGGCTTGGAGCTTCTGTAAGTACAATGCCTCTTGTAACTTGGCATATTTCTATGATGACCAGGAGGTCATATCTAGGGAATTGTTCAAAGTTACTGTCTGTCAAATAACCTTATGTTTCTTAAACAAGGCTTCCATACTTATGCTCTGCTGGCATTATCTCTTGGCATTGTGTCATTATTCTTGTTGTCTTGTGAATGGGAGAATGGGGTGAAGAAAGAGCCCTTCTGCAATAATGAATGTCTGGTCCCACACTAATGGTAAACCCTGGTTCTCTTCCTCTACTTTTCTGAGTGAATCATCATAAGCCTAGAACATCATGTAGTCAAGAAAGGTTCTGGGAATTTTCAGTGTTTTGAGATCCTAGTAGGACTCATGGTATACCAGCTGTATAACAACCCCATTATTTGTATAGCAGGGACATCCTTCCTCATGCTTGAGAATTTGTATTGCTACAAGCTTGTTATAGACCACATTGAACTTTCCAAACCAGCTCAACTCAGTTTTTGAATGAAGGCCCAATGCCTAGTATGTAATATTGTTCTTATTCCAACTCTTACTCTGGAGATCAAAAATAACCCAAGGCCACATTTGAACGTTAGTGATTTTTTGGTTCAGGCCTTTTCAGCTAAATACAAAGTTGGTGTCAACACATACATTTTATGTTCACACATTATTTGTACTATTTACACATGAATGTTCAAAATGTTCTGTGGAGTCCAGTTTTTCAATCGTGTGTGTGTGTGTGTGTGTGTGTGTGAGTGAATCCACATGTG
The DNA here is from genome assembly GCA_028551405.1 of Uromys caudimaculatus. Taxonomy (NCBI): domain Eukaryota; kingdom Metazoa; phylum Chordata; class Mammalia; order Rodentia; family Muridae; genus Uromys; species Uromys caudimaculatus. The sequence goes on along the minus strand of CM052718.1, from coordinate 34,509,292 downwards.
TATGTGGGGGGCTTGTCACAAGGTGCTTATGTGTGCATGTCTGAGGATAAGCTTAGGTGTTGGTCTTCATTTATTTGAGCTATGGGTGCTTTGTTGTTTACCATTGTGTATGCCAAATTAGGTCCATGACATTCCAGGAATTCATGTCTCCAATTATTAAAATCTCACAATAGATCTCAACAGATATTTTCATGAGAAGATATAAATTGTGGAAAATTCATTTTGATCATTCTAGATGAAAAGAATGTCCAACATCTCTTGTTACCAGGAGGCATACTAATTATTGAGAAATACATAATTAGATACAAATTCACTCCAGTTGTTACAAAAAGATATATGGCAATAAATGCTGATGATAGATAATGTGTATACGGTAAAGGGAATTCTGGCAATGTAAATCATGGTAGCCATGGTAAGAAACAGAGTTTTTCCAGAACATTAAATTATAGCTGCCATAGGACCTATGAAATTCATTACCAGATATATGCACAAAGGGATAGCCCAGTACTTAGTGTGTTATTTGTAATAGCCACAAAATGTAAACAGCCAAAGTGACTACCATCTGATGAAGAGATGAACACAGCTGAATACTATTCAGCCACAATAGAAAGACAGCCTTCATCAATGATAACCTTCATGGAACTGGAGGTAATTATTTTAATGGAAAAAAAAAAACAAGCACAGAAAGACAACTAGCATGTGTTCTCACTCAGTGGAATATAAGAGAAAAGTTGAATCCATAAAAGTTTAGACTAGAAAAGTCATTGTCAGAGGCTAGAGAGAGTAGTGGGAAGGAGGAATGGAGAAAGGATGAGCTGTATAAATCAAGTTAAAGCCAGACAAAACAATTCTGATGGGCTATTATACAGTAGGTGACCATAGATACTATACAAAGCATGTCAGAAAACCAAAATAAAGGACAGGAAAAGGGCAGCCATGATACCACAACAATATGGCTACTGATACCAAACATGAACAATAGACATACTAATAGACACACTCATGTGGAAAATATACCCCTAGATAAAAAACAAGGAAATTAATAACTGCTGATAGAGGAAGAAATATTCTTCCTAAAGGGTGAATTCCCAATGACTTCACAATATTAATGGTCATACCTAAAATCATGTACATAAAAGCATCATTAAGTGGGCTCAACTGGTTATCTGTCTATCTATCTACCTATCTATGTATCTATCATCTACCTATTATCTATAAATCATCTATCTGTCATCTAATCTATTATCTATCATTTATCATCTCTCTATCATATATCCATCTGTCAAACATTTATCTGTTATCTATATATATTATTTATTTATCTATTATCTATCATCTATCATCTCTCTATCATCTATCATCAGTCTATATCTGTTTATCATCTATCTCTCCATTATCTATCTATCTATCTATCTATCTATCTATCTATCTATCTATCTATCTATCTATCATCTATCTATCATCTCTCTATCATCTGTCTATGTATTATCTATCATCTCTATTATCTATCTTATCTATCTATCCATCATCTCTGTCATCTATTTATCTATCATGTATCTAGCTTTACACACATATATCTATAACAAAGAAAAAGATAAATTTGAAAGGAATTAAGGAGGGTTAGAGGAAGGAAATGGGAAGGTGGAAGGTTGTAATTACACTTCAATTTAAACAGGATGAAGAATAAAATACTAGAAGAAAAGATTTTAAATAGTTTTTCTACAGGATCTGATAAATGTTTGAAGAGGAGAATATGTTTTTTCTTATTTGAACATTGTACAGTATAGGCACACATTGAAACAATACATGGCACCCCATATATATGGACCAGTTAAATTTCTTAATATTTAGATTTCAAAAGTTCAATGGCTTGCTTGCTGAAGCAGATCACCATGAGTAGATTTCTTCTTCAGTCCTTCAGCCTCCATTTCAGCATTCTTCTCACTTTCCAATGAAGTAAAATGTGTTAGCCATGCCACTTTAAGCCTAGTGCCAAGGGAAGCCAGTAGAAACTAATTTTGTTTTAGGTCTTGCTAGAAAGGGAGACATTCGCCCACAGAGTTGGTGTGGATGCTTTCCAGATCTCAGCCCTCCTGCTGGAAGAGGAAGCTTCACTTCATCATCTCTAACACTCATGTCACAGTTTTGGTGAAGGCCTTGTCACAACTGGCAAAATGTTTCTTCAGCTGAAAGCTGCTCATGCATATTCATAAATGCAAATTAGAATGTGTCCTCTTAACTGGAAAGAAGTTAATAACCTGTAATCGCTGCCTGTGGCACTCCAACACTCAGTGTCTTCATTAAGCAGTGGCAAGAGAGGAGCTTTCTCATGGAAACCTGCTTTGTCTTTTTTTGACATCTATGTACTAACTGCATGATGCCTTATATTTCTGATAAATTGAGACTTCTTTGGGGGGCTCTTACTAGTTATTTGAAACTTAGAAGATAAAAACAACGTTATATCCTCTAAAAATCACAGGATATTAAAGTTATGAGCCTTACAACAGATGATCTTATTTGACACTTAGATGAGACTTACATAGTCAAGGAAATAGACCCCTGTTCAAGTCTTTGAGGACATTTCTAGATTAGGTTAGTTGAGATAGGAAGACTCACCCTACAAGTGGATGGCACCACTCCTAAACAGAGAAAGCAAACTGCATGCAGAGGGGACAGCTAGCTGTCCACCTGCATTCATCTCTGCAGTTGTTGTTGTTGTTGTTTTGCTTGGTTTTTTTTCTGATTGTGGGTGGATATGATGTGACCAGGTGCACCAACCATGTCTTTCCCTGCTGTGAATGACTGTAACTTTTTTTTTTCTTTTTTCTTTTTTCTTTTTCTTTTTCTTTTTAGAGACAGGGTTTCTCTGTGTAGTCTTGGCTGACCTGGAACTCACTCTGTAGACCAGGGTGGCCTAGAATTCAGAAATCCGCCTGCCTCTGCCTCCCAAGTGCTGGGATTAAAGGTGTGCACCACCACTGCCTGGCTTTGACTGTAACTTTTAAGCTTTGAGCTCAGACAGATCTTTCTTTTCTTAAACTGATTTTGTCAACTACTTTGTTACAGAGCAAGAAAGTTAACAAAGACATATCAAAACAACCTCATTTAATCAGTTGAGAAAACAGAGTTCTGGAAGCAAAGTCATCTTTACAAAGTCACGTGTCTCATACTGAGCCTCCCTCCACCATCCCTTGATTCTCTTCTCTCTACTCATTTCATTGCTCTGCATTTGTTTCATGTCATGACTAGCTTACAACACTTAAACACTCTGCATTTTGGGGCTGGAGAGACGGTTCAGTAGTTAAGAGCACTGACTGCTCTTCCAATGGTCCTGAGTTCAATTCCCAGCAACCACATGGTGGTTTACAACCATCTGTAATGGGATCCGATGCCCTCTTCTGGTGTGTCTGAAGAAATCGGCAGTGTATTCACAAACATAAAATAAATAAATATTTTTTTTTTAAAAGAATCTTCCCTAGTTCCTCCTAAAAAAAAGAAAGGAAAGAAAAAAGAAAAGAAATATATTTCTTTAAAAAACAACAACAACAACAATGCATTGTGAACAAATGATATACAGCTGTCAGTTAAGCTTTTCAGGATGCAGAGATTCAGAGCTTCATACTTAGACTAAGAAAACAAATAAAGAAATGCATCTGATGAGATATGAGAATATGTACATTGTGCCTTGGACTAGAACCATGGTAAGTGTACACATTTTTAAATCATTTAATGTTCTTTCTTTCTTTCTTTCTTTCTTTCTTTCTTTCTTTCTTTCTTTCTTTCTTTCTTTCTTTCTTTCTTTCTCTTTCTTTCTTTCTTTCTTTCTTTCTTTCTTTCTTTCTTTCTTTCTTTTTTCTTTCTTTCTTTCCTTTCTTCACTTTATATCCCAAAAGCAGTCCCCTTCCAAGCACCAACCTTACAAATCCCTCCCCTAACCTTCCCTCCCCTTCTCTTTAAAGAAGAGGAAGCCCCTTATGGGTGCCACCCCACCCTGGGACATCAAGTTGAAGCAAGACTAAGCACATCCTCTCCCACTGAGACCAACAAGGCAGTCCAGCTAGGGGGGAGGGAGTCCAGTGATAGACAATAAAGTCAGAGATGGCCCCAGTCCAATTTTAGGTGATCCACATGAAGACAAAGCAAATGTGTAGAGGACCTAGGTCTAGCCCATGCATGCTATTTGGTTAGTGGTTCAGTCTCTGTGAGCCCCCATAGTCCCAAGTTAGTTGACTGTGAAGGTATTCTTGTGGTGTCCTTGACCCCTAAGGCTTGCTCAATCCTGTCTCTACTCATCCAGAAGATTTCCCAAGCTCCTCCTGATGTTTGACTCAGCATCTGTTTCCAACCACTGCTGGATGCAGCCTCTCAGGAGACAGTTATGCTAGGCTCCTGTCTACAGGCATAGCAGAGGATCGTTAATAGTACCAGGGTTTGGATCTTTCCCATGCAATGGGTCTCAAGTTGGGCGGTTATTCATTGGTTGTCACCTCAATCTCTGCTCCAATCTCTTTATCCCTGAGCATCTCGTAGGCAGGACTAATTTTGGGTTGAAGCTTTTGTGGGTAGGTTGATGTCCTCCTTTCTCCACTGGAAGTCCTGCCTGGCTACAGAAGTTGGCCATTACAGTCTCCATATCCCCAGTTGCTATGGTTCACCCTCATTGACTCCTGAGAGCCTCCCATTTTCCCATTTTCCAGGTCAAATTTATTTATTTATTTATTTATTTATTTATTTATTTATTTATTTATTTATTTATAGTTTTACCTATTTATTTGCTTATTTATTTATTTACATTTCGAATGTTGTCCCCCTTCCGGTGGTCTCCCCTCCACAAAACCCCACCTGTCACCCTCCCATTTGCTTCTAAGAGGGTGCTCCCCCACCCACCCACAAACTCCCAGCTCACTCCTTCAACATACCACTTCCCTGGGACAACAAACCTCCACAGGACCAAGTACCTCCTCTCCCAAGGATGCCAGATACTGCGGTCCTCTGCTACATATGTAGCAGGAGCCATGGAACTACCCAGGTGTAATCTTTGGTTGATGGTTTAGTCCCTGGGAGCTCTGTGGGGTCCGGTCAGTTGATATTGTTCTTCCTATTGGGTTGAAATCCCCTTCAGCTCTGTCAGTCCTTCTCCTAACTCTTCCACTAGTGTCTATGGTCTCAGTCCAATGACTAGCTGTGAGTATCTGCATCTATCTTAGTCAGGTACTGGCAGAACCTCTCAGAGGACAGCCTGCCTGCAAGAACTTCTTGGCATCAACAATAGTATAGGGGTTTGTTGTCTGCAGATGGGATGGATCCCAAGGTGGGGAGGTATCTAGATGGCCTTTCCTTCAGTTTCTGTTCTAATATTGACCCTGCATTTCCTTTAGGCAGAAACAATTCTGGGTTAAAAATTTGAGGTAGCCCAGGCTGGCCTCAAACTCATGATCCTCCTGCCTCTGCCTCTGTCAGCAAATCTGGCAAAGCCTTTGCACAGGACCGTAGTATTCATCATCATGAGAGAATTCCTACTGGAGAGAGACCTTCTTAATATATTTTAAAAGGTGAAGCCTTTGTACATTTCTGCAAAAGGCCAGCTTCGAAATCACAAGATAAACTGAGTCAACTGATCACTCAGCAGACATTTCTCTGAGCCTTGTAACCAGTATCTTGTGTAATGTACTCCTTGTGGCCCGCAAAGAAGGAAAACAGAAAGGAGGGAGGAATATCATACACACACTTACACACACACACACACACGCACACACACACAGACACACACACACAGACACACACACACACAGACACACAAACACACACACACAGACACACACAGACACACAGACACACACAGACACACACACACACACACACAGACACACACACAGACACAGACACACACACAGACACACACACACACAGACACACAGACACACACACAGACACACACACACACACACAGACACACACACACACACACACACAAACTCTTGGTAGATGAAGTAAGATGAGGTCCAACAACTTTTTCTCCCATAACTTATGTAGCCCAGCAAAATCATTCAGGAAGTATAAAAATTACAGTGTTATTACATTCTATGTTTCTCTTAGTGAATGATCATGGAAAAACAGTATGCTCCACGATACTTTTACATGAAAAACATTTTAAGTGTAACAGGTGAAGAAAAAGACAATTTTTGTAAACACCTATATAATCCATAACTAAACAACTTATTATACAATAACCAAGTTCAAGCAAGCAAATTAATTTTTCCAGCCAGTTTTTCCCCCTTCACTGGCAGGCTGTAATTTCTAATTATAAAGAATCAAAGTTTTTATATGAAAACCTCAGGCATTTCAACTTTAAATACTCAAGGCACACATGTACATGTTAATGATTTTTTAATTAAGTCATATCAGAAAGCTGAGGGCAAAAATTAGTAAGAGAAATTACTGGTCACCTTTATCACCAGCCTAGGATTATCAAGAAAGTCACCTCAGACAGTGCCAGTCAGCCTTCTATTGTTCTTTTGTTAATGACATTGAAACAACTTGAGACCCATTCCATGAGCAAGCACCAATTGTTGCCATTATTAGTGATACTCTGTTAAGGTTACAGACAACAGCCTAACATCACTCCCAACTGAGAAGCTCCACCCAGCAGCTGACTGAAAAAAATGCAGAGACCCACAACTAAATAATGGACAGAGCTTGGAGATTCTTATGGAAGAGTTGGGGGAAAGGATTGAGAGGTCCCTGGGAGACCAACAGAGTCAATGAACTTGAACTCTTGGGAGGTCCCAGAGATTGAACCACCAACCAACGAGCATACATATACTGGACTTAATGACCCCCACTTATGTGGCAGGTGTGCAGCTCAGTCTCCATGTAAGTTCCCCCCAAAACGGAGCAGGGGCTATTCCTAAAGCTGTTACAAGACTGTGGAATCTCTTTCCCTAAGTGTGCTACATTGTCTGGCCTCAGTAGAAGGGGACATGCGTAGCTCTGCAGAGCTGCATTAGGGTATAAGGATACCCCCCCCCCCCGTAGTCCTGCCACCTCCCAGAGGAGAAAGTGAAGGGAGATGGGCGAGGGAATTTGTGAAGGGGGTACAAGAGGAGTGAGGCAGCAATCAGGATGTAAAGTGAATAAATACATAAATGAAGGAAAAACACCAAAACAAACCAGAAATGATATTGTGAGAAATATTCTTTGCAAGTGAAACAAAAATATTTGAGGTAGGTGTCACCTGAGTTTTTGATCATAGTCATTCTGATTGGTGTAAGTTGGACTCTCAGGGTCATTTTGATTTGCATTTTCCTGATGACTAAGGATGTTGAACATTTCTTTAGGTGCTTCTTGGTCATTTGAGATTCCTCAGTTGAGAATTCTCTTTTTTCACTCTGTAACCCCTTTTAAAATTGGGTTATTTGGTTTTCTGGAGTCTAACTTCTTGAGTTCTTTGTATATTTTGGATATTAGCCCTCTATAGGTTGTACAGATGGTAAAGATCTTTCTCCAATGTGTAGGTTGCTGTTTTGTCCTATTGACAATGTCCTTTGCTTTTACAGAATCTTTTCAGTTTCATGAGGTCCCATTTGTCAATTGTTGATCTTAGAGCATGAGTCGTTGGTGTTCTGTTCAGGAAAATTTCCCCTGTGCCAATATGTGCCATGTTCTTCCTACTTTCTCTTATATTAGATATGGCGTATCTGGTATTATATGGAGAGCCTTGATCTACTTGGACTTGAGCTTTGTACAAGGAGATAAAAATGGATCAACTTGCATTCTTCTACATGCAGACCACCAGTTGAACCAGCACCATTTGTATTGGCTAACCAATTAATTGCTTTTTCTCCAGGAAGACTATTTCTTCAACTATTTGCAGTTCTTAGTTTTCTCTAGATTTTTGTTGAGGTTGCAGCCCTGGTGCTTGAAATCTTCCACTTTGGTACGATTGCTGCCCTTGTTCAGCCTGTATTTATGCTGACATGTTGGCCAAACTTTATGTGTATAGATTCTGACATTGTTATAAATCACAATCTCATATAGAAATTCTGATTATCTGATTCTTACTATCCATCTTCCTCCCTTTTCACAATGACCTTTGAGTATTAGATGCAGAAGTTATATTGTAGATATATCAAGAACTGGGATCTACCACTCTGAATTTTGCTTTATTCTGTTTTCCTGTCTGTTTGCCTTGATGGTGGGTGAGAAATACTCTTATCTGTGGGTTTAAAGATATTTAAACAGATCTAAATATTAAAGATATTTAATATTTAGAGTGTTGCTAAGGATTATACTGGTATAATCAGGTGGTATTTATAGGTTCTCCTCCAAGATCTAGGATTTCACTAGCCCTGGGTGGTTTGGCTAGGTTTCCAGTGAAGGACAAGACTTTATTATTATTTAATAGGTCTTAAGTCCAGTTAGAGAATTGCTAGAATGTAACATTTTAAAATATAATACTAATATTCTCACAATGGACACATCTTCTGTTAATGTATTTTCAGATCAACTTAGAATTTCTTTGATGGGCAACACTGTATGGGAATTGCATCAAAGATCAACTAATGAAGTGACCAACTGAATCATCAGAAACACACACACACACACACACACACACACACAGCAGTTATAGAATTAGATGGATAGGGAAGTTTGGAGGATCTGGAAAGATTCGGGCTAAGAAAAGAATCTGATGAAAATATATTGTACAAACATTTTTAAAAGAAAAAATTAAAAAAATAAAATCCATTTGTATATTTTGTGCTGATGTGTCACAGGTATGCAGCAGAGTGTGGAGACCAGAAGAGGGTCTTGGATCCTTTAGCACTGGGCTTACAGTAGGTTGTGAGCCATCTGAAATGGGTGCTGGGAACCAAACTCAGGTTCCCTGAAAGTACACCCATTGAAGCATCTGTCTAGCCCCTCTCCTGATACTCTTGTTAGCACTTTAAGAATCCCATTGAAGCCGGGCAGTGGTGGCGCACGCCTTTAATCCCAGCACTTGGGAGGCAGAGGCAGGTGGATTTCTGAGTTTGAGGCCAGCCTGGTCTACAGAGTGAGTTCCAGGACAGCCAGGGCTACACAGAGAAACCCTGTCTCGAAAAAACCAAAAAAAAAAAAAAAAAAAAAAAAAAAAAAAATCCCATTGAATTGAAATGATAGTTGGTGTCTTTGTTTCTTATCTGATGTTAGCAGAAAAGTTTCAGCTTTTCAGATTAAAGAATGCTGACTGTTAGGTGTCCATGTCCTGTATGGCTCTTGCTATATTGAAGTTTATTTCTTATTATTCCTAATTTGCTATGAGAGTCTTTCTGATTAGTTCTTTGTTGTTGTTAAACTATTTTCCTGCTTGTAATAAAATCATGATCATTTTTACTGTTATTTGCCAGCTCCTGTTGATCTATGCTTGTATTAAATTGATTGTATTTAATTATAGGATATGATGCTTTTAATAGGTGTTCACCTTCGTTTTCTATTAATAGAAAGTTTGGGTAATTTTGCATGTGTATTCACTAGAGGTGTTGATATTGATATGTAATTTCCTTTTCTTGAAATGTCATTTTACTTTCCTATGAGTGATTCTAGTCTTCTGACTTTGAAAATCTTCCCCTTTCTCTTGTTATTTTTAAGGGGTGCAAGTATGCAAATGGTTGTAATTCATTCTTTAATTATTTGACTGAGTTCATGCACAGAGCTATCAGGTTCTAAGCTCATTTTCCCCCTAGGCGTTGTGATTGTTGCTTTATATCTTCATTTTCTGTCCTATTAAAACCTCTATTTTCCACGGCTCAGTCTTGGTAGGTAGCTATGTTTTCTGTAATTCACCCATTTATTTCAATGTGTTGGTAAATGGTTCATAATGGTTATATTTTTATTTGTTCTCGTGATTTCAGTTATATTTTCTCTTCTTTTATGACTGTATACATTAAGGCTCTCTTTTTCTTGATGATATTTAACTTTGTCAAATTTGCTGATCTATTAAAAATCTTCAGTTTCACCAATCCCTCTTATTGTCTTTTTCATTTCACTTATTTCTGCTCTGATATTTGTTGTTCAAGTTCTTCTACCAACTTTGTGAATAATTGTTCTTATTTTATCTAGCCCATCAAGGAATACATCAAGGCTATATATGTAAGATTTGTAACGGAAGCATTTATTGTTGTAACTTTCTGCATATACACTCCTGCTTAGCCCCATGACTTATGTTATATTTACAGTTTCATCTCTCTTATTTTTCCTCTTGAGCCATTTTTTTCTGAGCCATTGGTCTTTTCAGAGTTTATTTTTTTATTTTCACAGATTTGTGAATTGTTTGTCTGGTGCTACTGAATTAGGCTTCATACAAATATGAGTTTTTTAAAAAAGATGATTAATAAGATTTACTTATTTTCAAACTGGTTACCATTCATTTTGGAGTTTATGATCTAATGTGGTGAATATTGTACATTGACTCTGGAAAATTTATATTAGCTGCTTTGGGTAGAATGTTTTATATGTATTTGTTAGGACCATGTGATAGCTCGTATTTGCTTAGCCCAGGGAGTGGCATGATTAGAAGGTGTGATCCTGTTGGAGTAGGTGTGTCACTGTGGGTGTGGGCTATAATACCCTCATCCTAGCTGCCTGAAAGTTAATATTCTGCTAGCAGACTTCAGATAAAGATGTAGAATTCTCAGCTCCTCCTGCACCATGACTGCATGCATGTTGCCATGTTCCCACCTTGATGATAATGGACTGAACCTCTGAACCTGTAAGCCAGCCCCAATTGAATGTTGTCCTCATAAGAGTTGCCTTGTTCATGGTAACTGTTCACAGCTTAGTAAAATCCTAGCTAACACAGGCCATTTGATGTTTGGCATTATCAAAGTCCAGTGTTTCTATTTCTTATGTTTAGATGACCTATAAGTTTTGGAAACTGAGGTACCAAAGACCCCTATTATTAGTCTACCATTCTTTTCACTATTTTGGTTGTGCTAATATTTGATGAACATATTTAGATTCTTTGATGTTGGATGCACACATGATTATACTTATCACTTCAGATGAATTGACCTCTTTATATAGTATCTGTCCTTGATTCTTATGACAGATCTTGACTGAAACTATGTCTTTTAAACTACAGCCACCCTTACTCTCTACTCCTATTTCTATAGATTATATTTTTCTATATTTCACCTTGATATTATATAAGCAGATATCAGTTTCCCATAGACAGGATAGACTTTTGTCATATCTCAGTTTTTTGTTGTTTTAAATATATTCAACCTTTTATGACTTTGGAGCATATTGTCTATTTATATTTAAAGTATTTGCTCAAAGAGAAAGATGTTATTGTAATCTATTAACTGTTTAATGATTCTCTTAGAGCTCCCTTATTTCTTTGCATTTTTTAACTTAGTGAATTTTATGTATCTTTGTGCTTTGAGTCCCTCATCCTTTGTTTTTGTGAGCCATTCAAGGATTTCTGCCAAAAAGCTTATATACCAGTATATAAGTGGTTGTCTCATAGCCAAAGCAGATGTGTTCCAAGATATCCTGAAGCCAGAGTTATTACAAAACCCTACATATTCAATAGGGTTTTTTTTTTTTTGCATAACATACCTATGATAAAGTTTAAGGTATAAATTACACATATTAAATATTTAACAGCAATAATTATGAGTAAACAGAAAAATTTAACAATTTATTATAGTAAAATTGTCACCGCCAGTACTCTTTCCCTTTAAGGCCATTATTAAACCAAATAAAGGTTACTTGAGTACAAGCACTCTGATATGATGACAGCTAGTCTGATAACCCAGACAGCTTTTAAATGATTAACTGGCAGATCAAGACTAAGGTGTGAAAATGTGGACAACAGAATGATTCATATCCTGGGTAGGACAGAGCAGGATGTTGAAAATTTCATCATGCTATGAATGGCATGTAATGTAAAACTCATAAATTGTTTATTTCGAGAATTTTCCACTTCATATATACTGAACAATTTCATTACACTTTTGTGAATGACATATGATTTAAAGTATAAATTGTTTATTTTGAGAGCTTTCCATTTCATATTTTCAGACTGTGCTTGATCATAGTTAATGTAATAAATATGCAGAGAACAAAACTGCAGACAGGCAGGGGGTACCATTTCAAGGCTATAACATAACAATTTATCATCAACAGCTATTTCAAGTTAATAAACTAATAAACTCAATTGGATACAAAATTTCTTTTATTTACTCACCCCTTGAACCAAGGTGGATGTTATGTATACATTTAAAAATACATTTTGTACTTATTCATGGAGAATTTCATACATGTATGTAGCATGAAATATAAAAAATCACCCATGCTACCACCAGCAAGGCACCGGTGGACAGGCTAGCCCGGCAGACCCTCTGTCTCAGAGCTCCAAAATCTCTCCACCCATGGTGGGCTGTTGTCACTTTAGCCCCACGCTTCCAAATTCCTGTGGCTGTCTGGGGTGCCCCACCACCATACCTTTTCTCTGGAACTCAGTTAAGTTGCCGTGTGAAGGAAAACACCACACAATCTTAGTTTAGAATCAAAAGGCAACACAATAGCTGGGTGCAGCAACTAGCATCCTAAAGTTATAAGCTATTTTAAGTTACAAATCCTCCAGTAGCAGATCCTGGTGGATCTGCCAACTGAACCAGGGGCCTCCACTACCTACATTTTTGTCTCCATCATCTCATGTCCACCAGCCAAGTCTCTTCTCCTCTTCTACCATCCCTTTCTCTGGCCCGGAAGTCCTGCCTACTTGCCCAGAGAATGGTTCCTTGAAATCTTTATTCATTATGGGAAGGTTCACATGAGGTTACCTGAGTACATGATTCACTCCTCATCCCAGGCAGCCCCTCTTGGGGACATAGAATTAGCATCAAAATACAAACGGCACCAGGGCCATCCACAACACATGTATGCGTTGTATTTTGACTATGTCTGTGCTCTAATCCCTTCTCAAACCTCTCTTAGATCCACTAACCAGATACTCCTCCAAACTCTGTGTCTTCTTTATTATTTATTTTTATTTTTTTAATAACCCATAAATCCAATTAGTGAAGCCATATGTGCATGGGTACAGGAATATCACTGGAACATGAACAACTTACCATAAGCTGCACCCTTAAAAAACTGACTCTCCCTCCCGCATCAGTCATCATCTGGTAATAATTCCTCAGCTAACAGTGGGCTTTTGTGAACCCTCTCTCCATAACTGGCTTAGTCTTGTGCAGGTGATTAAAGGTACTATGATTTTATTAGTGCAAGAGCCCTGACATGTCTTGAAGACATTGTCTTGAGGCAGTACTCTCCCATCTCTGGTCATAAATCTTTCTGCCTGCTCTTTCATGGTTTTCCGTGAGCCTCTGGGTAAAGGGTGTGATATGGATATTGCACTTAGGGAAGAACCCTGTGATTTTACCTATAGTGCTTTCAGTTATGTTTAACAATTTTTTATTAATTATTTATTTACATCCCAAATGTTGCTCCCCCATCTCCCCTTGCAGAGTTTCCCCCGCTCCCATTCCCTCTCTCCTTTGCCTTTGAGAGGGTGCACCCCACCCTGGGGCATCAAGTCTCTACAGGGTTAGGCACATCTTCTCCCACTGAGGCTAGACAAGGCAGTCCTCTGCTATATATCTTCCAGGGGACTCAGACCAGACCCTGCTTGCTCTTTGGTTAATGGCTCAGTCTCTGGGAGCTCCCAGGGTTTCAGGTTACATGACACTGTTGGTTGTCCTATGGGGTTGCCATCCTTTTAGTTCCTTCAGTTCTTCCCCTAACTCTCCCATAGGGGTCCCCAACCTCCATCTAACCCTTGGCTTTGAGTGTCTGCATCTGTTTAAATCAGTTTTTGGGTAGAGTCTCTCAGAGGACAGCCATGCTAAGCTCCTGGCTGCAAGCACAACATAACATCAGTAATAGTGTCAGGGACTGGATAGTCCCATGGGATAGATCTCAAGTTGGGACCATCACTGGTTGGCCATTTCTTCAGTCTCTCCTCCATTTTTGCCACTGCATTTTTTTTTTTTAAAGACAGGAGCAATTTTGGGTCAAAGTTTTATAGGTGGGTTGGTGTCCCAATCCCTCTACTAGTGGTCTGGTCTGACTATTGGAGTTGGTCTTCTCAGTTTCTATATCCCCACTGTTGGGCATTTCAGCTAAGGTCACCCACATTGAGTCCTGGGAGCCTCCCCACATCCCAGATCTCTGGGATTTTCTAAAGGTTCCCCCAACACCCACCCAAGCACTCATTCTCATGGTCCTCTGGGCCTCTCTCCTGTCTCCCCCATACCTGATCTTGCCCCACTTTCCTTCACCCTTCCATTTGCCCACCCAGATCCCTCCCCCCCTTCACCTTCTGTGATTATTTTGTACCCCCTTCTAAGTGGAATTGAAGCATCCTCACTTGGGCCTCCTTGTTTAACTTCTTAGGATCTGTGAAGCATATCATGGGTAATCTGTACTTTTTTGGCTAATATCCACTTATCAGTAAGCACATACCATACATGTCATTTGGGGTCTGGGTTAACTCACCCAGGATAGTATTTTCTAGTTCAATCCATTTCCATTCAAAGTTCATACCTTTGTTTTTAATAGCTGAATAGCATTCCATTATATAAATGAACCACATTTTCTATATCCATTTTTCAGTTGAGGGGCATCTGGGTTAATTCCAGTTTCTGGTTATTATGAATAGGGCTGCTATGACCATAGTGAAACATGTGTCCTTGTGATATAGTAGAGCATCTTTTGGGTATATGTCCAGGAGCGATATAGCTGGGTCTTCAGGTAGAACTATTTCCAATTTTTTGAGGAACTTCCAGATTGATTTCCAGAGTGGTTGTACCAGTTTGCAATCCTATCAGCAATGGAGGAGGGTTCCCCTTGCTCCATATCCTTGCCAACATAGATTTTTGATCTAAGCCATTCTGATTAGTGTAAGGTGGAATCTAAGGGTCAATTTTGATTTGCATATCCTTGATGACTACGGATGTTCAAGATTTCTTTCATTAGTTCTTGGTCATTTGAGATTTCTCTGTTGAGAATTCCCTGTTTAGCTCTGTACTCCATCTTTTAATTGGCTTATTCAATTTGTTGGAGTCTAGCTTCTTGAGTTCTTTATATATTTTGGATATCCCCCTGTCAGTGGTACTGTTAGTGAAGACCTTTTCCCAATCTGTAGACTGGTGTTTTGTCTTATTTACAGTGGCATATGCCTTACAAAAGTTGTTCAGTTTCAAGAGGTCCCAGTTATCAAGCCAAAAGCATATAGTAGACAAAAAGAAACCATCTTCAAAACTGGTGCTGGTTTAACTAATGATCTGTGCAAAGAAGAATGCAAATTAAGTCATAATTATCACCTACACAAAGCTCAAGACCAAGTAGATCAAGAACTTCAACATAAAAACAGATACACTGAATTGAATAAAAGAGAAGGTGGGAAATAGCTTTGACTGCATTGGCACAGGAGAAATTTCCTGAACAGAACACCAGTGGCTCAGGTTCTAACACCAACACTTCTTTTAAACATTTCTTTTAAAATATTTTATGTACCATAGTGTTGGAATATGTTGATTTGACTCTGTGCCTGCCTTTACTACTGGATCACAAACTTTTGTACCCTTCCATGTTGCTGTTTCTTTTATTTCAATTTGAAAACTTTTTCTCCCTTTCTTAGGAACAGATCTAAGGGTCAGGAATTTCTTCAAATTTTATTTGTTTGGATGTTCATTATTTCCCCTTCAGTTATTTGAAAACTTGGTCCCCAGTTGGTGACACTGTTAAGGCAGTCTAAAGAGATATGTATCACTGGGAATCAGCTTTGGGGTTGAAAAGCCTCCTGCCATCCCCAGTTCACTCTCCCTGCTTTTTGTTTGTGGTTGGAGATGAGCTCTCAGCAGCCTTTTTAGTTGCCATCTTTGCCTGCTGCCATGTTTGTCCACTGTGATGGTAATGAACTCTTATTCCTCTGTTACTGGAAGCCCAAAACAAGCCCTTTTTTGTATAGGGTGCTTTGGTCAGGCTGTTTTATCATAGCAATAGAAAAATAACTAATATAAAGACTCACATGACTGAGATGAGTAGGGATGAGGGTCCAGAACAGGGAGATATAGCCCACATTTGCTCTGTTGAGACTTTTGGTGGGATGATGTGATAATGAAATACGATTACAATGGCATCTCGCTAAGTCCACAGGTTAGTGAGGCTGTTGCTAGGCTTTTATCTTGCTGCACAGTGATGAGCCTCAGCCTGGTGCTTTGGAACTATGGAACTATCTTCTCAGAGTGTTTCTACTTCAGCTTTACAATATCTCCGAATCCCAACACTTCCACAAAGTTGTTGATATATGCATCTATGCATCTATAGAGGAAGGACTGAAGGAGCTGAAGGGGTTTGCAACCCATAGGAAGAACAACAATAACCAACCAGACCCCCCAGTGCTTCCAGGGACTAAACCACCAACCAAAGAGTACACATGGAAGGACCCATGGCTCCAGCTGCATATGTAGCAAAAGATGGCCTTATCTGGCATAAATGGGAGGGGAGGTCCTTGGTCCTGTGGAGGCTTGATGCTCCAGTGTAGAGGAATGCTAGAGTGGTGAGGCTGGAGTGGGTGGGTGGAGGAGCATCCTCATAGAAGCAGGGGGAGGGGGAAGGGATGGAGGTTTGCAGAGGGGAAACTGGGAAATGTAAATAAATAAAATATCCAATAAAAAATCTTGCAGATTATAACCTAAAAAGTCATTGATAGAAAATAATAGCAGATCCCTGGTGTGTGTGTGCACACTCAAACACATAACACTAAACAGTCATTGATGGAAAAATAATAGCAGATCCCTGGTGTGCATGGCGCATATTCAAACACACACACACACACACACACACATACCCCTGATGATTTCTGTATATAAAATTTAAAAGGAGCCAGGAATGTGATATACCTTACACAAAAAGTAATATGATTTTAGACTGCATCCATAGATGCTATAGCTGTGACATTTAAAGAACTATTAAAAATGAATTATTGGGGCCCAAGAAGTTGTAGGTCTATTCCTATAGATAGGTGGTCTGGAGTATAATCTGAGACCTCAGCTGAATTGTCTGTAAATAGTTGACTGCTTCCTTCCTTGAAGATTAAATTTAAATTTACTTCTCTACACTTAATTCCATACTTGAACTGACAAAGGACAAATTCCATAATGATACTAACAAATTAGAAACTACACATTAAAAAATGACTTACAAGGGTTTTGAACTACTACATTCTCTTTATGTTGTTATAATGTTACAGTATAATGTCTTATCATTGTAATATAATATCATTGTAATATAATAATATATTATGATATATACATTATTCAGGAGCGTCTGAATACAGGAGAAAGGCAATTTATTGAATAGTTTTACAAAACAAGAATGATTAACCATTCTTCATTGCTATTTATGCTTCAAACCTTATGTCAGTGTCACATTTATAGTAAGAGTTTTTAATGACTATATTTTCAATGCATACTCTTATTGTGAACTATCTTTGTCTTCAGGAGATATAAGTTCTACAGGACTGGGGCCATGCCTATTTGGCAAACCGTTATATTCCCAGTTATCAGTATGGGAGCAGATGTATGGATATTGAATATGTCTTCTTACCACTTCCAGGAATGAAATTCAATTCATAGAAAAAATTAATACTACTAAGGTGTTGCAACCTCAGGCTAAGTAAAGAGAAGTCAGTCCCATGTAACATTAGGTATCTTTAGGAGCAGAAGCTGAATTATTTATTCAGACTTACTTATCTCTTTTAATACAGTTGGGCCAGCTTTCTTTACTCTGGGTACTTAATAGTATTTACATGTGAACATGTGGCCATATTCCTGAGAGTTATTAGGGAGAAATAACTTTGCTAATCTTAGGACAATTTCCAAGTTAATGAGGTGGAAAATATCAGAGAGAAAGAAGGTCATAGCCCAGGCAAAGGCTTTTAGCAAAGGCAGCCAGCCACAGCAGGCATCTAAGAACGAGAGGCCTCCTTTGATTGGGAGCGCACTTTAATCATGCAAATTAATGGAAAGGAAGTGAGGAGGAGTTAGTTACCTTGGTGATGAGTAATGATGACAAGTGACTGGAGACATATGGCCAAGGAGGAAACTGAATTATGTCAGCCTACAATGATTCACTGATAACAGCAAGTGGCCCACAAAGGCATCCTGAACACCCAGGGTGTTATGTAATCATGCCCCAGTGATGCGGGAAAGTACTGCACACTATGATATTTGCAGTCTGACATGCATTCTCTGTTGCAGAATGCTGGGGTTTCATGGCCCTGGAGACGCAGTTTGCATAGCTAAAATAAATATTGGCTAAGTCTTTTAAATACCCATAGAAGCCGTTCACCTTTTGATCAGTGTATGTTCATCCCCTCACTAGTGAACTTATTTATTCAAAAAATTGTCAATATATTGTTTGAACTAACCACTGGGCCCAGGTGGTATGTTGCTTTCTCCTTACTGTTAGTCATGCTCAACAATCTCATCTCAGAGATGATTGCAAGTCTCCACACTTAGCATCCTATCTCTCGCTTATCCCCTCTTCATTCCAGCCAGCACGATCTGTGATCTGAATACTATGCGACGTATTTCTCTCAACTTTTGTAAACAGTATCCACCCACCTCTGCCTCATTTTGTATTTGGAAACCGTTCCATGTGAAAACACTATAAAATGACCTTACCACTATGATTCCTTTGACTAGTAGGATGTGCTTCTGACCTGCTTGGTTCAATCAGAGGCGTCACTTTTCTTCCTGGCTACAGAGAGATTGCCTCAGCTTTAGATGTATTCCATACATTGAGTCAATTAGATAATTGTCTGAGAGCATCTAGGAGCTAGAACTGAATCAGTATTCAAGGAACAGAGGTTCACTGTGCGCTTTCTAATGCTGTATAGTAAGCTGCCCCAAAATTAGGGCTTGAAACAACAGGTTATTAGGTCATGTTTAGGTAGAAGAAAAGTACTTTAAAGAATGAGTTCTTTCCTCAGATGTCACAAGACTGAAATTAAGGTGCTTGCCAGTCTGATTGTATTTTGAAGCTTTGGAGAAAAAAAATAAAAACTTCTTTTGAGCTCATGTTTGTTGGCAGAATTTTCTCAGTGTTGCAGACTGAGGTACTAGTTTTCTTGCTGATTGTCCATTGGGACTATTCTCACCTTCTAGAGCTATCTGGGTTCATAGTCAGAGGCACCCTCCATCCTTAAAGCCAAGACAACAATAAGATCTCTTAACTTTTGAATTTCTAAATTTCTTTTTGCTGATGGCTGAAGATTTTTCTTTTTTCTGTTTTTTTTCCCCCTTTAAAACCCTTATGCAATTAGGTCAAGTTCACTTGTTTTACCATCTCAAGGTCAACTGCAATGTAGTAAAGTGTTGGCTTTTATTTACCTCATTCTTTTCCTGATTGTTGTACCCTCTGCAGCTAGGAAGGTCACATGAATAGAGGCAAAGAGAAAAGGAATCAAAACAGAAATTAACAGCCACGTAATCACTTTGATTTCAACTGGACCTCTATCACTTTTCTGCTTTCCCTATGACAAGAGCTAATGACTTTTAGATATTTTGAGTTCCGTTATTGTCACTTGCAAATCCAAACCCCAAGAACCCACACACATAAATATGGTGCCAAAGGACTTTCATTGTTATTGACATAAGAAGCCAAACATTGCATGCATGGCCATCTGGTGTCTGGTCTTTAAGGACTTCTTAACACCATTTTTCACTACTACTTTCCATCCAAATATATGCTTAGCTGAGTGCACATGCTCACTCATGAATATGCATACTCACGTGCATTCTACATACCATACGCAACTCACAAGCACTCTGTTGTAACTTGGGAATAAGATATACTTCCAAGCATTTACTAATCTTTCTCTTCCATAGTTGTTAAAATTTTCTTGATTTCGTATTAAAGAGGAGGAGTTAGAGAGGGACTAAAGGAGCTGAGGGGGTTTGCAGCCCCATGGAGGGAGCAACAGTGTCAACTGGCCAGACCCCCTGGAGCTCCAGGAGACTGGACCACCAACCAAAGAATACACATGGAGGACCCATGGTGCAGGCCACATATGTGGCAGAGGACGGCCTTGTTGGCCATCAGTGGGAGGAGAGGCCCTTGGGCCTGTGGGTGTTAGATGCCCCAGTGTAGGGGAATGCTAGGGAGGGAAGACATGAGTGGGCTGGTGGGTGGGGGAGCACCCTCATAGAGGCAAGGGGAGGGGGAATGGGATAGAGGGTTTCTGAAGGGGAGACCTGGAAAGGGGAAAACATTTGAAATATAAATAAATATCAAAAAAAAAAAAAAGATGACTTCTTCTAAAAAAACTTCTGGCTAACCAGGAAAAGTCTTATCTAAGTCTTTTATAATACCATATCATATTTTTCTCCCTAATAGTTCATATCACAATGCCTACTGACTGTGATTTCCTTTGTTGTTTTAATAGATTTGAAGTTATATGACGGAAGGGTGGTGACTCACTTGCACTTACGCCTTTTGTACTTTTCTCATTGCCTAGAATATAGTGATCACAATAAATACTTATGGATTCAAATATTCATTTGTGCCCCATGCAGACAAAGTCTAGTGAAAAGTAAGTCAGACTACGTTTAGAACAACTGAATTTCCATTCTGAACTTCCTTGCTGTGTCCAATACCAGCTGAATTTTCTAAGCCTTTTTACTTGTCCTGTTTAGTTTTTGTGTTTTTTCTATCATTGAACTCATGATTATTGGGTAAAATGTTTTTTGCTTATAAGAATTTATGTTCTTGTTTAATTACTGACCCTAGTATACTCCCTTCTCCTTGTTTGTGTCTTTCATTTGGGACAAGCTTTGACTTTTCTGGTAATGCTCCAGAAGCATCACAGCTGGTCTCTCTGGCTTGCAGTTCCAACAGAGATGATTCACATAGTCCCCAATCTGCCAAATTTGACTTGTCTTGGCAACAGGGAACCTGGCATCAGCTGCCAGCCTTATCCTGAACCTCTTTCAACTATTGTTAATAATTTGTTTCTTCTGAATACTTAGTTCCAGTGAATTTCTAGTCTCTTTTCAGCAGTATAGCAATCGTATCGTCAACGCTCATCTAGAACCATCATCACCCCTGGAAGCTTGGTATCAGTTGAACCTGAGGGGACCCCAGGCACATCTTAAATTATGGCTTTTCACCACCTACTTGTCATTAACTTGTTTCTTAAAAAGGAATGTAATGTAATCCATTTGTCATAGCACCAGTGCATGCAATTACTAGCATATGTCAACTCCAATTATTCATGTTTGCTGCCAGGTCTTTGACTGTTTATGAGAGTTCACTGGGACATCTTTATATCTCAGAGCAGTTGGATGTAACCTTGCTCTACATGCCTGGGTTTTCTGGTTACAACCTGCTGACAGATGATTTCTACAACTGTTAACTCCCTGACTCCATGGCAAAGGAGTTCAGCTTACAGCAAACCTTAGTTTAAGTGTTACGTGCTAGACTCATGGGGTACTTATCACCTCTGGCTTCTCTTCTTCTCCTTGGATATATTCTTTTCTTCCTTCATATATCAAACTTCTTTCATCACTTTTTCTAATAAGGATCTAGTTAAGGATACAGAATCCCCCCTCTCTTTGTCATACATACATGAATGTATATTGGTTGTATGTTGATTCTTCAATTACTATTTAAGCAATTCTTTCAGATCTTGTTTAGCTCTAACACTACAAGAAACATGGTGTGCTTAAATCCAGTAATTCATGATTCTTATGAGTCTCTAATTTTTAAGTTCCATCTTCAATTTTCTTAAGTTAGTTGTATCATCTATTTTCTACTTTTCTTTTCTTCAAAAGACTTTTCTCTCCAGATTACCTTTATTTTCACAAACGGTTTTAGACTCAGTTGAGCAAGTTTCATCTCAGAAGATGTGTTATGTTCTATACTTTTCCTTTCCAAAGTAGTGTCCAGTTTGAGATTTTGTGGCTTGGTTAGTTAGTGTGTACCTAAAAGCTTGTTTGTACGTGTGCTCCTGCTTTAAAAAAAACTTTTAATCATCATAGAAGGCTACAACTTGTCAAAACACAGAGAATAGATAAGGGTAGTGTGCCTTTCTCCGATTGATACATTACACCACAACCACACACATGAGGATCAAGGAACACTGTGGAATAGGATGTGAAGGAAGAGGGTGTGTAAGATCCAGAGGACCAGGTTGTCTGATGTGAGATAGTCTTTTCTAAAAGCAAACAAGAAAAAGAAGATACAAAGTAGAGGGGGCTGCAAAGAGGAAGTGGATCTAGGAGGAGTTAGGGGGAAAAGTTGGGTATGAATATGATCAAAATACGTTGTATGAATTTCTCAAAGAATAAATAATATTGTATTATTAAAATCAGTTTTACTAAAATAGTAGAAAAATGATGAACCTTGTTACTTGAAGACAAAAATAGAACTGATATCCTAGGCAGGGCAATCAAGAAAAATACAATGTTAGGATTGAAAGATATGCTACCATTATGGATGCACAGACATTGAAAAAGATGATAAAAGGAAAGTATAAAAACTCTCCACATAATTCTGAAGAAACAGACTAATGCTCTGAAATCAACAGCAACATTGATAGTGATAAATAATTGGCAGCATGTACTCATGGTATCATGGTATAATAAGATGAAGACAGAATTTGCTCCTTGCATTTCTCATTCACCCCACTGTGTTTTGTTTAACCAATGGATAAACATGAGATAGATTTCAGTCAGTTTAACTATATAACACAATGGAAATGCTGATTCCTTTGGAGACACCATTTTGAATTGTGGAGTACAAGATGATGTATTCATGTTTTTTTCAACTAGAAGTAGTCTAGCTTAACTACTGTCCATAATAAAATTATTGGATGAATTATAAAATAAACCGTTTACTGAAAAACTCAGTACACAGCACTTAGCAAAATCCACACTGAGTATGCATCTCTACCAAATGTGGCAATTACCCAATGCATAGATTTAATCTCTGTGATGGTCAGTGTTGGTTGTCTACTTGACTGGATCTGGAACCAATAGCTAAGCTACTAGATTTTTGTTTATCAGCTTATAGGAAGACCTACCTTAAACATAGTGGCACCTTCAGGCAGCTGCTTAAACAAAATAGGCTGTGCTTTTTTTCTCGCGCCTTCACATCTTCTAGAAAATTCATTTACTCTTTTGTTCCCATTGTTCTTGCTGCCGTCGCTGTATTTCTTTACTGATATCAGAACCCAGCTTCACTGGGCTTGTAATGTAGACTGAAGTTCAATGTCTCTCCAGGAATTGTTGTGGCTGGGAATCTGAGGAATTCAACCTTGTGGATCAGGCAGGTTCTCAGCCTGTCTAGTAAGCAGGTAACTATTGTTGGGCGACATCATGTGAGCCACTTTAACAAATACCTTTTAATTCATATATTCACTTTATCAGTCTGGATCCTCAAGAGACTTATTAATACAACTATGCTTCTTATGCTTTTATAGTAGGTAGGGCACAAGGTAAATATAATTTCAAGCTTCAGTTCTGTGCTGGGTAGAGTTGATTAGGAGAGAAATTTATTTTGCATTGTGTGCTTCAAAATATAAATTTATCATTGTGGTGGTTTGAATAAATATGGCCCCCATTGACTCATGTATTTGAATTCTTGCCTCATAGGGAGTGGCACTATTCGGGGGTATGGCCTTGTTGGAGTAGGTGTGGCCTTGGTTGGATGTATGCCAATCTGGAGGTAGGCTTTGAGGTCTGATATATGCTCAAGCCACATCCAGTGATAGTCCCTTCTTGCTGCCTGTGGATCAAGATGTAGAACTCTCAGCTTCAGTACCAAGTCTGCTTGCATGTTACTATGCTTCTTACCATGATGATAATGACCTAAACCTCTGAAACTGTAAGCCAGACCCAATTAAATGTTTTTCTTTAAAAGAATTGCCTTAGTCATGGTTTTTCTTCACAGCACTGGAAATCCTAACTAAGACAATCAAAATGGTTGGATTTTTGCTAATGTTTAATTTTTGCATTTCTTACATGTAAAATGACTATCTCAATAATCTCTATAATTTTGAAAATAATTTATTTTCCTGATGGCTAACCATTGCTATTCTAACATGCTCTTAGAGAGTTTATGTTCTCTCTATAAGCAGTGATTATCTGCAGAGTCCTTCTTGATTGCAAGAGGAATCTGTCATTTTCTATCTGTATCATCTGGCTTTCAGTGGAGGTGGGTTTCTTGTCATAGCTTGCATTTCTCCAGAGAGCCACAAACCTGTTTTCACACAAGTTAATAGGAGGGGGGGATAAGCATTGAGTGATTTTGCACTGTTACCTCATTTGCACTAGCCCTCTAGGGTGGAGGCTTGCATTTATAATGTCCTAATTTGTAAATGTGTTGCCAGATATAGAAACGAAAATTGTCACAGGGCCCCCAGACTCTGTTTTCAGGATCTAGAATTTAAATGCAGCAAAGTGAGTTACCAGGAGGCACACTTTCACCACATCTTCCTACTCTGTACCCTGGCCTTCAGACTTGCCTTTCTTCATTTCTTCTTGTTACGTCTGTTCATTTCTGCTCTTCTTGACCCATTTTTACACATTTTTTTTATAGATCTAATTAATTACAAGAAACTTTTTTAAAATTTGAGTCATACCCAATATCAAACAGTAGCCAGAAAAAAAGGTGAGCTTGGGCAACTAATGAAATGTAAGACAAACCTTTCTTATGTAACTATTCCCCAGTGCACTTTTGAGATAGACAGGACAATGATACAGTCCAATTAGAACATGTCTATTTCAGTATATCTCTCATATATTCAGGTTTGTGGTATGAGATATGAGCTGTGGCCATTAGGTAATGCCACACCCAGAATGTGCAACCCTGTGATCACTCTAGCTATGAAGTTGTAGATTTCAAATGAACTCCCAAGCTGGGTGAATGGCATACAGTATTGTTGTTGCTATCTTAGAAGCTCTAAAATCTATCCAAAGTTGAAATTCTGACAGAGGTCGTCATCCCACAGGCTATGGTGTCTGCTATGTTTGTATCTCCTGAGCTTCTGTTCTTTATTCTATACCTTTTAAGGGGACCCAGAACCAGCCTGTCTTTCTTGTGCAATAGAATTTGTGTCTGCAGAAATCAGCTTCAGCTCTTGTGGCTTTATTCTTGCAGTTCTTTGTAAGTGCTAAACTGATGTTGTCAAGTGTGAACAGTTAACATTCTGGGAAAATGTATTGCTTTTTATCAATCTAGGAGTCAGGTGAACTGAGTAACACATCAGAGCACCCATCTCTACATCTCTTCCTTTTATTAATAAAGACAAAAGAAAGAAGTTCTGATACGGGACTGGTATCTTTAGTCACTACAAGAATTAAGCAGTTTGCTGTAGCTGTTTATTTTGGAGTCTCAGAGCAATCAGCTTCCAGGTAAATGCCTGCGAATCTGAGTTTTAGTTGATAGAAGCTTAATGGTTCCTTGAGTATGGTGCATTCTTCAAGAACGCTGGAATCAAGGAAATTGATTTCAGAAATACAATGTGATTTGTCCAAGGCACTGCATGGAGGATTGTGAGTCTTCTCTCCTCAGTAGTCCAGATTATCAGTAGACACAGCCTCGATCATAGGAGGGAAAAAATTTAGAATAATTCTAAATTACTCTTAAAATAATTTTACTCCTGTTAGCATGTTAGCATTCCTTCTGGGCTCCACCCAACAGTTACCTAGCAACAGCTGGTTAGGCCTGGCTTGCTATAAAAAAAAGGACTCTCTAAACTCTTTAACCCTTTTCTCTCTCTTTGACCCCCTCTGTCCCTCTCTCTCCTTCTCCATATCCCCTCTCTCCAAGTGTTCCCTGCCTCTTCTTCTCTCTCCCCTCTCTGTCTCTCTCTGTTTTTCTTTTAGTCTCTCTGTTTTTCTCTGTCTCTTTGTCTCTCTCTGTCTCTCCGTCGCTGTTTCTGCCTATCTCTGTTTCTCTCTCCCTCCGTCTCTGTGTGTGTGTCCTTCTCTGTCCCCTCTCTTTCTCTGCTTCTACTCCTTTCTCAATCCCCCTTTCCATGCCTCCAAAAAGATATTCTAAACTAGACCTGTCATCATACGACTCATGCTTGGGGGGGGGATGGGTCCACTGAGGCACCCCCTTCCCATTATAACATACCTATACAAATATATCAACTCCATTCTTCATTTCATGATTAATATCTCCTAAAAATGTCCTTAATATCTTCAAACCCAAACTTGTAGTGATATAATTTAGGAGACACACATATGCACACATGTACACACATACACAAGCATGCACTCACACACACATGCACACACACATGCACAATCCATATACACACATACACACACACAAATGTACTTTATATAACTTTATAGTATAATGAGCTTTTGGGAGCAAAATCATCAGAATTAAGACATCTAGCTCAGATTATTTCACTTGAACAATTAGCTGAATGAACAGTTCTTTATTAGGCACAATAGGAAGCTTTATTCATTAAACTGACAACATTGTGTGTGAGGTGAAGACCATGGATACTTGAGGCTTATTACCCTCTTGACTTTTTAGTGCAGCAGCTTTGTGGTCACTTTGATATTTGTTTAAACTTATCTCTATTGGTGATTAGCTAGCTCTGTGGTGTGTGTAGAAATTCAAACCCAGAATGTCAGTTTCTAATTTGTAAGATGAAGGATAAAATACCTCCTATTCAGGATTCTTAAGGGGATCTTAACAGGATAATGTCTCAGAGCTCTCATTTTGGGGCTTGGCCCCTAGAAATGACCTCTCAGAATGAGCCCCAGAAACCATGCTGGTTGGGAAAATGACTGGTTGCTGAGCTTGTATAAATATGTAAATATAAAAGGCTAATGAAGAGCCACGTTTTAAGACAGGCTCAAGAAATGACTAAAATGTATACACTGTTGGATGGTAAAGGCAAGTAGGAATTTTGATAAATAATTAAAATACTTTCCCACATTTCTCCTGAAAGCTTAGACACCTAGATTAGAATGGACAACTCTTTTCCTAGCAGTGTTAAAACAAAACAGAAAAAAACACAAAGCAAAGTACTTCCCTTGATCATGCTTCTTCAACTGCTTATGTAAATGTTTCTGTTTATTAATTTATTAAAAAGTGATTAAATTTCTAGCCCCATTTGTGTGTTAAGCATACTCTGAAGCATCCAAATAGAAACTATTGCCATTCACCTGTCATTTAAAACACTCACAGGTTTGACTTTTCTCTTCCTTTTTTTCTTTTTTTTTATTTTATTTTTGATACTTTATTTACATTTCCAATGTTTCCCCTTTTCTAGGTCTCCTCTTTGGAACCCCACTATCCCCTCCTCATCCCCGCCACTTTGAGGTAATTCCACCTCCCACCCACCCGCCCACCCATTCCCATATTCCCTCCTTGACATTCCCCTTTCCTGGGGCCTCTAACGCCCTCAGGCCCAATGGCCTCTCCTCTCTCCCTGATGGCCAATGAGGCCATCCTCTGCCACAAATGTGGTCCGAGCCATGGGTCCATAGATGTGTACTCTTTGGTTGGTGGTCCAAATCCAAGACGACGGGGGGGGG
>CM052718.1:34393033-34481172 GCA_028551405.1 Uromys caudimaculatus | reverse complement strand
CCCAAGCTGAGGTTCCCGGCCGCCACCGGAAGTTGCTGTCTGTCAGTCTCTGTGGCCCGCGGAAAGTGGGCAGACTCAGTGAGCTCTGAGGTTTGTGTTGCCCCCGCTAGGGGCTTTTCCACGTTCCTGGGAGAGAAAATTTTCTCCCGGAGCTGCTTGACTATGGAATCCTAGTGTCCCAGGGAAAAGTTTCCTGCCTCAGCCACCCGTGTTGGGATCCAGGGGGGTTTAAGCCCGCCTACCTCGGTCCCTGTGTCTCGCGGGTTTGGGGCAGTTCCTGGTGAGCTGTGGAGCGTGTCTTTGGCCCTCTCCTGGCTCTTGCGATCTGAGAGGGATCTTTGTCCCGGTGCTGATTAGCTGTGGAGCCCTGTGGCCCAAGCTGAGGTTCCCGGCCGCCCAGCTGGTATGTACTTAACAGAGGTTATGACCACTACGAAGAATGTTTACTAGACCCAGGAGTAACAGTCTTCTTTGTGTGTTCTTTAATCTCCACAAGCTTCTCAGCAACTGTAAATAGAATAGGTGGTTTCTAAGATAGAAATTTGTTTTCCTACAGTCTTAAAGTTGGGAAGTCTCAGATTGGGATGCTAGTGTCTTCAAGTCCTGATGTAAACTCTGTCGAGCTATCAGACTGCAACTTTCTTGCTATATCATTACTTAGGCTTTCCTGGGTACCTTTATGTGGAGACAGACATAAAGAAACAATGTGAGAGAGAGAGAGAGAGAGAGAGAGAGAGAGAGACAGAGAGACAGAGACAGACAGAGAGACAGAGACAGACAGAGAGAGAAACAGAGAGAGACTGAGAGACTAAGAGAGACAGACACAGAGACACAGAAAAGGAGAGACAGAGAGACACACACAGAGAGACCGTTTCTATTTTTCATAAAGACATCAATTTTATACGATAATAGCCCAACCCCTGTAACCTCATTTTACCTTAATTATCTCCTAAAGGTCTTAAATCTAAGGGAAGTCACACTGGGGTTTCAGGCTTCAATATGTAAACTTTGTGGAAAAGTAATTCTGGTCACAGCAATCTACAATGGTATAATATGCTGTAACCATGTATAACAATAATCAGTAGACTATAATACCATTATTAAGTCTGATCCCAATCACTCTTATGCTGTCACAGTTTGGAGACTGTCTTGACCTTACTCTCTGAGATGAATTCCCATGGTCAGCAAAATATGCTAATTTATCAAGTAACATGAAAATCAGCTTATAGTTCACTCTTCTCATTTTACACAAGAAGCCTCTTGTCCCAAGCTGACATGAGCAGAAATAGAAATGTACCAATTAAATGACTGCTCTGTGTATCACATTCCTCATTGGGTTATGTTGGGTAGGAAGCAATTTTCTCCTCACTTATTTTCATGAACATACATGACTGAAATGTTGAAACCAAATACACATTAGTCAGTGTCTGTATCCAATATGATAGTGTTCATAATTTATCTTTTTTTTTTCCTTTATAGCCTGGGGTTTTTAAAAAAAGCATGAATGGAAAAATCTGGCAAAAGCACCAAATATTTATATACTACTTAGCAGTTTAAAAAGAACATGTATGCACTTGTGGAGGAGGTATGTTAGCTAGCTATTGCTGATTCACAGATAGCACTCTGAAATGCTAATTTCTCCCAAGATAATTCAACTGTTACATTACCTGTGGATTTAAGTAATTCCATCCACTAATTTTAGAACCTGAGCGTCTCTCCTATCCTTAGATGACTCTGAAAATCCAAAGCTTAATTTTTATTTTGTACTGTATTTCACATATAATTTTGACACATATTAAATTAATCAATCCACTTACAGCAATGAGAAACTTGAGGATGAGGATTTAGAGGTGATTACCTCACAGAAGGCCTGGGGTGATAGAGTTTATTTCTGAGCATCAGTGATCTGTCAGCACAGGAATCAGAGAGTTCTTTCCTGATGATTGGCAAATTTTCAGTTTTTAACAGGCTTCCCTGTCTCATACTGTTTTCTCTCTCCATTTTCAGCTTTGATATCTACTCCTCAGGTTATTACTTTCTCATTGCAGTGACACAGTATCATAAAGACTTAAGAACAATGGGGCAGAGGAATAAAAGTTCAAGAATACAATCCATCACCTCAGGCAAATCATGGTAGGAGCTTGATGTGACTGTTCACATTTCATCCACAGCCAGGAAGCAAAGAACAATGACTGAGAGTTTGCTACATTTTCCTGTTTATTCAGTCCATGGAAATTTACAATGCACATTCACCCTTCTCAGTTCAGGCAAGCAGATTCTCTCTCAGGCATCTTGGAGCTGTGGATCCTAGCTGATTCCAAATCCAGCCACCTGATTCGTCAGGTCATTTAGGATCCTCAGCGTGGGCTTCTTTTTTCCCTCCAATCAGTTTATTAACCATCATCTGAAAATTTCTAGCCATAAAGGAAACTACAATAAATATGAACTGTATTTATGTTAAAAACTTTGATCTTGATCAGAAGTTAAAAGACAACTCAAAGCCTGGGAGAAATGTATAGGTAGAATATGTAAAGAATTACTACAAATCAATAATAAAAAAGACATTTCTAAAAGGAGTTTAAACCTTGATAGGTACTTCGAAAACATACTTTGCGGTGATTGGCAACCATGAAATTGTGTTTAAGCTCATTTGAATAGGGAAAAGGAGAATTAAGTTCGCACTCAGACCATCACCTGTAGTCAGTCCACTAAGATGCAATGCTTCTGACAACACGTGTTATGGAAACTGTAGGACGGAAAGCTCACTCATCTTTTCTTAGGAGAATAGTCATAAGCATAAAGGAAGTCATCACTATCATAGCTGAACAACATAACTCCCATAGTGCAAAACTATCACCTCTAGACGCACAGCCAGAGGAAACGAGCAACTATTAGTACAAAGATTTCACATTATTCCCCGATGCCCTTGAGTTGGATCTTCATTTTTTTTTTTCCCCTAGCAGAAAATGAAGACTGAAGGAGAGGAGGAAAATGAAAACTTAGCAGCAGGAACTGAGTTTTAATTTACCCTCATACTTGTCCTTAAACACTTTAAAATGTTTTCATAATTATCTGTTGCCTTAGAGTTCAGATAAGGTCATCGATTTTGTTTAGAAAGAGGATCAGTAGATAATTGTAACAGTATGAACACATACTTTAGAGTTTCTTTCTGCAAGACAACTGCTCTCCAATCCTTTCACATTCTGGGAAATCCATCCATCCTAGACTTGAGACTGAACTATCAACAGATAAAACATACAACAGGATAACCACGCTACAATCCACAGACACAAAGAAACTGGGTAATAAGGAGGGCCGAAGAGAGGATGTGCAAATGTTACCCAGAAGGGGAAACTAAATAGTCATCTGAGGTAGATGGAGAGAAGTGGGGGCTGTCTTAGTCTCTGTTCCCTGCCATTAGATCCATCTCCCTTACTTGGACTGCCTGGTTGGAACTCAGTGGAAGAGGATATGCTTAGACCTGCTGGGACTAGATGTGCCTTGGTAGGGTGGGTACCCATGGGAGCTTTCCTTCTCTAAGGAGAAAAAGAGAGAATAATGGGGAAGGGACTTGTAAGAATGGGACTGGGAAAGTTGAGTGGTGCTGTGATTGGGATGTGAAGCAAATTAAAAATTAATTAATAAATCAATTAAGGAAAACAGACAAACAAAAAATAGCAGATATGATAATTTAACTTACTTTTAAAATATAAGGCAAAAGATAATACTAAGTAAGATATAGAAAGTACAGAAATGTTGACTACTTAAAGTAAATGATTAGAAAAAAATCTGCTGTGTGAAGGAGATAGTTCATAATGTAAAAACACTGATCATGAGTTCTGTGTAGGGTGTTCTCTAAAGCATGGAGCAGCAGAAAGGTTCAAAGAAAAAGGACAAGTGCAAAATTAATAAATAAAATAGAAACAGGAGAGCTCTTATAAATAATAAAGTTTACTCCAAACAAAAATAGAATAAACTGGATAAATTTAGAAACTTTATTAAAACTGTTACTGTAAAATAAAGAATTGTTACACTATTTCTCAAATATACAAAAGTATTTAGCAAACTAAATTTGCAGCCACATTAAAAAGTGTAAAGAAAAAATAAAGTACAAAAGTGGAGAGTTAATAGTTTATAATTATTTTATAATTATTAGTAGGTGTGGTATGATTTGTTTATAGAAACCTAAACACACCAAGCAAAGCACTCTTGAAGGATACATACTATTTTAAAAGTAAGTAACCTTGGTTAATTCTTCAAACATTTTCTATAATGTATTTTTGCCATATACACTACTATCTTCCAACTCTTCCCTTATCTATCCCTAACTACCACCCAAACTTGTATCCTCTTTTTTAAGGTGAAAACTATCAAGTCCAAGATTGACCTATCAAGGGCCACAACCTTAAAGAAAGCTCCTCAGTTAGATGGAATACTT
The DNA here is from genome assembly GCA_028551405.1 of Uromys caudimaculatus. Lineage (NCBI taxonomy): Eukaryota > Metazoa > Chordata > Mammalia > Rodentia > Muridae > Uromys > Uromys caudimaculatus. Next base: position 34,476,734 of record CM052718.1, on the reverse strand, counting down.
CATGCCCACCTCTACCTACATTCTTGGATTCTTTTCTAGCATAAGTTTGTACAGGTTTTCTTCATACTGTCATAACTACTGTGAGTTCAAATGTGAAACTGCCTCATTTTGCCAGGAAACAGTTTCCTTATAGTTCTCTACTACTGGTTCGTACAATCTCTCTCTTATTCTGCAATAATTATAGAGCTTTAGGAGAGGGTAGTTTGATACAGATGTCTCATATAGGGCTCAGTACTCCGTATTATCTTATTGTAGTTTCCCTGACCAGTTGTAAGTCTATTTGTTAATCACCAACTAGTATCTACTGAAAAATAAGCTCCTCTTTTTCATGAAAGCTAAGGCTATAATAATCTCAGAGTGCAGCAATTAGAAGCTGGTTTGATTCTAAATCCATTTAGCAAAATAACAGGAGGTTCTCTCTAGAAGCTATGAGATCTATTGAGCCACAGGTTCTTGGCCCTAAAATAGTACCACATACAGGTTTCATTACTTGGAATGGGCCTTAAATCTAAACAGAATATGGTTGGTTATTCTCATAATATTTATACCACTACCTCACAGGCAGGCATATCTTGTCAGGCCAGCCATTACTGTAGCTCATAATACTCACAGCTGGATAAGATTTGTAATTACTTTTCTCCTCCAGTAGAATGCATAATACCTTCCAATACATAAAAGCTAGTCAGTGAGTATGAAGATCCCAATATAGCACCAGTTTGATTTCTCTGTGTCCTATGACTGAAGTACATGGGTCTTCAGTAGTAGAGTCTTGATGTCAAGCTTTGGAGGATAACAGAAAGCAATGGCAATAGATTGCAATGTTTGGGGGAAGTCTATAGAAGCTTATTAGTCAGCATCTCCAAAAGAGAAATCCCATTTCTTATAGTGGCCTGTTTATTCATTAACCTCTGGTATGAAGAATAGGCATAATAGAGTAATTCCAGTTAAATTATTTTTATATATGTGTACTTATATATTTTTGGAGGCTCCTATAGTAGTAGGTTCCCATATGACATTTCCCAAAAGGCTTTAGTGTTAGTTTTACTTCTTTGTGCTCCCTCTTCTACCCTTCCCAATGCCATTTATCCCGTTACATTTTGTTAGATTTCCTCTCCCTTAAAATCCCCAGCTTTCTGACCTCTACTAGTATTCCAAATGAAAAATACATATCTAAAAACTCAAAGCTTGCATGTAAAAATAAGAGCAGACACATGACACTTGTCTTTCTGGGTTACCTCACTCAGAATAATTTGTACAAAAAGAAAAAGAAAAAAATGAAAGGGATACAAATAGAAAACTTCAAAATATCCTTCTTTTCAATGACATGCTGCTATATATATTGGAGGTCATAAAGATGCCACCAGAAAACTAGAGCTAGAGACCACTTTATGCAAAGTGGCAGAACAGAAAATTAACACAAGAAAGGCAGTATCCTTTCTCATGTCTACACACATTTTATGAAGTGCAGCCTCTAAAATGTGGCAGTTGTATCTAAAGAAGAGATTAATTCATGTCATCTGTGCACAAGACAAGATAATGAAGCTGCTTTTTAAAAAGCTCTTAAGCCATTCACAAGATGTCATTCACAACTGACGCCACTTTCCTTCTCTACAGAGAGCATATTTTTCCTTTAGTACCAGACATATCACTGTTTCTACACTTTAACTACCAGAAAAAAAGTTGCTATTTTGGAGCTAAGTGGTTGTCTTATTTAGGGTTTCCATTGCTGGGAAGAGGCACCATGACCAAAGCAACTCTTATAAAGGACATTTAATTCAGGCCTGTCTTAGAGCTTCAGAGGTTGAATCCATTATCATCATGGCAGGAAGCATGGCGTCCAGGCAGCCATGGTGCTGGAGAAGGAGCTGAGAGTTCTGTATCTTTATCCAACTGCAGCCAGGGGAGGCTGACTCTTTCACACTGGGCAGAGCTTGAGCACTAGGAGCCCTCAAAGCCTGCCTGCACAGTGACACATTTCCTCCAACAAGGCCACACCTCCAAATACGAGCACTTCCATTGGCCAAGCATATTCACACCACCACAGTGGTATAAATAAGACACATTTTTTGCCAAGTCTCTGTGAATTAATTCTGACAATCTAATTGTGCATAAGGTATAACTTCTCCATATGTGCTTTCTCTTTCCACATAGAAACTTTATACGGATACTAGTAGCATGTCACAAAACTCATCTTTTTAAATTGTATGATTTGATTGTTTACTATGGTCATTAAAATTTGCAATAATCAGTACTAAATGATTCTAAAACACTTTAATTATCCCACAGAAACCACATCTTTTGGCAATCATTTCCCATTCTCCACTCCCCCTGCCCCCTGAGGACACTAATCTACTATCTTCTCCTAAAGATTTGCTTGAACAGGACATTTCATAACAGCACATTCATACTTTATTATGTGTTCTCAGGATTCATTCACTCGTGTTGGAATAGTCATCCTTTTATACACAAATACCATTCCATTGTATGGATAAGGATGTTTTATTTATCTCTTCCTCACTTACTGGACATTTGAACTATACACTGTTTGGGAAATTCTAAATAATATTTCTTCCACAGCCAGACAATATGCAGAGAAGGAGACCTTGGAACATTCTTCCCTAAAGGGAATATCTCCATCAATTCCCTCTCCTCGAAGTTACCCTGTGGTAAAAGAGACAGAAAGAATGGAAGAGCCAGATAGTCTGCAAAACACCAAGGAAACAGGCCTTCTAAACATAGCAGGACCAATCCACATATGAAGCCACAGAAATTGAGATGGTATGCACAGGGCCTGCATGGGTCTGGCCAGATAGGATCCTAGCACAAAAAGGAGAAGTGGACACATGCACCATCCCTAATCCAGAAACTGTCTTCCATTGAGAACCACTTGCAAGTAAAGAAAAGTAGCATTCTGCAGTGAGTCTCACTCAGGAAACAAACTACTCTTAAGGGTAGGCTGCATGCCCAGCAGGAGATGGCCAAGAGAAAAATAACTCTATGACATCTTGGGAGGATGGTCTCAAAATGTTGTGTCAAGGTATTTTTTTTAACTCCATGGGTTCTTTGCATATATGTATGGCCTCCAGTTTTGTGTTTTATGGGATTTCTGCAATGTGAATGTGTCTGTCCCTGCATTTATGTGTTTCCTATGCTTTTTCTTTGGTACTTTTCTCTGTGTTTGTTTGTGTTGTCCTATTTTGATTGGCATCAGGACTTTTTGTTTGTTTGCTTGTTCATCTTTTTTAATTTTTATTTTACTATTATCCTTTAAGAGCCTTTTAAAAAATTCATTAAGTTAGGTTTTTTACTTTATCTTTTACTTTGCATCCCTATCTCATCTTCCCCTCCCTTCTCTCCTCCCAGTTCCTTTCTCTTGCCTCCTGTCTCTTCCCATCTACCCCTCCTCACCTTCTCCTCAGAAAAGGAGAGGCCTCCGATGGATATCAACCAGCCTTGGCATATAAAGTTGCAGTAAGATTAGTTTCATCTTCTTCTATTGAAGCTAAACAAGACAACCCAGATAGGGAAAAGCAGTCCAAAGGCAGGCTATGTATTCAGAGACAGCTCCTGCTTAAGTTTTAGGAGTCCCACAGAAGACCCAGCTGCACAACATATGTTCAGAGGGCCTAGGTACGACCCATTCATGCTAGACTCCTATCTGCAAGTATACCAGATTACCATTAATGGTGTCAGCAGTAAGCTCCCTGTCATGAAATGGGTCTCAAGCTGGGCCAGTCATTGGTTGGCCTTTCCATCAAATTCTGCTCCATCTTTACCACTACACATCTTGTAGACTGGACAAATTGTGGGTCTAATGTTTTGTGGCTTAGTTGGTTTCCTAATACCTCCATTGGAAGTCTTGCCTGGTTAAAAGAGATGGCTCGTTCAGGTGCCATATTCCCCTTTGCTAGGAGTCTTAGCTAGGGTCAACCTCATAGATTCCTGGAAGTTTCTATTGTCCTGGGTTTCTAGCTCAAGTGTTTTTAGTATCATGTGGCATAAGGATTTCCTTTTTTGGTCCAGTCTATTTTGAGTTCTGTAAACTTCTTCTATATTTATAGGCATCTCTTTATTTAGGTTAGGGAAATTTTCTTTTATGATTTTTTTTGAAAATACTTTCTGGGTCTTTCAGCTGGCAATCACCTTCATCTATTCCTAATACTCTTAGGTTTGATCTTTTCATAGTATCCCAAATTTCCTGGATGTTTTGTGTCAGAAACTTTTTAGATTTAACATTTTCTTTGACCTATGTATCAATTTCTTCTACAGTATATTTTACACCTGAGAGTCTGTCTTCTATCTCTTATATTCTGTTGGTGATGCTTGTACCTGTAGTTTCTATTCTCTTACCTAGGTTTTCCATTCCCACGATTCCCTCAATGAGTGTGTCTGTCTGTCTGTCTGTCTGTCTGCCTGTCTCTGTGTGTCTGTGTTTTATTGTTTCTATTTCTATTATTGTGTCTTGAAGAGTTTTACTCATTTCCTTCACCTGTTTGACTGTATTTCCTTGTATTTCTTTAACGAATTTATTCATTTCCTCTTTAAAGGCCTCTATCATCTTTACAAGATTGAATTTAAGGTCATTTTCCTGTGGTTCAGCTGTGTTAAGAGATCCAGGGCTTGCTATGATAGGTTAGCTGGACTCTGGTGGTGCCATATTGCCCTGGCTCTTGTTGAGTGTCTTATTTTGCTGGCCTTCAGCCATCTCATTGCTCCTGGTACTGTCAGACCTCTGGGAATGTAGGCAGAGTTGAAGGCCATAAAATGGAACTCAGAGTACCTGATGCAATTACCACTGTTGGGTATGCCTTAAGGATACTTAAAAAGACACGGACTTGGGGGGATCTTAACCTGGTTGTTCCTGCTGCTGGTAGGCTGCAGGGAATGAGGCAGAGCAGTGGGCTAGAAAATGGAGGACAGAGGACCAGGTGCAGCTTACTAGTTTTAGGTGTGCCCAAGAGGACCTTAGCAGGAAATGACTTGCAGGCAGGGATCTTACCTGGCTATCTCTGGTCACAGCAGGTCTCCAGGAATAGAGGCAGAGTTGTGGGCCAGAAAATGGAGCTCAGGGAACAGCAAGCCTGTTCTTTATTAATAAGAGACAGAAAGGGGGTGATCCAGATGAAAGGGTTATTAAGGAGGAACTGGAAGGAGTTGCGGGGAACCTGAAATTACAATATATCATAGAAAAAAAATCTATTATATAAATAAATGCTTTTATGAACATTCATGTAAAACTTTCTGTATGGACACAGGATTTCAACTGTTTACAGAAACTTCACTATTTGACATTCTCACAATGTATAAGAGCTTCAATTTCCCAAATGTTTCCCAGAACTTCCTACTGTCTGACGTTTACTCCAGCCTTCCAAGTGAACTTAAAGTGATGTTACATATATGGGTTTTGGGTACTAGAGATGATGTTCAAACAAGGTTATATTGAGGAGTGTAGTTACCCCTTTATTGACATGTTTCCAGGTTCTTATTATTCACCTGAAAAACGTAGATAACATTGACTTGTGTGTATACGTGTGTATGTATACTATTCCTTCATATGTATAATGCTTATATTAATTTATGGTCTACACACAGTAATAGATTAGAAACAACATACAATAAGACATAATAACTACAATGTACCTATTATAAAAGCTATATGAATGTTGTTTGTTTCTATACTCCTGTTGAATTCGTCAAAAAAAGATATTACCATTCTCAGATCTTGATTTCTCCCTGGTAGCTAAAACTTCAAAACATAGAACTACAGCTAAAGGAGAACCACAGTATATATAATGTTTAAATCAAAACCAACCCACATTGTACTGTTATTGTTATTATTACTGTTACTGTTATAAATAAAATAGGATGGACAGGGTTCTTAATTATAAAAATGAAAAAACTGTAAGATAAAAAACTTTTCTGAATAAGGGAGCTAAAGCTCTTGCTGCAAACATATCAGGACCCTGATAGGATCTAAAGAATGGATGGGGGATATAGCTTAGAGACAAGAAGTAGCTTTCTTGAGAGGCTAAGAGATGAGAAAAATGGAATGCTAGCACATGGAAATGCATAGGAGAGTCAGCTGCCTCTGGTGTTCTAGGTGAACCAGGTACCCAAGCCCAGCCACGCCACTGCATCTCTTACCATTGCTTAGTAACAAGCAAAAGAATCCTGCTTATGTCATTTATCTCAGACTCAGTGTCATGAAGGAGACATGTGATCTGCCTGCCATATGTCATTTCTCTGATGGCATTTGGGAAAAAATTATTTATCTCCACTTAGTTTTTCTGGGCACACTAGAATGAAAATTTTCATTGTAGATAACATATGTAAGAGCACACAATACAGTTTTTATTTGCAGTAGGTGGCAATTAACATAGAGCCACATAGGTCAAAATGCAGAGAATAAGAGACTATTGCATTCTCAGTTCTAAATGTGACATCTACACCACAAGTCCTCCTCCCAAGGTTCAGGAGTCAAGAAGAGGAGGCAGAAAAAGTATTAAGAGCTACATGTGATGGATTTTTATGAGGAAAAAAATTTGTCGACACAAAATGACAGTTTCACTTATGAAATCACAATGATTGCAACAACACACCTTAAGACCTCTGCAGACACCAGCCTCGAAAGGGAGAGGTGAGCATCATTACCACCTCTATCAAGACCCATTGGCAATTGGTAGCTGCTGGGGAAAGGGGAGTCAGGTTTCAAGGGTGTATCCCCTCATATGTCAGCCATATAACACAACAGAGAATACGTTGTGATACAAAATGGACTTGATGGGAGGGTGGATTGTGTTTAGAGAGGACATAAAGGGACTAGGGAAGGCTGGGAGGTATGCGAAGTTATGGGGGAGGGACTGAATATCACCAAAACACTTTGGATGAAATTCTCAAAAAATGAATAAAGAAGTGAGAGAAAGAAAAAGATAAAAGCTTACCAAAAAAATTATAATTCACCTAGTCTATGGTGGTATTCAGCAACAACAAAATTGTTAAAATTCCCTGAGGTACTTCTGGCTGGAGAAGCACTGGTTTGGAGAAAACATTTGCACCTAATTTTCCTGGCCTTGCTCTTTTGCAAAGCTTCCATTTGCAGGTAATTTAAGTGTGGGCACTGCAAATTCACGAGAGGCACAGCAGGGGGTGGGGGTGGGCACTTGCTAAGAACCTCTGGAGAGGAAGTAACTGTCTGACAAAGGGAAAAGCATTCAAATAGAAAATTTATCTTAAAAATCACCACAGCACTTAAATAGACTCCTGACTTGGAAACAAGAGAACAATTTTCAAACATCTCAATAAACACTGCACTTAGCTAGCTGTCAAATATACAAACACACTAATTTTCCATTCTAATTATTTCAGGATGTTTTTCCTCAGTTGCATGATTATGTGGCTAGCAATCCTAATTTGATGCTTGTATCAATTGATACTTAAGTTAGTAAAAATGCTGCAAGCCTTGCAGTCCACAATTATGGCCAATGTGCTTACTAACGATGCTTGCCCGTGCACATTTATGACTCACACACTTGAGTAAAATCTTTAGAAATAATTCACAAAACAATAGCATCTTCTAAACCCAACAGGACTGATATAGATGTGATCTCATAGTCTGTAACAACATGTACAAAACCTGAATATTTCCAAATCAGACAAAAATGCCAAAGTAGAGGAGAAGTGAACACCAAGTCTGACCCATAGCCAAGAAGCTATTTCCAATTGATACCTGCTGGAAAAGGAAAAATCGGTTTTCTCCAGTGGAGTGTCACTTGGTCTATCAACCACATTCCAAAGCAAGCCCCATGTCTAGGAATAGTAGGTTGACACAAAACAGGCTCCATGTTCATGTAGGGGAGGGTGTCTGTGTGTATATGTATGCATATGTATGTATATATGTATGTATATATGTGTGTGTGTATGTCTGCATATGCTTTTTGTTTTATTTCATATTATTGGCTATTTAAAAGATGTCTGTTTTGATTTTATTCTTTTCTTTTTGTTGTTCTTCGTTTGTATATGTGAGAGAGACAGAAAAAAGAACATGAAGTTGAATGGGTATGGATGCAGGGAGATCAGAGAGGGGTTGGTGGAGAAAGAATATTGTCAAAAATATTGTATGAATGAACTTAATAAAAAACAAAAAGTAATAATAAAATTTTAAATAAATTTAAAGAGATGTAAAACTAACTCAAATAGTTTATATATTTAAAGTATGAAACATGTTGGCTTGATATAGGTATAAGCCATGTGTCATGTTTTCACACACTATTTAACACATCTATCACCATGCACATTATATTTCGGCTCCCCAGAACGTGGTGATCATGCAAATAAAAGTTTCTCTTGTGATTATGCCTTCTCAGTTTCCTCACAGACTCAGCCTCTGAAAAGAAACAGTCTACTCTGTTTCTGTGAGTCTGAAGATTTTTGGACTTCACAAGTGGCAAATACAGCATTTGCCTTCCAATATTTGGTTTAATCCATTTAGCAAATGCCCTCTGGGTTCTTCCAAATTGGCATAATTCTTTACTGTTACAGCAGAATAATACTCCATTACATATGCTTTCTCTATATTTTCTTTTTCTACTTCTGTTACCTTGTTCTCTTATGTTGGCTACTGTGGTTAATTCTACAATGGACTTGAAAACACGGATTTCTCAAGATTCTGATTTTTGTTTCTTTGGATATACAATCAAAAGTAGAATAGCTGGATCATAAGATAACTCCATTTTTAAGCTTCTGGGAGACCTGCCAGAGTTTTCATAGAGAGGTTCTCTTTAGTCCACACCAAAGCTAATACTTTTTAAAATATAGGCATTTTGAAGACATAAAGTGATTATATGCCTTCGTTGTGTTTAGCATTGTTTATTTTCAATGGTGTTGGGCACCCTTGTAAGAACCAGCTCGTACATGTAAACCTTCTTTGGAGAGATCATTTGTCAACTTATCTACCACTTAGATTCATTTGTTAAAATTTGTTTGTTTTCTTTCAATTAAATTGTGTGTATTCTTTTTAAATATTACATATTAACCCTTAATAAAATAGATGGTACCATGAGGTGCTGAGAAGAAGGTACATTCGAACACATGGGTACAGGAGAAATTTTCCTGAACAGAACATTAATGGCTTATGCTCTAAGATCAAAAATCAACAAATGGGACCTCATAAAATTGCAAAGCTTCTGGAAGGCAAAGGACAGTGTCAATAGGACAAAACAGCAACCAACAGATTGGGAAAAGATCTTTACAAGCCCTACATCCAAGGAAGCTAATATCCAATATATACAAAGAAATCAAGAAATTAGACTCCAGAGAACCAAATAATCCTATCAAAAATGGGGAACAGAGCTAAACAGAGAATTCTCAACTGAGGAAACTTGAATGGCCGAAAAGCACCTAAAGAAATGTTCAGCATCCTTAGTCATCAGGGAAATGCAAATCAAAACGACTTTGAGATTGCACCTCACACCAGTCAGAATGGCTAAGATCAAAAACTCAGGTAACAACAAATGCTGGTGAGGATGTGGAGAAAGAGGAACACTCCTCCATTGCAGGTAGAATTGCAAACTGGTACAAGAACTCTGGAAATCAGTCTGGTTACTCCTCAGAAAATTGAACATAATACTTCCTGAGGACCCAGCTATACCATTCCTGGGCATATACCCAGAAAATAGTCCAACATGTAATAAGGACACATGCTCCACTATGTTCATAGCAGCCATATTTATAATAGCCAGAAGCTGGAAACAACCCAGATGTCCCTCAACAGAGGAATAGATACAGAAAATGTGGTACATTTACACAATGGAATACTACTCAGCTATTAAACACAATGACTTCATGAAATTCGCAGGCAAATGGATGGAACTTGAAAATATCATCCTGAGCAAGGTAACTCAGTCATAAAAGAACAAACACGGTATGTATTCACTAATAAGTGGATATTAGCCCAAAAGTTCAGAATACCCAAGATTCAGTTCACAGCAACAGTTAGACTGAGGGTGGGATCTCAGATGGAGGAATTGGAGAAGGGACTGAAGGAATTGAGGGAGTTTGTAGCCCCATGGAGGGAGTAACAGTGTCACCCGGCCAGGTGCCTCAGAGTTCCTGGGGACTGGACTACCAACCAAAGAGTATATACATGGAGGGACCCATGGCTCTGGCCGTGTTGGACATTAGTGGGAGGAGTGACCCTTGATCCTGTGGTGATTCGATACCCCAGTGTAGGGAAATGACAGGGTGGAAAGGCGGGAGTCGTGGTAGAGGGTAGAAAGGTAGGAGGGTGGGGGGCACCCTCATAGAGGCAGGGGAGGGGGGATAGGATAGGGGGTTTCTGGATGGGAGACCTGGAAAGGCGATAACATCTGAAATGTAAATAAAGAAAATATCCAATAAAAGGGAAAAAAAGGAAGACTATTTAAAAGATAAAGTGAACATCAGATGTGGAGCACCCCTTTAACACCAGAACATGGGACACAGAAACAAGAGGATCCCTGAGTTCGAGGTCAGCCTTGTCTACAAAGCAAGCTCCAGGACAGCCAGGGCTACATAGAGAAACCCAAATAACAATAATAGCAATAACAACAATAATAATAGTATAAGATGAAGCACAACCAGAGAGATTGCTCAGTGATTAAAAGCACTTGCTGCCAGCCTCAGCTTGATCTTCAGGTCCCGCATGATCGAAAACAAGAATGGACTTCCACAAGGTGTTCTCTGACTTTTACATGTGTGCTGTGGCAGACACATGCCATTGCCCATCGTGTAAATAAATAAATAAACAAACAAACAAACAAACAAAAATACATGATTTGTAAATATCTTCTTCCATTTTGTATGTTGTATTTTAATTTTATGGTTTATTTGATATGTAGAAGCTTTTAAATTTAGTTCATTGTTTTAGTAGTAGGTCAGGTACTGGCCACATTAGTATACCCCATGCCTAATATGTGTTAAATGGTAGGTTTGAAGCTTACCAATGCAAACATAATTTGTAGAAATATTTTTTGTATGAAAAAAACACTATTTGTAATGTCTGTCAAAATTACATAAAATAATATCAATTTTACATAATTACATAAAATCAATATCAAAACAAATATCAATTGTACATTATGTACTAAAAATGGACAATCCAGAAAATTAAGAAAACAATTCATGAAGTTAGCTGAGAGATGTGGCATTGTTTTCTCTAACAATTTGAACAGACACAACAGTACTGCATTTTCCTTTCTTGGGAAAACTCTTTACAAGTGACTCATTGATAAGTCAGAGTTTCTGTGTCTGGTTCGGTTTTAACAGGTATGGCTTACAGAGGTCTAGCCTATCCAAAGTAATCTGCAGATCCAGTGCTACCCTAGCACATGTCTAATGATGGAGATGGGGAGATTGCTCAGTGGTTAAGACAGCGTACTCCTCTTACAGAGGAACGGAGTTTGATTCCCAGCACCCAGACTGGGTAGCCCCTAATGGATTGGAATTCTAGATCGAGTGTATCCATTACCCTCTTCTGGCCTCTATGGATGCCTGCACTCAGGTGCATGTACATGTATTTGCACTGACATTCAGAGATAACACATAATTAAAAAGACATCTTTTAAAAATCAAGAATGATGCAGAGCAACTGTTTATAGTGAAGCAGAAATGATGCAGTGAACAATGTTGTGTTCTCTTGAGAAGTTCTTCCCAATTCATTTGTTTTAGCTGGCATACAAAAAAAATTGGGTTTCATTATGACATTGTCACGAATATGTATCACTGTCCTCTGCACATTTACCTTGGTTATCCACACACACACATACAGAGACCACTGCATGGTCTCTTCCTTCCTCAAAATAGCCCTGCTTCTGCTTTTGGTTTCTGTTGCATTGATATTCAGTTCATATCCCTGCCCTGATTTCCTTTGAGGAATAATCTCTCAATTTCATGCCATCTTACTGGACCATTTATAAAGATCTAACACCTTTCTCCAGCTGAAAAGTAAATGAACTCTCAAACAAGTCCGTCTGACTGTCCATCTTGTGAATGTGAATATATGCAGAGTTAATTCAAAAAGTAACTGGAATCAACCCATGTTGTTCAGTTTCTGCTTAAATCATTAGGTTAGACCCCCCCCCCCCATTTCAGAAGACCAGCTGTTTCATTTCCTTGTGATTTTGTCTGGTACCTGATTTAACACATTTATATTGGGGTTAAATATTTGCTATCTGTTTCTGTTGACTTGCACCATCCAGCAAACTCTAATCAAGTTAGCAGTATGTGATTAAATATGCAGCAGTGGCTTCAGACAGTATCATTTCTCCCTGGCTCTAGACGCCATGCAAAGACTCTGTCATCCAAGCATTTGCTCAGCCCCTACCCTCAGCTGCTTTGATGGTTTTCGTTTTTTTTTTTTTAATTGGAAGATACTTAATCCCTTTTGAGTAAGGTGGTTTTGTTTGTATGAGTGCACAGTTGTTATGTCAAAGAGTGAGTTTCATTCTGATATTTTCATTCGTGTTTATCACAGACTTTGCTCATCTTCACACCCTACTCACAGACCTTTTCTTCCATTCTACTTTTTTTGCCATATATTCCTAAGACTCAGGAGAGGAATAAGGTATTTCTCTTCTTTTAAGAGCTGAGGACCCCCTGTACCTTGGCCAGTTGTGTATCTCTATGTTAATCGCCATCTCCTGGAAATAGAATTATCTCAGATGAGGATATGTCTTCCAAGGCCAGTCATTATTGTAGCTCATGGAGTTCACAGCTGGCTGTTAATTAATGATTACTTCTCTCCTCATATGGCTTACATAGCACCTGCCAGCATTATGAAAGTTAGCACGTAAGTGTGAAGCTTCCAAATCAGTAACACTTGTTATCTTCATGTTCAAGGATGCGGTGTCTTCAGCAATGGGTTTTTAGAGTTAAGTCCTAGAGGAGGACTAAGCACAGGAGCAGCACCTATAATGTTTGGGGCTTCTATGGAACCTCACTTGTCAACACCTCTAAAACACGTTCCCATTTCCACCATCACCTGTCCACTGATGTTGAGGAAGGGAATTGCAGTTCTGTATAGGGATGGGTAAATAACACTAAAGACCTTTAGAAATAGATATATGGAAACCTCCTACTATAGAAGCCTGTGTGTGTGTCTTTGTGTGCGTGTGTGTGAAGAGTTAAAATCGAGTTACTTTGTGTATTTTTCAATCTATCTTGTAAGTATTTAGAGTAATGAGTTTTATGATGACACTTCCCTACATATTTATCAATAGACTTCCTTCTTGTCCCTCTCCTGTTCCACTTTTCTCATCCCATCCCCCCTTCATCTTATTGATCTTACTCACAAGGACTGCCCCCTTTGATTTCACGTCATATGTATCCAATTACTCACACAATTCGCGCGCGCACACACACACACACACCTTACAATCTCTTCCTCTTCTCTTGTGGTCTCCTTTCTAGTTTCTTGACTGATTGCAGAGACCAAAATTCACAAAAATTGTCACAGTAAATCAGTTCTAAATGGATTGTCCCCATGAAGTTCCTCCCCTTAGGGCTCAGGGAACCCTGTGGAAGAGGAAGGAGAAAGGTTGTAAGAGCCAGAGGGAAGAGACAACACTAAAGAAACAAGGCCCTCTAAATACAGCAGGACCAACTGTGGCAACATGCTGAAGGCCTGAATTGATTTGGGCCAGACAGTAACCCCAATATTGATAGGAGAAGTGGACACAAGCTCCCATCCAAAACACAGAAACAATTTCCAATTGATAACTGCTAATAGAGGAAAACTTAGGTTTCTCCACTGGAGTCTCACTGGGTAAATAAGCCTCTCTTAAGAGTAGATCCTCACTTATGAGTAAATACATATCATGTATGTCTGTTTGGATCTGAGTTATGTCACTCAGGATATTTTCTAGTTCCATCTATGTGCCTGTAAAATACATGATGTCCTTGTTTTTAATAGCTGAGTAGTATTCCATTGTGAAAATGAAACACATTTTCATTATCCATTCATTAGTTGAAGGACATCTGGGCTTGTTTCCAGTTTCTGGCTGCTATGAATAAAGCTGCTATGATCATAGTTTAGCAAGTGTCCTTGTGGGACAATGGAGCACTTTTTTAATATATGCCCAGGAGTGGTATAGCTGGGTCTTGAGGGAGAACTATTTCAAATTTTCTGAGAAACTACTAAATTAATTTCTAGAGTGGTTGTACAAGTTCGCACTTCCAGGAGCAATGGGGGAGTGCTTCCCTTGCCCCACACCCTTGCCGGCATGTGCCCTCCTTTGAGAGTTTTCATCTTAGCCATTCTGGTGAATGCGAGGTGGAATTTCAGAGTAGTTTTGATTTGCATTTCCCTATTGACTAAGGTCATTGAACATTTCTTTAAGTGTTTCTTGGCCATCTTAGATTCCTCAGCTGAGTATTATCTGTTTAGCTCTGTACCCCACTTTTAAATGGGTTATTTAGGTTGTTGGTGTCTAAATTCTTCAATTCTTTATAAATTTTGGACATTAGCCCTCTGTCAGAAGTAGGTTTGGTCAAGATTTTTTTTCCCGTTCTGTAGGCTGCTGTTTTGTCCTATTGACAGCACACTTTGCCTAACAGAAGGTTTTCTCGTTCATGACATCCCATTTATCAATTATTGATCTTAAAGCCTGAACCATTGGTGTTCTGTTCAGGAAGTTGTCTCCTGTACCAAATCTATTCCCTACTTTCTTTTCTATTAAATTTAGTTAATCAGGTTTACATTGAGGTCTTTGATCCACTTGTATTTGAGTTTTGCACAGGGTGAAAATATGAATCTATTTGCATTCTTTTACATGCAGACATCCATTTAGACCAGCATCATTTGTTGAAGAAACTCTCCCTTTTCCATTGTATGGTTTTGCTTCCTTGTCAAAAATCAAGTGCCGGTAACTATGTGGATTTATTTCTGGGTTTTCAATTCAATTCCATTAATCAACCTGTCTGTTTCTACACCATTACCATGCAGTTTTTATTACTATTGCTCCATAGTACAGCTTGAAGTCAGTGATAGTGATATCTCCAGATGTGCTTTTATTATACAAGATTGTTTTCTCTATCCTGGGTTTTTTGTTTTTCCATATGCAAGTGAGAGTTTTTCATTCAAGGTCTGTGAAGAATTGTGTTGAAATTTTGATGGAAATTGCATTCAATCTGTAATTGCATTCGGTAAGATGACCATTTCCAATATGTTTATCCTACTGATTCCTGAGCATGGGAGACCTTTCCATCTTCTGATATCTTCTTCAATCTCTTTCTTCAGAGACCTATATTTCTTGTCATACTGGTCTCATACTTGCTTTGTTAGAGCTACACCAAGGTATTTTCATATTATTTGCTGGTAAGAGTGTAAACTTGTACAACCACTCTGGAAATCAATTTGGTAGTTTCCAGAAAACCATTCCTGGGCATATACCCAAAAGATGCTCCATTGTCCCAAAAGGACACTTGCTAAACTATGTTCATAGCAGCTTTATTCATAATCATTAGACACTGGAAACAATGCAGATGCCCCACAACCAAAGAATGGATAAAGAAAATCTGTTTTATTTAAAGAACAGATTACTGGTCAGCTATTAAAAAACGAGAACATCATGACTTTTGCATGCAGATGGATGGAACTAGAAAATATCATCTTGAGTGAGGTAACTCAGACCCAAAAAAGACATGCATGATATGTTCTCACTTATAGGTGGATAGTAGTCATAAAGTAGAGGAAAATCGTGCTGTAATCCACAGGCCCAAAGAAGTCAAATAACAAGGAAGGTCCAAGGGTATATGCTTGAATCTTACTCAGAATGGGAAATAAAATGGACTTTGGAGGGGGTTGAGGGAGGGAAGTGGTTGGGAGAGAGGAAAGGGAGGGGAACAGGTATGGGGATCAGTTGTAGGGAGTGTCGAGAAAAGAGAACTGAAATTGGCTGCAGACATGGGGGTGGCATCTCTTGGATGTGCCAGAGACCTGGGATTGGCCTGGGGGAGACCCCATGGAATGAATGAGGAGGACTCTAACTGAGACTTTTAGCATTGAGGGATATGGAGCCTGAAGTGGCCACCTCCTATAGCAAGGCAGGACTCCTAGTAGAGTGATAAGGACACCAACCCACCCACAAAACCTTCAACCCAAAATGTGTCCTGTCTACAAGATATGCAGGGACAAAGATGGAACAGAGACAGAGATGCAGGGAATGGCCAACCAATGACTGGCCAAACTTGAGATCCATCCCAATCTGCTGCCTGCCTATGGATCCTGTTCCCCTAACTGAGCCAGCTTGTCTGGCCTCAGTGGGAAAGGATGAGCCTAGTCCTGCAGTAACTTGATATACCAGAGTGAGGTGATATCCAGGGAGGACCTCCCCCTTCTCAGAGAAGAAGTGGAGGGGGAAGGGAGGAGCTTTGTGAGAAGGGTACTGCGAGGAGGAGGGGGACCTGTGATCCAGATGTAAAGCGTATAAATAAATTAATGAAAAAAAAAAAAGTAGGCCCCCTACCCAGCAGCAGATGGTAATACAAAATGAACTCAAAGGTATTTCTGGAGTTCTTCATCTCATAACACATTGTCAAGAAGTGTTTTCTTACAGGTCTTTTGTTATGGTTTCCAGTTTTGTGTTTTTATAAGAATTCCATATGGTATTTCAATGTCAGGGAGGAGTTACAGCAGCAGAAACCATAATCAGGATGGAAAGATCTATTTTCAATAAAAGAAACGTAGGCTATTTTAAACGGACAGGAAACTGGACATTTCAGAGAGACTGTAACATGTAGCCTTTGTTGTTAGACGAAATCTAAAGATTTTCTTCCAAGTGCTCTGCCTCCAATGCTGTTCCTCGCACTTCTGTTTTAGATCTTCTTGGTGTCTTTCTTGTTATTCCACTATGAGCTTGCTGATTAGCCCTGCATTTTATAATTTACATTTCAAATAAAACACTATGTAGCCACAGTTCACCAGTACCCTTCTTTCAATTCTTTTAGCTACATCAATATGGCTCATAGGCCAATTGTTACCCTTCAGTAGAATCCCCAGACATATTCCGTGCATGGTGATCTATCCACCAAAACTTAGCCTGGAAATCCTCCCTGTATGACTTCTGCGGATTCAAATGGCATCGCTGAAAACAACTGAAAAAGTACTAAGGAGAAATATAAACTCAGATCTGAGCAGCTCTCTGGCCTTCTGATTGTCCTTTTGTAAAATAGCTTAGCCACTTAGTTCATTTTACATTGGTAGTAAAGCAAAAAACACATAATAATTAGGAATACAACCTCAAAGTAATAAATTTAATCTTTCTATCTTTTATCCTATAACAAGGGAGTAAGTGCCTCTCCAAGAATCAATAGGCTAACAAAAACAACAACAAAGACCAACAAGACACTCTAGGTTATTTCTTTTTCAGTTGTCAGCAGTGGGGTCCAATATACTCTCTCAGATATTACAGAATATTTACATTATTCTTGTTACCCTCTATGACGTGATGGTACGAGCCTACTGCTGAAGACACCACATACTTGAATCAGAGAGGATAAAGAAATCAAGCAGGAAATGACCTGGAAGCTTCATCCAAACTGCTAGCTTTTTTAGTCCCGAAAGATTCTATGCATGCTCCTGAGGGAGCAATCAATTTTCTTACCCATCAGTGAACCCTGAGAGCTACAATGACTACTGGCTGGGCAAAATATGGACCCCAGTTCAATAGGGGTACCGATGTTGTGGGTTGAGCAACAACATTCTGATAGGATTTAAAGCCCACATCATAAGACAACTTGGTACAATTAACTGGGCCAAAAAATCCAGTGGCCGGCTAGGCCACAGGCCCTATGAACTGGCTAAGCCGCAGGCCCCATGAAACAAGCTAATGCTATTATTATGGTAAATGGAAATCACATTCAATGACTCCTCCGAACTTTGTTTTATTCATTGAATAAAACAATATATGCAAATTGCCTGTGTTTTCATAGGCACTTTAATAAACCATAGCTTACAAAAGAAGATTGGGTAATTTATCCAGGAACACAAAGTTACAAAACTAACATCTCTCACATAATATTTACAATAGCCTCATGTCTGTGAAAGGAGATAAGAAAGGATTCAGTTTCAGTTGCCTGTTCCCCAAAAGTAATAATAGCACTGACCCCTACTAAAGGCCCTGACAAATGTGAAGACTTGCAACAGCACAGAACTCAGTGACTTCTGCCCTAAGTACCACATATACATTCATGTATTTATCAATTCATGTATTATCTCATTTATTTCATAAATTATGGATGTTCCAAGCTCTATGCCAGACATTGAAAGCATCAAGACAAATAAGAGCTAGTATTTCTGGCTCACCTTTTGTATGGATTTTACTAAATTGTTAGGGCTTCCAAAAGTGCACCCTATAGGATCTGAGATTTCCAGCGAGTACTTGGATGGGAACGTTCACCTCAACTTCCCACTGAGTCCCCTCTTAGATGCTCTATCTGCTCTTTGACACCCATTAGTACAGCTGCTGGAGAAAGATGGAAAGTTTCCCTCAAAGGACAAGACACTAACTCCCCTCTAGCAAAGAGAAGGTCACTCATTCACCTAAAGCTTGAAAAAATTCATTCTGTAAGGTTAAAAGAGAGAACAGCTTCATTAAGTTGACAAATAGCCTTGACTGCTTGCCTCCCAGGGCTGGAGAACTGGAGATTTTGGAGTAATTATTTGTAAAGGCAGACTTAAACATCATTTATTATTCTGCCTTAATCAACTTGCAAATAAGAATCCTCCAGACTTTCTCCTCTAATTTCAATAGCAAAAATGGTATCCTGTTTTTAAAAAGAACACGTTGTTAATGTTCTTCAAGCATCTTTCCACATTAATATATAATTATGCCATGTTCGCAGCATGAATTTAGATAACACAGGATTCACAGTTTTATCTCTATTTTCCAATGAGTTAACAAAGCCACAAGTAAAGTCACTGGCCCCCAAACTTCCAACCATAGGGGATCATCCTACTGAAAAATTATATGCTTTGAGAAAAATTGTGAAAAAATGTTGGAACTCCAAACCCTGTATATGGGACAATATAAACCATGTAACTAGAAAGAAAGAAGAAAGGACACAGTTAGTGATGGTGAGTTTGTATACTATTTTCTTAAGGTAAATGTTGGCTTTCAATCCCCTCTCAAAAAAGAAAGGATGAAAGAAGGAAGTAAATAGGGAAATAAATAAATAAATAAATAAATAAATAAATAAATAAATAAATGACGGAAATGACACCCTTCACAATAGTCACTGTACTGATTAGTTTTGTGTGTCAACTTGACACAAGCTGGAGTTGTCACAGAGAAAGGAGCCTCCCTTGAGAAAATGCCTCCATGAGATCCAGGTGTAAGGCATTTTCTCAATTAGTGATCAAGGGCAGAGGGCCCCTTGTGAGTGATACCATTTGTGCGTTGGTAGTCATGGGTTCTATAAGAAAATAGGCTGAGCAAGCCAGGAGAAGCAAGCCAGTAAGGAACATCCCTCCATGGCCTCTGCATCAGCTCCTGCTCCTTGACTTGCTTGAGTTCCAGTCCTGACTTCCTTTCGTGATGAACAGCAGCATGGAAGTGTAAGCCGAATAAACCCTTTCCTCCCCAACTTGCTTCTTGGTCATGTTGTTCGTGTAGGAATAGAAACCCTGACTAAGACAGTCACAAACAATATAAAGTATCTTGGTGTGACTCTAACCAAACAAGTGAAAGATCTGTATGACAAGAACTTCAAGTCTCTGAAGAAAGAAATCGAAGACCTTAGAAGATGGAAAGATCTCCCATGCTCATGGGTTGGCAGGATTAACATAGTAAAAATGGCCATCTTGCCAAAAGCAATCTACACATTCAATGCAATCCCCATCAAAGTTCCAACTCAATTCTTCATAGACTTAGAAAGAGAAATCCTCAAATTCATTTGGAATAACAAAAAAAACAGGATAGCAAAAACTATTCTCAACAACAAAGGAACTTCTGAGGGAATCAGCATCCCCGATCTCAAGCTGTACTACAGAGCAGTAGTGATAAAAACTGCATGGTAATGGTACAGCAACAGGCAGGTAGTTCAATGGAATAGAGTTGAAGACCCAGAAATGAACCCACACACCTTTGGTCACTTGATCTTTGACAAAGGAGCTAAAACCATCCAGTGGAAAAAAGACAGCATTTTCAACAAATGGTGCTGGTTCAACTGGCGATCTACATGCAGAAGAATGCAAATTGATCCATTCCTATCTCCCTGTACAAAGTTCAAGTCCAAGTGGATCAAGGACCTCCACATAAAACCAGTTACACTGAATCTAATAGAAGAGAAAGTGGGGAAAACTCTCAAACACATGGGCACAGGGGAAAAGGTCCTAAACAGAACACCAATGGCTTATGCTCTAAGATCAAGAATCAAATAATGGGACCTCATAAAATTGCAAAGCTTCTGTAAGGCAAAGGACACTGTCAATAGGACAAAACAGCAACCAACAAATTGGGAATAGATCTTTACCAATCCTACATTCGATAGAGGGCTAATATCCAATATATGCAAAGAACTCAAGAAGTTAGACTCCAGAGAACCAAATAACCCTATCAGAAATGGGGAACAGAGCTAAACAGAGAATTCTCAACTGAGGAAATTCATAGGGTTGAGAAGCACCTAAAGAAATGTTCAACATCCTTAGTCATCAAAACAACCCTGAGATTCCATGTCACACCAGTCAGAATGGCTAAGATAAAAAACTCAGGTGACAGCAGATGCTGGTGAGGATGTGGGGAAAGAGGAACACTCCTCTATTGCTGGAAATCAGTTTGGTGGACCCTCAGAAAATTGGACATAATACTACCTGAGGACCCAGCTGTACCACCCTGGGCATATACCCAAAAGATGCTCCAATATGTAATAAGGACACATGGTCCACTATGTTCATAGCAGCCATACTTATAATAGCCAGAAGCTGGAAACAACCCAGATGTCCCTCAATAGAGGAATGGATACAGAAAATGTAGTATATTTACACAATGGAATACTACTCAGCTATTAAACACAATGACTTCATGAAATTCGCAGGCAAATGGATCGAACTTGAAAATATCATCCTAAGTGAGGTAACTCAGTCACAAAAGAACAAACACGGTATGTACTCACTGATAAGCAGATATTAGCCCAAAATTTCGGAGCACCCATGATTCAATTCACAGCAACTGTTGGACTGAGCGTGGGGTCCCAGGTGGAGAAGTTGGAGAAGTGACTGAAGGGGTTGAGGGAGTTTGCAGCCCCACGGGGAGGGAGCAACAGTGTCAACTGGTCAGGCCCCCTTGTATTCCCAGAGACTGGACCACCAACCAAAGAATGCATATGGAGGGACTCATGGTGCTGGCCACATATGTGGCAGAAGAGGGCCTTGTTGGCCTTCAGTGGGAGGAGAGGCCCTTGAGTCTGAGAGTGTTAGATACCCCAGTATAGGAGAATGCCAGGGAAGGAAGACAGGAGTGGGTGAGTGGGTGGGGGAATACCCTCATAGAGGCAGGGGATGGGGGATGGGATGGGGGTTTCTAAAGGGGAGATCTGGAAAGGGGAAAACATTTGAAATGTAAATAAAGTATCAAAAAGTTTTTAAAAATGTTAAAAAAGAAAGAAAATATATAACAGTTTATCATTTAGCACATAGTACCAGTCAGGATTTTCAATTATAGTATATAAAAGAGAAAGAGAGAGAGAGAGAGAGAGAGAGAGAGAAAAGAATTTTCTAATAATCAAATCAAATCATTGTACACTCATTTTATTTTCAGAGATGTAAAAAAAGTTAACTATAGAAAGCAATATGTGAGAATAGAGGTATTTCTATTCTGTTAAGAGAAAACCACCAATCAAAGAGCATACATGAGCGGGACCCAGGCCTATCCACACATATGTAGCAGAGATGCAGCTTGGTCTTTATTTGGGTCCTCCAACAACTGGAGTGTGGGCTGACACTGATTCCTTGCCTGCCTGAGGATTCTCTTCCCTTAACTCGCCCTAGTGGGAGAGAATGCACCTAGTCCTTTAGTGACTTGATGCTCCAGGGTGCATTGGTACCCAGGGGGGACCTCCCCCTTCTCAGGACACACACACACACACACACACACACACACACACACACACACACACACACACACACACACACACACCATAAACAATGCTCAAGATATCTGGGAGAGGCCAGAAAAAGCTATTTACAGATTGAGGCATTGCTTAATTTGAGGCATTGCTAACAGCTGAGGCATATCAGGAACCAAGAGTATCCAAAACCCAACTATACTAGCAGCACAAAAATCTAGTCTTAACCAAGAAGAAAAATCATTTCTTGCTCATGCCATATTCCAGTGAGTCAGAGGCGCAGTCTTTCAGGGGCTCAGGTTTCATCATGTGTTCGGGACTCAAAGACCTCTGCAAACGGTGGAAAGAACTTAAACCATTGAAAGATTATTGATGGCAGACACCGGGCCCCTTCTTCCATTCCACTCATGTTCTGGTGCCACGTTCCCTGGGAAGGAGCTCTGAAAATGCCATCTAGTGGCTATGTAGGAATGAAAAGACATGGGTCTGTTTAACATCTTTATAACCTAGCCAAATATTTTATTTCTTCTCTTCATATATTAAAAAAAATACACAAAATGTGACCAACCACACAGACACAAAGAGAGAGAGAGAGAGAGAGAGAGAGAGAGAGAGAGAGAGAGAGAGAGAGAGAGAGAGAGAGAGAGGGGGGGAGAGGCAGAGGAAAAGATTTTTTGCCAATGCATCCCACAAAGGATTTTGAAGAATAGTGAACTGCTGCAGTGTAGAATAGCCAGTGTGTATTATGTATTTGCATATTGATATGGCTCTATAGACTTCCCAACACCTTACAGGTACTTCAGATATCTTCACAATAGAGAAAAATATGCTATGGATACATTTATAATTTTATGGTAACAAAGAAAGTCCTTGCCAGCATTTCTCCACTTTATCCATGTAGGGGTGTATTTTAAAATGATAGTATTTGTAGAGTACAAATACATAGCATACAGAGTAAAGCTGACAGAAGTTTGCTGGTCTGCAGAGGTCTCTAGTCCTACCCAATATCTCAGTCTTCTGTGTAACTGACCCTGAACTACAGCTCATCTGTGGGAAACTTTCCCTTAATCATGCAATTACATGGAGTAGGAAAGAAAGAAAAATAAGAAACCAGTATGGTCAGACACTCAAAACTTTCCCACCACTTGTACAGATTCCTGCTGTGAATAATTGTTATTTCTGGAGAAAAGACAGCTTCCCAGGCCAAACTGGAAAAATATCATTAAGTCTACATTAAATCTTCAATTAATCATTATGTTAAGTGGGGGGAAAGTACCAACAAACTGTGTGGCTATATAATAACTCATGAATATAAATCAGAGACTTTAAATTACTCCTTAACCAAATATTTGGACATTCACCATTATCGATAATTATATAGCTTATCTGAAAAGAAGGAAAATTGAAGGAGCAGTTTGGAATTAATGCTCATTTAACTTTGAGTAAGCTCAGTTCTTTGAAGGACAAAAAAGCAAAGTGGCTGCCCAGATATTAGCGTGGAGAATGCTTTCCAAAGGCCCTGATTGTCAAAAGTTGCTTTTATGACTCTCTAATCAAGTTTGTCATTTCATTGAGTGAAGCCAAAGATAGTTTGTTTACTAGAAAGAAGTAACTATATGGTATTTAAATTAACTCATTTGTAAGAGTTAATTTTTCAGAAACATGAATGCTAAGACAGTATGATCCATGGCCACCAAGGAGATGCTGTGAAATCTCCACCTGAGGGAAGAACAGAACTGTGTTGGTGGAAGCCCCCGAGGTGCTAAGCCAGCAGTTCTCAACCTGTGGGTTGTGACCCCTTTGGTGAACCTCTGTCTCCAAAAATATTTACACTGTGACTTATATCAGTAGCAGAACTACAGTTATGAAGTAGTAACAAAGATAATTTTATGGTTGGGAATCACCACAACATGAGGAACTGTATCAAAGGGTAACAGTCTTTTAATGAACTCTATTAGGCAGGTTGAGAACATTTGGGCTAATCAAAGACTTTAGTTTGTAATTATCTGATTTCTTCTTAGAGAAATTTGTTTTGCAATTTCCTCGTCATTGAAGGTCATTTTTTCTGTTGTTTGTATTGCATGTTGAGCTTCTGTTAGGGTTTCTCATTCTACCTCTAGCTGTGTCTTCTTTGTATAGATAGATTTTTCTCTTGGTGCTCAGCTACCAAGATGTCGGTATAAAGTATTATACTTGGTGCCTCCCTTGCATAGGAGAAAGTGACAAGAGCAGAAGACTGGGGAAGCCCTGGAATATCACTCAGTACCCACTCCCCTTCTCCTCTCTGAATCTACCACACTAAAAGACAAAATTAATCTCATCCTTCTGAAATGATTCTGGAAACTAGAGTATTCCACTCCGCCACTTCAGCCTTGAGCTACAGGTCATGAGTCATGAGTCACTGCAGGCACAAGTCCTTGGTTAAGCTTTGAGAACACAAACCTTAGCAGAAATGAATGCACTGAAAGGTAAGAACTGCTTGATGTAATGCAGCCCATACTGAAACAGAATCATGAAGCTGAAAACTTTGAGATTAGTCAGTACCCTAGAGCCACCAAAACTATTCAAAACTATTCATTTCAAAGCACCTTAAAATATATAATTTTCTAGTTACAGAAGTTAGTAATTCCAAGTAGCAAAAACATACATGTCTATGCAGATGAAGGAATTAGGCACTCATTTACTAGCCCCATCCATGTAAGAAGGCTGCAAGAAGAACTAGAACTATATATTTATATAATAAAGGAAATACTCAACTTAAGAAACATAGAAATAAATTTATGACTGTGAAGGCCACCAATCACAGGAAACAAAATCATTAGTATGTTTCATTAGTACATCATTAGTATAAACAAGTAGTGAAATTAGTAATAGCCAAACTAAACCATCCCACCAAGTGAGGGAACATACATACACTTAGAGTAAGAAAACCCAACTCGTGTGAGGAATGTTCTCTTTGATGGATGTGGTCTGGGTCTTGACCATAGTGTTAAAGGGATGCACATTTGAGTTAAATTGTCCAGAACTAAACATACACACACACACACACTCATACTCATGTGTATAGAAACATACACATGCACAAACATGTACATACATGCATTCATAAGCATACTGAAAGACACATGTACATACAAACATACATAGATATATACATACACAAAATCATACAGACAAACATGTATACACAAACACACAGACATACACAAAAAATAGACATTCACACACATACACACATGTACACATGCTCACTTCCACATGCATGCACACCCAGTTGTATATAAAACTAGTAAAATGTAAATAGGGGTTGCATAAATGGCAGTCTCCCGGTCATGGTACTTTACTATAGGTATGCAGATAGTAGCTTCTAGAAGAAAATGAGAAGAGGATGCATGGATCTCCCAGCATTGTCCCTTGCAACTATAAGTGAACTACAACTGGCGCAAAGTTTTAAAAGTGTAAGAAGCAGCTCATTAAAATAGTTGGTCCCAGAAGGAAGCTGGAAAGAGCCGAAGAGGGGAACAGGCTGAGGAAGTTACATGAAAACATTTTTAAAACAAATACCTAAAATAAAGCAAAAGCTAAGGTTGACCACTCCCCAGAGCCACTTTGCATCTACGTTCTTCCAAGCATTCCATGAGTGACAATGTTCAAGAGAGAAGACATTTCGGTCTTGACCACATTCATCATGAATGACTGACGTAGGACTTGCTAAGTTTTTACCATTTATTAAAATTTCCTACATTGCTTTTCAGTGATTTATACCAAATTGGCACAGCTTTGGAAACTTGAAATAATATGCCTACTGATTCACACACTGAGCACAGCTTATATGGACCTTCTACTCAGGATCTTAGGAGCTGCTGTCATGATGACAATCAGGCTATGTCTGGAGACATCACTAAAGGGATATACTTCTAACTCCTATGGCCAATAACACTCCTGGTACTGGGTGTCTTATTTGATGACAAGGGATGGCCAATTGGGACTCCATCCCTCTTATTATTGGAGACTTCATTAAGATTGAGTGGCAGAGATCTTAAATCTCCCATCTATTTCACACAGATCTTCTCCCTGAAGAGTGGAAATAAACCAGTGAGATGTCAGGTGCCATAATCTTGCTGAGGGATGAAGAAAAGCCTCCGCCTAGAATTTTCCAGTGCATGGAATTCTTAGAAACCTGAAAGAAGTAGACAATGGAACGTGGATTTATTCTGGGAATAGCAGAATGTTCTGGTGGCACTGAGTAAAAGAGACAAACACAAGCAAGGCAGTTCCATCTGCAGAGGGCTGTCACTGTCTCCGGATAGAGCCTGGTTAATACCTAGGCAACAGCCCCAAGACCCCGAGCAGAAGGTGTAGCTATGCTGTGCCCAAGGTGTAAGTTTCAAGCTGGCAATATTGTAGCAATTTGATGCAAATCATTACAACCAATGTAATGTAATATATGAATGAATGTTGCTAACTGTTAAGGTAGCCTAGGAATTATGGAGGCATGCAAATACAAATGGATGAATAAACTCAATAATGAACAGGATTTATTCCAAACAAGCAGCTTCTCTCCAAAGGAACAAAAGTGGTACAATGGTTGGTAAGATGTGGCTGAATTGCTCTGTTCTTTGTTAGCCACACAGCTTTGCTCTCTCTGTTTCCTCTGCTGTAAGTTTTGCATATGACTTCTAGTCCACAAAATCCTTCTGGTTTCAGGAGGCAGCTCCTATGTCCCCTTCGTGAAGCTTTTGTGCATTTTGGCCTTGTCACTGGCCAAGCTTCTATGTTATGAATGCTAACATCCTTTTTATAATTCTACATACAATATATTGCAACACATTTGGACACATGCTGCTCTGTCCAAGCCCACCAAATGGTAATTCATGAGAGCTGGATGCTGTTCCCATGACCTGTGCACTTCTTCATCCAGGATCTAGGGTGTTGATTGGCTCAAAGGTGGAGCTTGATAACGGTAGATGGAGCGCTCCTCTGTTGAACCAATCTGTAGATCTAGATTAGGAGAGGGGAAGTAGAGGAAGTCACACATGTCACAACATATCACTCCTCCCTCTTCCATTCTGCTCTGTTTTCAGATAGAAAAAAAAACTTTATTTCTTTCCTCAGGGGAGGCTAAGTAAGTGGGAGCTGCCTGCTGCCTCCCCCGGAGTCTTGTGCCAGTCGCTAAATTTAACTTGCTCCCTCTCATCTCTTCCTTTTCTTCTCAGCAGAAGGCAGACAACAAGACTGGTGAAAGCCAGTGGCAAATACATTTGTGGAATGAGCCAAAATCAAGAGAGGAGAAATCAAGCTGGGTGGACCTTTGGAAAAACAGTATCCTGACTTCTTTCAAAGCACACATCATTTGATCACCTAAAACTTCCTCATTTCTAGCTCCCTCTGCTAAGTTCCCTAGACATCCACTGTAATGTACCTGGTAACACAAACATATGGATTTTCTCCTCCTTCACCAGGATCTAAATGAAAGAAGTTCCTGTGTGCTTAAGATTTTCCATCTAGACATTAATAATGCAATTCTTATTTACTGCGTGGTTACTGTATATAGATGGGATGCTCTAGGCTGTGGCATAAATCAGAATGAGTGTTATGGAGTAGGAGAACGCTCTGCATTTGAAAGAGACTTGGAAAACTCTGTTTCCTATTCTAGACAGGGAAACTGAGTCTCCTGGAGAACAGAATTTTTGAGCTGAGATGTGTTTTTGTTATTAACAATTTACAGTCAAGCAACGAATAAAACTAATGCATAATGCAAAGAACGAATGTTACCTCAAGGGACATTCATCATCCTTAGTGTATTGTCTCCTTCACCTTCACTAAGAGCTATGAGATGCAATTCCATGCCAGACATTCTGTTAAATACCTCATGGGCATCACCGTATTTAGCCATGATCAACAATTATAAAGGTGAGAATTCTGAGTCCCTAAAGGTTTAGGGTTAAGACTCTGAGAGTCGGAATTATGAGCTCACATTTTGCTTAGGCACCTTATATATGTTGTCATTTGTCCAAGGGGAGAATGGATAGTGGAGGATAAGTGAGGTGTGCATGAATGTGTGGAAATCAGAAGACAATCTTAGGTATCATCCTCAGGTGCCTATCCCCTTTTATTCAAGATAAGCCATTTTATTTCCTGGAACATTGCCACACAGTCATGTTTTCAGTGATGTACATGTCTCCATCTTCTATTACTACTGTTGAGATTAGAAGTACATGTTACCACATTCTTATCATGGGTTCTAGAAATCCAGACGGAGGTCCTCATGGCTATAACACGCTTGCTTTATGGACTGAGCCATCTCCCCTGCTGCTGGTACTTCTTAACTTTGCTGTGCCTCCTTTTTAGTGGCATATGAAATAGGAAGCTAGGAATGATTAGCTCACTGTATCAGAATGAGACTCTAGTGAATGGACAACACTTAGCATTCGGTTTGACCCTCCCTCATGGGCTCTGCAAGTCATCTGCTATCTGCCCTGTTTGCACTGGTATCGCCTTTGCTGTCCTTCTTGCAGCTTGCTTTCTGTTGGTTACTATAGTAGATTTGATCTATAGCATTACAAAAAAGCAAACTGTAATCTAGAAGAATATATAGGGGCTGGCAGATAAAGGTGCTTGCCACCAAACCTAAAGACCCAAGTTTGATCCCCAGGGTCCACATGGTAGAAGAAACAGTTCTTAAGAATTGTGCTCTGATGTCCACACATATGCTTTGGCACACAAACACACACACCAAAAAAACCACATAAATCAAGTGTAATATTTAAAAATTAGACTAGAATTAAAGCAGAATGCTGCACAGAAGCCTATTAGATGTATAATATTAATGGTGCAAATCCTATAAAGAGTTCCATGTGCTCTCTATGTGATAATCAGTATGTATTTACAGAACAATGATTAAAAGAATAGTATCTGGGAGTTGACCCTATAATTCCAGTACTTGGGAAGCTAAGGCTGAAAGATTATTAGTTTAAGGCCAGTCCAGGATATGGCAAGGTCTTATCTAAAAATAGGAAAAATACCTTTGAAAGTAAAAGGGTAAATTAGGTATCTGGTACAAAAAGGCCTTTGTGAGCATCTGAGCAAGTCTGGGGGAGATGGCTCAGTAAGTAGAGATTGTCATATAAGTACAAAGACATGAGTTTGATCCTGAACCCATAGAGTGATTCACTACATAATCCTAATACTAAGGAAGCAGGAACGGGCAGATCCCTGGCACTTGCTGGCCAGCTTGCCTAGCCTATTTGATGAGCTTGAGTGCAGTAAGAGATACTGTGTCAAAGAACTAGGTGGATAGAAAGGAGTCACTAACCTCAAGGTTGACCTCTAGCCTCCACATGCATAGACACACATTGTTGCACACTTACATGTATGCATGTACTCACAGGAACACTACAAACCTAATAAATATGTAAGAAAATAAGTAAATAAAAAGAAATGAATAAAAGGATATAAACCTACTTGGGAAGACACTGAATTAAAGGATACAATACCTTCGGGTGGGAAGGAGGACTACCTTCTCATCAGGAGGAGATTCAGAGTTGAGCCTCTGGACAACCCCAAAATGTCAGTGGGAATAGTTACAAAGTAAATGGCACAAAGAGTCCTCTGGGAGTCAGAACACAGGATTTCTTAGGCAAGGCTAGATGAGAATAAACAAAGCCAAGGGGGGAAATATGCATTGGCTTGGGAGATATCAGAAGAGACTCTGCATATTTGCTAGGAGGTCATTCAGAGCCTTCAGTGTGCACGTATGTGAATAGTTGAGTTCACTGAAATCATTAAAATAGAACACTGGAGAAAAGTTAAGGACTCTAATATCAACATCCATTCATCCATTATTTTATTGACTCATTTTCTCAACACTTCATGGTAGAAACTATACGAACACTGGAAATCTAATGAGAAAGAAAAATAACATCACAGTGACCAACAAAATGGCAAGTAGTTACCAGGATCCTTAGCCAGACTGAATATTTATCATGGGAAGAACCCTACCATTTAGATTTTATGATGACAGTTGGACCAAGGGCCGCAGGAGAAGATGAACATTGCTTTGAGTAGGAAAGTGACTTTCACAAAACTCATATAACTAGGAAGAAAAGGTTCAGGTAGGTTTTAACTCAGCGAGTCAATTCAAACATCAGAAGATAATAAAAAAAAATAAAGAACATCCCAGGTTTTATCCTCAAAATCTCCCATATTCTCATTTCTAAAGTGGCTGTGGTTAAATTTAGAAGCCCTTAATCGCTTTCCAGTCCAGTCTGCGTGGCTGACTGCAAGGTTTTAGGATGTCGTCCTTTGATTAGGGGCATCAAAACTGGCGGCTGAACCATCTTGGCCCAGCACAACGGGGGCTCAATTGGGGTATGAGTCAGCCAGGAAGCCACCATGAATGTCAGGAACAAACATCCCAGAATAGCTGTCCACTGGGTACCAGGCTTCAGTGGCTGCCCCAGACTGTCAGCCTGTGAAGTGGGAATGGTATTGAGCATGACAAGATGGGTCTAAGCCAAAAATAATAATTGCTCCCTGCTCCTAATGCCTCTCAGAAAAGTAAGGAGAACACGCAGACAGCACCAAGCACTGAGCAGATGTGTTCGCTGCAGGTTGTAGAGAACAAGACCTGGTGTGGTGACCATGGCCCAGATGCAGAAATATTTTCTCCTAAGACTGTCCTCGTACTATTAAGAGGCCTTTCTAAATAGTTGCTCTTAATTTATTTGTTACTGTTTTCTGTGTATGTGTGTTTGTTTTATGTGTGAATGCATGTATGAGTGTATTATGGCATGATAACCATGTGGAGGTCAGAAGACAGCTTTATAGATTTACCTCTCTCCTTGCATGATGGCTTCCGGTGCACTGAACCCAGGATGTCAGAATTACATGGTAAGTATTTTTCTCATGCTCAAGCCCCACACACACACATTTAATTTTTTTTTAATATGCCAACAAGCAGTTAGCAAAAACTAAACAAAATGAATTCAGTTCGGAACCTAGAATGTTCACTACTCATGGGAAGCAAGGTAAACTGAGGGAGAAAAGGATGAGAACTTTCAGATACTAATTACTTAAATAGGGCTCATGAAGTGTTGGACAAATAGCTAAGCACCAGAGACATAATGGTAAACAATGCATCATTAAACAACGAGTCTACACAAAATCCAAATTCATTAAGCAAATGCTCACGGGGTCTCCCTTTGGGAGGATGCAGAATGCATCATTAGATCTACCCAAGTTAAATATAAGAAAAACACATTCCAATTACATAACAAGAATGAAAAAACAGATTTTTTTATGCAACATAAAAGCTCAAAATTAGAATGTCTTCAGCTGTCCCCTAATCCAAATGCTAAAGCACAGTTAGTGAAACTCCTTTCTCCCTCCCCTCCCTCTCCTCTCCCTTTGCTTCTCCCTTCCCCACTCCTACCCTCTCCTCTCTCCTCTATTTCTACTTGTTTCTTCTTCATTGGCCTCTATTACTCTGTCATGGTTTCCTTTTTGATGACAGTTTTTAATTCCTAATATCTCTGGGCTTTCATAGTCATGGCTCATGTGTAGTGAGAGTCATGTGAAGGCTTCATGATTGTCTCTTTGAGTAAGATGCTTATCCTGAATTACTGACAGTTGCTGAGACACACTGATTGTTCCTGCTGGACTGCCACTTAGTACCTGGAGATGGAAATCAGACGCATACAATCCCTATGAACTCTAAGTAAGAAAGGAGTACTTTCTGTAAATAAAGGGTTAGTTTCTGCACTTTCATTGGGCAGAAACTAACTGTACAATACCCAGGTGTAGAAAGACTTCTCCAACTCTAAAGGAGTCTAGTGGCCACTGAGTTCTATTTCTTGCTCCTGCCATTAAAGAGCTGAGTTACACCAGCAATATTCTTCCAGCTCTGAGCCTTGGGTTCACTTCTGAAGCAGAGAGTTGTTCCACCTCCTCAGAAGTGCCTTATAATTAAATGCTATAGAGAGGACCAATACCCAAATAAGATAGCAGACAAACACACACCTGCTTACTGGGGAGAAGCACCATTCCTGAGATTCCTGGGGTTCCTCCTTGGGTTCCTTTGTTAAAAAGAATGAATTGGTACATGTTTTAATAACTTACAAAATATTGTACCAAATACATGGTAAATTACAGAGAAAAAGAAAGACAAGAAGTAAGTGAAAAGTAATTGTCAAATAAGTTATCACTGTGAAGATGTGAAGACAGGAAGAGGTGTCCCAGTGTAGTACTGGTGGATGATAAATGAAAACATGAGCTTAGAATACTTAAAGTATTTATCCATGTCATCGACTTCTGTATACTGAAGACTGTGCCCAGATATTATCACTGGTTCCTTTAGTGGCATTAGATAAAGCCTTGAGCTAAGAAGGAACACCTCTGGATCTGGAAATGTTAAGTGATGGAGGAATGAACAGGCAACAAACAGAATCTGTTACAGGATTTAAAAGATGTTTGCTTAAAGTCTGGGGAGATGACTTGCTAAATGAATTGTTTCCCACATAAGTAATGAAAATGTTTAAGATGCAGCATAACTGATATATGATCCCCCCCAAAGGGGTTGTGACCCACAGGTTGAGAAGCACTGCCTTAGATCTCTTCCAATCAAGAGTTAGATTAAGAAGGGCAGTGTTGGCTAACCCATCAAAAGAGGCTGTGTGTAATATTATACCTGTATCTCCAGAAAGGTCCCAATTCTCCGTGGTCATCTCTGGGCATGAAAATCTCTCTCTCTCTCTCTCTCTCTCTCTCTCTCTCTCTCTCTCTCTCTCTCTCTCTCTCTCGTCCTACCCACTAGAAGAAAAGCAGGAAAGTAGGTCTCAGACATCAGATCCTCAATTTTGTTAACCTGGAAATTAATATTGCTTAAACACTCCTTTCCTGCCAATCACTGGCCACATATGCAAAATACACGGCAGAACATATTGCTGTTATCATAGCATTTTAGCAAAGTCCACAGAGATACAAAAAACTAAGCATATCCTTCAATCTGTCTAGAAATACTCAGGTAAGTGCTGTGAGTTTGCAGGAGGAAGAACTCCCACCGGGCACCTTTTTCCTAGAATACAGAAATACCCAAAAAGTTCATGAGAGAAAATATGGAAGCAATGTCAGGCAACGAAGGGCCAGAGGCCGTTGTTTAAAGAGGATATGACTGTAAAACAGTGGTGAAGTTGAGAACGCAAGTCTTATCTCCTTTGCAGCTACTCTTGGTTTTTTTTTGTTTTTTGTTTTTTGTTTTTGTTTTTGTTTTTGTTTTCTGAGACAGGGTTTCTCTGTGTAGCCCTGGCTGTCCTGGAACTCACTCTGTAGACCAGATTGGCCTTGAACTCAGAAATCCACCTGCCTCTGCCTCCCAAGTGCTGGGACTAAAGGCGTGCGCCACCACTGCCCGGCTGCAGCTACTCTTGCCTCTCCAGCCCTTCATTAACACTTCTCAGGCTTAACTTCATTCATGAAACTTTACTCCAGATGCCCCTCCCTCAGTAAGAATATTGGTTTTGAAAGCATCTAGTTCTGTGTTAACCCTCCCATAGCTCCTTGCACGTCCTTTATGGCCCCCTCTCACAATGGACTGAAGACACCTACAGAACTATCTATCTCTGCTCTAGACTGCAAACGCCTTGAGAGAAGACAGAGTGCCTCACTCACTATCTTAGCCATGGTGTGTACCATATACATACCATTCATTCCATAGATACAAACTTGGTGCTGCCAAATTCTGCCTGCCATACAAATTTTTGCTGTTCTGGGATCAGGAGGTATCACCAGTGATGCTGATGGCCCTCAAACAAGCTCTCACACTTTTTCATTGTTTTCAGTCTCCTCAGGGTGTACTTGCACACATGCATGCACACACACACACACACACACACACACACACACACACACACACACATACACGTTAGCCTTTTTTATTTCATTTGTGTATATCATGGTCCCACATTCCCGTCTCTCCATCCCCGTTCTCACCATTCCATCCAAATGATAGCGATCAATGGTTATAGTTGTACATGAATTTCTATGTTCTGTTTAAGAAAGTACTGTGGTTTCCTGAAAGGGATACTGGGTTGGTTTGTCATTCAAATTTTTCATCCTGATTCATTTCCCAGCTAGATATTCATGGGTATGTCATTTTACTTGGCTTAGCTTCAGTCTCCTTCACATGATAAGCAGCAACAAACCCAATCAACTTCACATGATTTTGGTAAGTTCAAAGGAATACTGTGCTATGAAGCATCTGACAAATGGTGTGTTGTGCAGGCACAAGGGGATGGATCTCAGTGCACAGAAGGCACTGGCAATGAAAATATTTAAAATATTTAATGAGAGTCCAAGAACATGCATCTCCACAATCCTGCAGTTTTACAAATGATTTCTAACATGAATCATTCTTCAGCACTGACCATCTTATCCCATGTAAATCCATGAAACTAAACTACCTTTTGTAGCCACACCTTAAATGACCATGCTAGGTTTGGTGCCTGACCCAAAGTGATACTAATACAAACCAGTCCAATTCAGAGAAGCTCAAACATCTCTTTCTAAAGCTTTCTCCAGCTCAACTGTCTCAAAAAATCTCTGGAAACATCCTCATCCTCCTCTGAATAGTTTGGCATCTTACGAGTTAATTCCTTCCCAAAGTAACTGATAATTTGGAATTATAAAAGTGAGACAAAACAGAAAAAAAGTCTAAATCAAAATATGCTATATATGGCTCTGCTTACTATACTTTGTACAAATGGCAGTTGCAGATACTAGCACAGAAAAGACCATTCACACATCACATCAAGCAGGACATAATATCCAATAGTATCTTAAGAATCATCAAAGCCAGGGCCACATAGAAATCAAAAAAACTTAATGGAGCTGATTTTTCCTGATACTACATGCATGGTCCTGTTCTAGCTTTACCTTCAGCATGGTCTTTGCTGCATTGAGTAAAGCACACACTCTCACTGAGCCGTCCATCCTTTATCTCCGTGTTAGTGAGTGATGAGTGATTCTTAACTCTAAAATTAATTATGACTATCAGATGAAATCATTCTAAGAGTGTCTAACACCACAGAAATAATCCATAAATGTCATTTGTTATTATTGTCATACTTCAAGATCTTGGGTCGTAGTTCTTAGGCTAGTAGTCACTACATTTAGTGCTATAGTCATAGACTTTTTCCAATGTTCATACTCTAGGTGTCGCTATTCCACACTTTGGCATCAATACGTCAAGACAAATAAAAAAGGGAGAAAGAAGTCTTTCAGAGAGTGCTTGTTAGAGCGCTCACCATTCATACTTGATTCTTTGCCCTCATTCATACTTTGTTCTCGGTGCCCACCCGACACACACACACCTTTTAGCTTTTTCAGGTGTCTATACAGCATTCTGACTAAAACTTATTGCTGGTACACTGTTTACTTTCTTATCAAAAAAGAATAGTATGTGACTTGTGTTTGAAACAACTGAAAGCACCTTAAACAAATAGGCTGCACTACCAAGGATGTGGGGTGGCCACAGGACAACGTATGGAACGTGAGATAGCTTGCAAAGGAAGGGGTATCCCCGGATGACATCTCTCTCCCTTTTATAATCGACTTTAAGTCACTGGGATCAGTCGATCTTCTACCTCATGCTTAGGTATGTTTTCCCATACGGAAACTCATTTGTGTAGTTTATTTCCACCCCTTAAAGATTCTGAAAAATTTAAGAGCATTCAGTATTTCTCATCTTTGTACTCTCAGTGTTTTGTAAAATATCTTGTGTATCATTGATATATCATTTACACTAAGACTGATGACACAGATGGAAAAATATTCATCCTGCTCATTTGAAGAAAAGCTTGAATGAATCCATTCAGCTGGGATCTCCTAACAGCTTAGAGTACAAAATTCCTTTGTGGCTTTTTGAATTTGTTTTTAATTTTTGAATAAAATTAATAACAGAAATGCTTTAGAGTCACATGTTACCTTCTTCCATAAGAGTAAAAGACTGTTCATTTTATACTATTTTGTGTAGTGTATTATAGATCAATAGTATTATTGATTTCTCCCAGCCTTGTACAGTTCAGTCACAAGATAACACCAAGTGGTAAAGGTGGCAGCTGATGGATTTTAGCATGCTAAGTATTGGCTGAGCAACATGTGTCTATTTTGTTTAGTGTCTCCTTAGTCATGACTGCATTTGTTACATGAGAACT
Source organism: Uromys caudimaculatus (assembly GCA_028551405.1). NCBI lineage: Eukaryota > Metazoa > Chordata > Mammalia > Rodentia > Muridae > Uromys > Uromys caudimaculatus. The sequence continues at coordinate 34,440,429 of CM052718.1, read as the reverse complement.
AGCAATGAGCACTTACTTAAATCAGGCATACTTTCCCCATTTCATAGGTAGGATATTATCTTTTCCCTTGATTTTACTGTTGATGCCATACTAACTTGTAGTGTGTTGATTTTCTACACTCCTATCTTTGGCTACAGCTCCATGCAACATCTACATTCAAAACAGAAAAAAATAAGCAATGCTAAGCTTTTTGGACCTCTTATTATTTTCCAGAAAATTGAAAGTTATTTCCAGAGAATCAAACTGGAAGTCCACCTGTGCTCTTCTTGACAACCTACTACATGAGAGTCTTGAAGATATTCAGAAAGAAATCAGCAAGTTTCCTAACAATAACAGATGGGGATAGATATCATGATAGTCCTTAAGAGCGTCTACACCCCATGACACCCTGGTAGGAGTGTCATTTTGCCTCCATTTCCAAGTGTGGATTCTCAACAGCATAGAACAACACATGCAGGTTAACAATATCTGGCTTATGAGCAGTTGTCACCCATTACTACTGTGTTTCTGTCACGCATTGCTGTGTTTCTCAATGCAGAGCCCCATGATCTTTGCCACAAGACATTCTGCAAAATTAGACAGGAAAAATGTCCACATTTATGTTTATATGTGTGCAAAGCAAACAAGCCTTTTGTTTACGATTTATTTGATTCATAGGAAGAGGTTATTTGTTAAGAAGGCAAATGCATGACCTTCCAGCCATGGCTATCACATGGGAACCAAATTAGCTCTGTCTCTGTTTTCTAAGCATGCTTTATAACTAGTCTCTCACTGTCAAAACAATGCCACTTCAATATATATCATATTCACCCTACATTTTGAAAGTTGAAACAAATCACAATGAGGTTTTTTTTTTTAAATTGTGCAGGGCAAACAACCCAGATTTACAAAAATAAAAGCTTTATCCTGCTCATTTAAAGACAAGTTTGGTTAAATCCATTCAGCTGGAATCTCCTAGCAGCTTAAAGTTAAAAAAAAAAAATCCTTTGTGGCCTCTTGAATTCATTTTTAATTTTGAATAATATTAATAACATAAATACCTTCCAGTCACACATTGCCTTCGTTCCTAAGGGGAAAAGATTCTTTTTCATAAGCATTCCCTGTCTTTGCCAAAGCCTATTGCAATTTATAAATATAAGAATAATTGTATCTATTTTGCAGACAGGGGAATTAAGACTCAGAGAGATACAGTTGCTTAAGGAAAGGGCAGACAATTGTCAAATGACACTGACATTCCAGTTGTAAATTCTTATTAGGTCCCACACTCCAGAAAACAAACTCTTGATTATCTACCCTAGGGCCCCTGATGCTTAGCCAGGTTCCTTCTTATACTACAGCAGACAGAACCAAAATGTTATGGTTATCAAGCAGCAGCTGGACAAGACCTATACGTATAAGTTTTCTCAAGAAATACACTGGCATTTTCCTTTGGTTTAACTCCCAGATACAGAGTTTCATGGACTTTTTGTCTGCATGGAGAGCTTCCTTTCTCTAAGGAGTTTTACTGTATAAAGAATATTGAGAATTTCCAATACCTCTGCCCATTCTTTCAGGATCATATGTGGAGGGCACTTTTACATCATCCAACAGAACTAGGGAAACTGGAGAAAAGAGCTCTTCCCACTGTCTCTATTTGTCATCTGCTGCTGGTGAAGCGGCAAATGAGAAGAGTACAGAGAAAAGTGAGTTCAAGTCCTAGTCCTAACTTTTCTTAGCTGTGTAGTTCCCTCTCTAAGCAGCCGCCTACAATGCCTATGGAAACATAGAGTCTGGGATAAGCACACTGAGGTATCTCTGAAATTTCTTGGACCAGCCAGGTGGCTAAGCAGGAAGAAGCATCTACTGCTCAAACACCCAGACCTTAGTTTGAGTCTCAGAACCTATAACAATGGATGCAGCAGCTCACACTTGTAATTCCAGCATCCCTGTGCTAAGATGGGAAGCAGAACCTGAAAAACCACTGAGAGGTTTACATGCCCTTTGACCTAAAGTACGAAGAGTGGTAGAATCAACCAGGGACACTGTCTCAACAAAATGGGAGGAGAAAACTGATTTCCAAAAACAGTTCTCTGAATTCTTCATGCATTTATGGCATATGTGTACACACACACACACAAATATAAATTTAAAACATAAACATAAAAAATAAGATTTGTTGAGATTTTAGGCAAAAACCTCTTGTGAACATTTCCTGTGATATATTTACCATTACCCATCTAAAGGTGGTAGACAGCTACCATTGCGTGTTGAATATGGTCCTCAGAGGCCATGACAGTGCTAAACTCCAGACTCATAGCTCTCTTCTGTTGGCTGGTCATCTCTGGGGTAGATGAGCGAGTGTGGTGAGTCTGGGTATCAGTCAAAATGAGAAGAGGAAGGAGATGAGACTGGATGAAAACAGAGGATGTGAACAACACTGTCCTTTTAGTCTTGAAAGATGTAGGTGGTCAAATCGTTAGGAAAAGCTGGCAATTAACCTTATTCAAAAATGTTCAACCTTTTCATCAACTTTCCCAGTTCAATTCCATGTGTTCCTTAATGGTACCTTACCCCAATGTCATTTAAAAGGATTACACCAAGAACATCAGCTAGGTGGAGCTGAATTGGTAACTGGGGAAACACAAATGAGTAAAAAAATCATTGGAAATAGTCACAACATCACCTCAAGAATCTGGGAATGGACAAATCAAACCTCAAAATATCCCAACAGGCCAGAAAAAGTGGAAGAAGGTGACCATAATATTTCTTAAGGAAAACTCTATTTGTTTGCTAAAATTTTTAATACTGAGCACTAATAATTCTTTGGATGAATTTCAAAACACAAACAATATAAGTTGTGGGTTTTCTTTTTCATTAAGTACTGAAATGATGTCACATGTTAATGAATATAACTTGGTTTTTCTGTAATGGCATCATGCCAAGAGCACAAACGAGAATCAGATTCACAATATGGGAAAATAAAGAAGAAGAAGTGAGGGGCTTTGTTTGAAGTCTTTCTCAGATAAGGAAGGGTGAAAATGGAATGATGGAATGGGTCTTCAAGCACATGACAGCTTTCCTATCTGATTCCTTACTGGGTGCCAACCAAAGTAACGTCTTGCAAAACACATTTGTCCTCTCCCAGAACACATTCACCCCCCCATACACACACACACACACACACACACACACACACACACACACACACACACACACTCTTACCTGATCAACACAGATTTTAATGACTCCAAATGAAAATGCCGTTTATATCAAAATGTTGGAAATACATCAGGACATCTAAAATTACATGCAGATTAAAGAATATAAAATCATATATTTTCTGGATCCCCTCAGGACTATCTTCAAAATAATAATCAGTTTCCCACTTCCCATACCAACCCTAACATCATCACAACACAATTACATATTGCCTTTGCTAAGCTGGGATTTGCAAGATTATGAACAGAAATGAGTGCAATGTCAGACTCTGAGATTTCAGAAAAAGACATTTGTGATGCATGAGCATTCATTTAACTGGAAAATACCCAATGGCTACAACTGTAGTGAAATATTTTTATGAAAATATTTCTTGACTCCAAAAAGATTGAACTTTTTCTGGACCTTAGAGCTGAAGTAATAATCTGCACCATTCCTTATTACATTCTAAATCTTACCCATATACCCAGTTAAGTATAGCTACCACCTCTTATCAAAAGACTCTCTTTATAGCAAATGGATACCATCACAGAAAACCACAGCTAGATGCAGTGTACAAGTCAGTGGATCATGAGAACTTCAAAGGATACATTTAGATCACAGCCTTTGCATCATGGCTCAGAGAACTGTGGAAGAGGGGGGCAGGAATATTGTAAGTATCAAAAGACCAGAAAGTTGACTATGAAAAAGTCTCTCCTAGAAATGGCTGTATAAACAAGAGTGGAACAGTGGCAAAGTCAATAAGCCTGTTAATACAGAAGGGGAAATTGTCATGGAATTCTACCCCTAGACAAAGGATACAGGCAACTAATGACTGCTGAGAAAAAGATAAACATCCTTTGCAGAAATGAGCCCTCTTATCGTTCAGCTCTAAAACTATATGTGTACAAACAGCAAAAATGGACTCAGCAGATTAATATGTGCTTGCATGTGTTTTCTCTCTCTCTCTCTCTCTCTCTCTCTCTCTCTCTCTCTCTCTCTCTCTCTCTCTTTGTGTGTGTGTGTGTGTGTGTGTGTGTGTGTGTGTGTGTGTGTGTACAGGGAGAGAGTGCAATATAATTTATTTCAAAGCATGATAGTTGGATTTTGTTCAGATTTAAACCTACTTATAGATTCATGCACACACATTTAATACACCACACACACTGGAAATGTAGGTACCTGAGCCTGGTAAATCTTTCAGTTTACATTTGGGAGTAAAGATTGGATTCTCTATGGGCATAATAGTCAGGAAGAAATAATCTATTACTTTGGGTACTCTTTTGAGGAATTCTTTCCTTGCAAATAGACACAAGAAAGGCAAGTAGGAGAATGTCTAACCAATGTTCATGCTTTTGTTGAAGTCTGTCATAGTTGAAAAGCTTCCCTACTTTTGAGGTGATGGGCTGTATCAGCTTTGAGGCTGCCAAGTTTATAAAGACTTTCATCAAATGGGCTAGAAGAAAACTGATAGGCTGGAATAACTATGTGAATATTTGTCTTGATACTGAATTTCTACAGGACACTCATAGAAAACAAAGTCACAAGAAAAGAAAGATTTGGATAATTTTTGTATGAGAAAATCCCAAAGGCCACAGTGATAGAAAACCATGATTGAAGATTTAGACAGATCTTCACAAGATCTTTACTCCATACAAGAGTTGGTCAATATGAGTGCATGAGTCTAGAAAAAGGTTCAAATCTGAAAAAAATAACTACCATACTTACAAATGAATTACACAAAACTTCGGGAAGCCTTTCCCAAGTATTTGTCACATATCACAGCCTCACTGAGGATGATCCCTTCAACAACATGGAAAATATCTGTGTGTCTGCCACCCTAAAGTCTAAAGTCAGTAGTCAGTACATACTAATTTACTGTAAATTCCAGGGTCAATTCTTTTTTCTTATCTTTGCTGAGCAGAGTTTGGTTAAGAAACTCTTAAATCTATTCCTTTAATTATTCTTTTGCTCTGCTTTGTGTAGCTGAACAACTATATTCCTGGGACATACTTTATCTTTGAAGTTATCTTAATGTTTTCAATTAGATTGGAGCCAAGATCCTTAGTCTGATAGACATTCTGCGCATGTATAATAGCTTGCATTTGTTTTCTGTCATTAATAACATACCAATTTCCCAGTTCGCTACCCAGGCATACTCTCTTGTCCTCTTTTGCAGATGTTGGTGACTTAAAGCTACATGAAACAGGAGTCTGTAAAAAGACACTAGAGGAGCTGAGGGGGTTGGCAGCTCCATGGAGGGAGCAACAGCGTCAACTAGCCAGACTCCCCGGGACTCCCAGAGATTGGACCACCAACCAAAGAATCCACATGGAAGGACCTATGGTACTTGGCTGCATATGTGGCAGAGGAGGGCCTTGTTGGCCATCAGTGGGAGGAGAGGCCCTTGGGCCTGAGGGTGCTCGATGCCCCAGTGTAGGGGAATGCTAGGGAGGGAAGATGGGAGTGGTTGGGTGGGGGAACACCCTCATAGAGGCAGGGGGTGAGGAAATGGGATAGGGGATTTCCAAAGGGGAGACCTGGAAAGGGGAAAACATTTGAAATGTAAATAAAGTAAATATCTCAAAAAAGAAAAAGAATGAAAAAGAAGAGCTGAAGAATAAAGGTAAGAGAAAGGAACAAGAGATAGAGGGTCTCTGTGTAATTCTCCTCCATGAAGAAATAATGGAAGTGACAATGATAGTATTGGGGGGTTTACATGGTGCACTCTCTGTTAGGTACTCATCTAAAAATGGTATTTTCATCACCTTTGGGGCAATTACACATTTTTATCCATAATTTACTCATTAAAAATTGAGGCTTAAAGAAACTACATAATTTTTCATTAGGCATAGCTAAGTAATAGGATTGTGACTTGGCCCTAAGAAATTGTATTCTAAAAGTCCTCTCTGAACATGGTAAAATGACACCTCTATCTTTCCCAGTCAGGATGAGAGAACACCTTCTACTTCCTCACAGGGTTCTCACATTTTTGTATTGTTCTGTTGAGGTTTGGTTTGTTGCTATATATTGCAATGCTATTTGTGTCCCCCAAGACCTAGTTGCCGCAGAAACAAGAGAGTCCCAACATAGACCCAAATGATGCTATGTGAGCTTGCCCCCAAGTTATTTCTGATTGGTAAATAAAGATACCTATAGCCTATATAGCTGGGCAGATTTGGGATAGGCAGGGCTTTCTGTTCCAGGCATTGGTGTCAGAGGAGACCACGAGAAGGGAGAGAAGAAGGTAAAGAAGGGAGAAAGACACCATGGGTTACAAGTCAAGAAAACATGGCTGTGAGGGCTGACCAATTGGAGTTAAGAGCACCCCAGATGAAACATAGTAAATAATAACTTGGGGCTATTGATAAAAAAGGAATTTTAATCACATAGAGGGTAAATATCTGCCCAGCTTTAGTGCTGATTAGGGCTTATTATAAATGTTAATGTTGTGTGTCTTTATCCAGGAACTAAATGATCAAAAGTGGGATAGAAACCCCAGTTTGAGATGAAATATTTTCTACAACATGGACCAAATTGTTGTTTTCCTTTATGTCATATAGTTTAGACATGATTTTTTTTCTCACACACATTATCAGCAATTTCTTCAAGAAAGGAAACCACTAACACTTGAGCATATGCTACCCTGATCACCAAGGAAATTCCATATGTAGCTATGCCTCTGCATTTAGCTTTCATTCTGTAGGAGTCAGTTACTAGCAGCCCTTTGGAAGTATGCTTATCTTCCATATGTCTTAGACATCTCTCAAGAAAAATTGTGATAACTCTTCTAATGCTCTCTTGCTGTCTATGTCTAAAATGGTCATCACAGTTCCAAGCATATAAAGCACATTTTTAGCCTGTTCTATGTAAAAGCTACCCCATATCCAACCTAGTTAATATTTCCTCTGGTCAATGGGAAAATGAGGCTTATCATCAGATCAAAAAAAAGGAGAGTACAGTCCAGAAAAATTCAACAGATATTTTGTTTTATAACATCATTAGAATATAATAAGCTGAGAAGCCAAACAAAGCTTGGACTGAATCCCAGTGTGATCATTTTCGGTCTGTATAGACTTTGCACATGACTTTTCTGTATTAATTTTGCCTTCTTCATTTGCAAGAGAAGAATAAATAAATAACAATAGCAATGTGCACTTCTCTTCATATAAAATAACTAAAATTATTTACCTTTTTACTCATGAGGTTTTAGACAATAGCGTAAGGAAAATTAACTTTCTATGGGAAGCTAATTTTATCTGTAGATCTTAGAGACTAGAATTTAAAAGATCATTAGAATCCAGAGATATTCCATTCAGTACTGAGGACTTGGTATCTATGGTTCTTTTCAAAGCAGGGACCCATGGTTCTTTATGTCTTTGGCACCATAATGTGTCTCAGCTTTGTTTGAGCTCTGCTTTCCTTTGTATTTCACATTCACTTCCACCTGAGCAACTTCTAGTTGTCCCATAAATTTCAAAGTATAACTCTCCAAAATGGAGCACTGTTTGAGCATACCTTTTTGGTGTGACCTCAGTCAGAATAGGAGAAACAAAACTCAGAATGTGTGAGGTTCAAGATCATTTAACCAGGAAATAAAGCCAAAGCAAAAATCAAAGTTTTTCTTCCAAGATACCAGTGGATCTACTTCTTAAAATAATGGAACTATGTTAACCCTTTATTCCCAGAGTGCTGAGGCAGATAGATCTCTGTGACACAAGACAAGCCTGACCAAGTTCCAAATCATTCAGAGTGACATAATGAGCTTCCTCAACTGTTTCTTGTCATTTCTCTATAAAAGATAAGTTTTATATTTGAAGAGGATTTAAAATTAAATTCCAGCTCTCATAATAGGAAACACTGACATGATCAAGAGATACCTTAATTGGGGGTAGCTTATGTGTCATCTCACATTACTTATCATGTACCCAATACCCACAATAACTTGAAAATGCTATTATCTCTGTCATCTTGGAAAGAAAATTCAGTCACAGGTGATTTATATAACCTCCCTAAGGACACAAAGCTAAGGAGCTTCAACCTAGCACTCATTAATTAGATAATTATACTTACACATACTGTCTTGAAAAGCAAGAAACATTATCCTGGGTAAAAGCCTGAGTTCCAGGGCTCTGGCCTTAACTGGTCACCAACACTTCCTGGGAACTTGTGATCACACAATAAAGGATACAATTTCCAATGAGAAAATATGATTTATGAGCCCAACACATCCCACCACTTCCTAGTTATATGGCTTCCATAAAGTTTAAACACTACTGTCTTTGAGTCATAGGTGGTCCAGAGCATTAAGTTCCCTGCCAGTCTCAGTATGTGGCTCAGAGTCTGAATCAGAAGAAAACACAGCATGAGGAAATTGTCTAATTATTTAAGCATTATATGACCTTCGCTATTATTTTTATCAAAAGTCCACTTGAGCAAATATTTCATGAAATCTTCTTGTAAGTATTCTGTGTAATGTGATTTCTCAACCAAATTTAAATTATTCATTGTCTTTCATACAGACCTACTGACTTCCTACTGTGGCCAAAGATTGTGACAAGAACAGGAATGTGAAAATGAATATGGAAAGACTTCTATTTTCAAATGTGTACAGGATAGAAGAGAATAACAGGAAACTACTGAGCTCTGAGCCAATCGATAAAATATACATCAATTTGGATGCAGGGTATCAAGATGAAAAGCAAAACTGTGAATTACAAAAATTAGACTCAGGGAGGAAGAGAATTCAGGCAATGTAGAATAGATAAGAAGATGGATGATAATAGAATGTTTAAAGAGAAGAAAGATCGGTGGAGGGCCAAGGCCATGATTTTAAGAGCTTTGACGCCAAGCATAGGTTTAAGGAAGAAGAACCACAGAATGATTTTTAAAGAGTAATGGAGGATCTTCACAACTTCCCACACAAGACTTTGAGAACCATTTTAGAGGAAAATGAAGTAGAGGTAGATCATCAGCAAACTAGCACTAGTACAAGTGAGAAAGTGTGGGGGATAGAGAATGCAGACATGGTGGTGAGCACAGTAGAGAGTAGTTGTTAGATAACTGAATAGGCAGATTCAGGAATTACCTACGGATGATATATAGACAGATAGATGATAGATATAGATAGATAGATAGATAGATAGATAGATAGATAGATAGATAGATAGATAGATAGATAGATAGCAGATAGGTAGATAGGTAGATGATAGATGACAGATGATTGATTGATAGATACATAGATGGATACATAGATACATAGATAGATAAAGAGATACTGCTTCTTAAATAATTCTGTTTATCAAACTGTTTTCAGATGTGGCTTTCCAACCAAACCAAGGCCAGAGGTTTTTCTAAGGAAAAACATTTTATAGAAAAATAATAATAAAATAAGCCCGGTCTCTATGCATCATTAGTAAGAAGAACTAACAACATGGCACCAGTCAAATACAATTTATAGTGATGGAATTCCAATCTCAGCCTCCTGCTCTAAGGTCTTCTACAAAGACAGCTCAGTTGGGAGAGAAAAACAATCCCTGAAGTGTTATAAGAGGTTAGGAAAATAGAAAGACTTTGTATTGAGGTCAATGACTGGCTAAAAGACAGGACTCAACAAACAGTTTTGTTTTTCACTAAGATGTAGCAAAGTAGTACAAAGCACTGTCAGCAAAAAAGACAGTGTAGTGTACGTGGAGCAAAGTACAAAGGAAATGAGACTCAAGATGACAAATGGATCACACAGGGAATGCTTAACTTCCCCAGAACAAGTTGTGGCAACACATGTGTGTTGAGTAGCAAAAAAGTTCATTAGAGAGTGGGCATCTGAGGATTTATTCAGAGGTAATCATCTGGGCAGCCTCTGTCCAGCATGGACCAGAAAGTAAGTAGAAGTTTCACATAAATCATAATGTGTATATAGATTAAAGTTTATTCGTTAAGTTTCTCAGTGCTATAACAAATACCTGAAAAACATGACTTAAAGAATAGTGGGTTTATTTTTAGCTGAGAGTTCAAAGACAAGTCCATCACAGTGAGGTACATATGGTAGCAGTAATGCAAGACAATTGGTAATGATGCACCCCAAATCAAGAAGTAGAAAGATGAACACTTAATTTTTTATGAGCATTATGGGAACCTCCAGCCTTTGGAATAGTGCTGCTCACATTTAGAGTGGACCTTCCTACCTAAATCAACCTGATCCAGAAGATTCTTCATAGGAAGACCAGGAGGCTCACCCTCTAGCTGATTCTAGATTATATAAAGTAGAAGGTCAGTATTAACCATAACAAAGATTTTTTTCTTATTATTCATGAAACATTTTATGTTCCTGTAGGGAATTATTTATTAGCCAAGTTCCTAGTTACCAGCTAAGAGTCAATGTTGCCAGCAGGTCTTTACACGGATAGTGTCCTCATCTATTTTGTACATGATACTGTGTGGTGGACATACTGATGGCCCTGATGAGAGCCAGCATTCCTCTAGACATAGAAGACTTTACAAGAGAAGTTTGTGAAGCTCTTTGCAAGCAAAAAGTACAGTTGCATCAGCACTGTCCTTGACCTCCTGAGTTAGTGGATAATTACATAGCCCTGGGGATCCATTTTCACTGATTAAGAAGAGTCCAGCTGCATCAAAAGCAGATGTGTAGCAAAAGATGTGCTTGCAGGGGTGGCTATAAGATGATGAAGTTTCTAGCAAACACCAGTCTAATTACCTAAAATCTCTGTATCTCAGAAAAGAAATACTTGCAAATCCATCTAGACTCGCATTGATTTCTATTTGAATTAGAGAACATTCTGTAGTGAAATAAAAAATGTCTAAAATGTTTAGATCTAGATCTAGTTTTACTTATTATTAATGAGTATAAATAACTCCCTTCAGTATCAAGATATAGTATCAAAATATAGTTTATTTGGAGAAGTTGAGCTCAAGACCAAAGAGTTGGAATAATCACATTCTTCAGAACGACCAGACACTAATTTATTCATACAAAGATCCTATGTTAATGTCATTTGGGAAGTTTCCCTTCAACTCCTATCTTCTCTCTTCTTCCCATGCTCTATACACATAGGCTTTGGTATATATCCATAATCAATATGCCTCTAACATCCTTTCATAAGTATAAAGAATAGAATATTACATGATCCAAAAAGTGAAAAACACTTTTTCTTTAATGAGGTAGCCACTGATAAGTTACCTATGTAGTAAGTAATCCCACACCCATGCTTATGCAAGAAACCTTAATTATCCTAGTCAGATTACTAAAAATGCATGAATATAGGAAAGGGCTTATGTGGGAGGAAATGTGAAATGGCAAGTGTAAGAGACGGATAAGAAAAGGTGATGGAGGAAATTGGATCAAAATTTATTATATACAAGTATGAAATTGTCAAGAAATAAACTTTAAAGTTTTTAAATATGCCTCAAAACACTATTATTAGGTAATAGATTTGGCTGCATAGACTCATGTATTTGAATGTTGGCCATAGAGAGTGACATTATTTGGAGGTGTGGCTTTTTGGAGGAGGTGTGGCCTTGTTAGAAGAAGTGTGTCACTGTAGAGGTGGGACTTTGAGGTTTCGTATGTGCTCAAGGTATGCCAATGTAAAACACATCCAGTCTCCTCCTTACTGCCTGTGAATCAAGATGTAGATCTCTCAACTCCTTCCCTAGCACCATGTCTGCCTGGATGCTGTCATGTTTCCCATGATCATGATAGTGTATTGAACTTCTGAAACTATTAGCCAGCTCTTCCCAACAATGAAACACTAAGACAGAAGTGTTTTATCTTTTCATTGTTATTGGGTTTGTTTTGTTTTGCTTTGGTTTTTGTTTTTGGCTGCAAAAGTTCTCCTAAAGTTTTCTTTAATGTTTATCACCTTTTTCATCATTCCTGGCCAGACTCAAGACTGATCCAGGATCACTGGGTTCATATCTGTTTTACTTTGACTTGTGCTCATATCTGAGTGAGGTGAACATGTCCTACCTCTTAGTACCTGTGACTGGAACCTTATCTAGACATAAGAATTTGCAGATATAATCAAGGATAGGTTATGCCAAATTACTATTTTTCTCATTGGAGAGGAGAATGTGTACACAGAGATACAGTCACATGACAAGAGGCAGAAACTGGAGGGAAACATGTACAATCCAAGGAGAACCAACAATTGATTATAGCTGTCACATTGAGAAAGAGGCAAAAGCATATCAGGTCATTCTTGGAGGGTTTAACAAAAACATTACCCTCCACATATTGGACCTACACAATCCAGAATTGTAAAGAAATAAATTTTTGTGGGCTTTTAAAATTATTTTATCATAAAATACATCCTGACCACACTCTTCCCTCCATCCACTTCCCTCAGTACTCCCCATACCAAATTTCTCCCCCAGATCCATGCCTCCTCCTCTGTCCCTTTAGAAAATAACAGGCTTCCTAGTAATATTGAACAAACACAGCATAACAAGATGCAATAAGTCAAGGCACAAATTCTGATATAAAATATGGACTAGGCAAATCAGTAGGAGGATAAGGGTCCCAAGAAGAGGCAAAAGAGTCATAGACAGCCCCTGCTCCCACTGGTAGAAGTTGAACAAAACTTCCAAACTAAACAACCAGAGCATTTATACAAAGGAGCTGGCACAGACCTACACAAGCTCCATAATTGCCAGTTCAATCTCTGTGAGACCTGCTTAGTTGATTATGTGGGCTGTGTGCTCATAGTTTCCTAGACCCCTCTGGATCCTACAATCTTTCCTCCCCTTCTTCCATGTGGTTCCCCAAACTTCACCTAATATGTGGATGTTGGTCTCTTAACTGCTCCCATCAGCTGCTGGATGAAGCTTCTCTGATGTTGATTGGTCTAGGCACTGATCTATGAGTATTGCAGAATGTTGTAAGGAATAATTTCATTAATTTTTTTTTGGTCAATCATGGCTGATTCTACCCTAGATCTCTGAGCCATTCTATTTGTAGTTTCTGACCATCCAGGCATTTTCAGGCATGGACCCTTTCTCTTGGCCTGGGCTTCAAGTTATTCCAGTCATTGGAGGGCCAGTAGCCTACTTGTGATAATTTGTGACAGCAGCCCTTGATTCTCTGCCAAAATATCAACTTAGTGGTTTGGCAGAATAGCATTATCAGATTATGTTGGCTGTTTTTATGTCAACTTTGATACAAGCAAGAGTCATCTGAGAGGAGACAAATTTAAAACTGTCTCATAGAATGAATTTGGCAGTGTTCCTTCTGTTTCTATTTTGTGAAATAGTTTGGCATGTATTGGTATTAGCTCTTCTTTGAAATTCTGGGAGAATTCTATGCTAAAATCATCTGGCCCTGGGCTTGTTTTGGTTGGGAGACTTTTAATGACTGCTTCTACTCCTGAGGGTTATAGGACTGTTTAGATAGTTTATCTGATCTTGATTTAACTTTGGTAAATGGTGTCTGTCTAGAAAATCATCCATTTCATTTAGATTTTCCAGTTTTGTGGAGTATAGGCTTTTGAAGTAAGACCTAATGAATTTTTTAATTTTCTCAATTTCTTTCATTATGTTTCCATTTGTGTTTCTGATTTTGTTAATTTGGATATTTCTCTCTGTCTTTTAGTTAGTTTGGTTAAAGGTTTGTCTATCTTGTTGATTTTCTCAAAGAACCAGCTCTTGGTTTTGTTGATTCTTTGTACTGTTCTTTTTGTTTCTAATTATTATAGCCTTGAGTTTGACTATACCCTGTCATCTACTACTCTTGGGTGCATTTGCTTCTTTTTGTTCTAGAGTTTTCAGGTATGTTTTTAAGGCCCAAGCAGGGATGCTTGAATCTCACTTAGAAAAGAGAATAAAATTGGCATAGGAGGCAGAGGGAGGAAGGAAACTGTGTAGGAGAGGGGATGGGATGTAAAGGGGGGTCAGGATCAGGTATGGGAAGAGACAGGAGAGAGGGCCAGAAGGCCAGGAGAATGAATATAAATCTGCAGCTGGGGGGTATTCTCTAGGAAGTCCCAGAGACCTGGGATGGAGGAGGCTCCCAGAAGTCAATGCTGATGGCCATAAGCAAGATGCCTAACATTGGGGATATGGAACCAGAAGAGCCCACATCCTGTAGCCAGGCAGGAACCACAGTGAACAATAGGGACAGGAACCCACCCAAAAAACTTTTGACCCCAAATTTGTCCTGTCCACAAGAAATGCAAGGACAAAGTTAGAGCAGAGACTGAAGGAATGGTCACAAATAACCAACATGAGATGCATCCCATGGGCAAGCACCAATCCCTGACACTGTTAATGATGCTCCTTTATGCTTGCAGATAGGAGCCTAGCATAGCTGTCCTCTGAGGCTCCACCAAGCAGCTGACTGAAACAGATGCAGATATCCACAGCCAAACATTATAAGTAGGTCGTGGAATCTTATGGAACAGTTGGGGAAAGAATTGAAAACCATGAAGGGGATGGGAAATTCACAGGAAGACCAACAGAGACAACTAATCTGGACCCTTGTGAGCTCTCAGAGACTGAGCCACCAACCAAAGAGCAAAAGGGGACTGGACTGTGGTCCTAGTACATACATAGCAGATGTGCAGCTCAGTCTCCATGTGAGTCCCCCAATAACTGGAGCTGGGGCTGTCTCTAAAGATGTTGCCTGACTATGCAATCCACTCCCCCAACAGGACTGCGTTGGATGTCCTCAATGGGAAAAGATGCATGGGAGTGGAAGGGAATCCAGGCTAGGCCGCACCCTCTTAGAGAAGAAGAGACAGTTGGGGAAGGACTCTGTGAGGAAGGATTTAGAGGGGGCAGCAATTGGTATATTAATTAATTTTTAAAAATTCCTGCATAAGATTGGGCTGTAAGCAGGTCTATAAGGCATTTTCTTAATTAGTGATTGATGGTAGAGGGTCCAGGCCATTGTGGGTGCTGCCATCCCTGGGCTAGTGGTCCTGGGCTCTAGGCTGAGTAAACCATGATGTACAAGCCAGTAAGCAGCACCTCGCCACAAACTCTACATCAGCTCCTATCTCCAGGTTCCTTCCCTGAGACACAGAAGTATTAGCCAAATAAACCACTTCCTCCTCAATTTGTTTTGGGTCATGGTGTTTCATTGCAGTGACAGAAACCCTAAGACATGGGTCCAGACACCATTTTCTTTAGACCTGAGACAAAACGCAAGTGAGCAAGCCTTAAGTTCATTGGGTATAAAAATATAGCCTAGAATTAGAGCCAGTCCTTGGGTATAGTCAAAAGAGCAATATGCTCTCTAGTGCCAAGAAAGTATGACTGCAGTGCTGTATATTCAGTTTTATGAATAAGGAAAAACCAAGGCTGTAGAAGGTGAAATTCCTCAGCTATAATTACACAGTGTTAGAAGCAGTAGTACCAGAGGGAGGTGACTCCTGAGTCTGTCGGACTCTCCACATCATATGCAGAATGCCAAGTTCTGTTTCCCTCATATTCAAAATGGTGTAAGAGTTGAGAAGGCAAAGACAACCTGTTAGGAACAGGGGCAAGGAAGCCTGCTGCAAAGAGCAAAGGTTGTGAACCCTTTGTAAATGCAATGAGTCAGCATCCCTGAGATTAGCAGCAGAAGCACAGTGAGGGGCTATTACCAGGGGTCTCTTTGGTTGATTTGCTCTGGGTGAAGAGCAGACAGTGCTCTCCCATTAATTTTAATGGCAGCTCAGTTTAAAGGGATTTATAACCAAAGAGTATAAAGAATGATTTGAGTTACAACTTGGCCCGATCACGTTTGGAGGCAAGGGTAGAATGTTTCATTTTCCAGACTACTGACTTTCTTTTTAACTCTCCTTCCCTGAAAACATAAATAAAAGAGACAATGAGAAATGATCCTGACTTTCTTAGTGGTTGAACCTATTTGGAATGGAAAGAATCAAAGCTTAACAGTTCAAGAATCCAACCTGAGAAGGCTTGTACAGTTTCAAAGGAAGAGTTCTAAAGTGGGTCATCTGCTGTGCCCTCAACTTACTACAGTGTTCTGGAAGAAGCTTCTACAACTTGGACCTCTACTTTCTCATTCATAAAAGAACATCACACTGTTAAGATCTCAGAGGAACTCTTACGTCACAACGTCTCTGAATTCAAAACCATAGATCAACTCTCACAAGTTCTGTGATCTTGAGCTGATCTCTTCACCTCTATATTTCTTTGGCTCCCATGAGTTTGTATGTGTCTTCAAGGGACAGAGAAAGGAAAGGGGCAGAGTTCAGTTCTCCAGTCTACAAAAGCCATTTAGTCAGACACTAAGTCAAAACAAACAAAAGACTGATTAGAATCTCCCAGTAGATTTTGTACACATAGGCAAGTGACTTCAGAGTGGTGAAGTGCATTGACATGCATTCCATTGATGGGCAGACAGTACTCTCTCACATTAGTCAGTCCACAACCCTCTGTAAGGGAAAAAGTAGATGGTTGAAAGAGCGAGGAATTGTGGGGGATTGTCCTCTTATATAGAAACCTTTTAGTTCCTTGTGAAAAAAAATAATGGCTGTGGCTACCATTGCATGTATTTTAAAGAAAATCAACTTGACTCTGAGTTTCACCTCATGACAGACACACAGTTTCAGACTTCACCTACCTACTCATCCCTATTCATTTACTAACAGAGGGTACTTGGAAGCTTGCTCAACTTCCCTGTGACTCACTTACTCATTGTTAAAGTGGAAGCAATAACAGTCTACCTCATATATATTTGAGAAGAATTAAAAGAAATGTTTCTTATGTGAAGAAGCACAAAACACAATGTCTAGAGTATGTGACAGGAAATTACAGTCATTATCAGTATTTTATGAGAAAGTCCTCCAGAGCCCTTAAGTGCATCTGGTTCATTTCCCTTTGTCATGCAGAAAGATAGTTAAGGATCCCCTACTCCACTATCAACTTGGCTGTGGATTTCAACTTATCATTCAGAGTGCTTCCTTTATGTTCAGATCAAAATCCTTCTTTTTCAAGGGAGATACCTATAGCTTTAAGGTTTTTTATTTCTCAATTGTTTTAACTGAGAGACTCTCAGTGTAAACCTTCACTTTCTTTGAATGCAGTGATAATGGTTTCCATAGGTCAAGAACCCTTCCTTAGAGCAAAGATCTCAAGTATCTTTGGGAAAAATGAGCCAATATCTGTGACAAAAGTCTTAGACTTTGTGTGATAAGTATTAATTTCTCTAGCATTCTTGGCTCAAGGATTATTTTATCATAGTGATCTATGCCAGAGAAGTGAAAATGGGGAGGGATGTTTGCATGCAATACAAAAATGCCCCTATTACCCTAGTCTACATTGGTAGAAACTTGGAAATAATTCAAAATTTGGGCAATAATAAATTAGCATAGCTACATGGTAATTAACAGTGCAGTCAACTGCAACAGGGCCAACTCACTAAATTCTTTGCAGTTCAGCCAAACCCATCTACTCATTCAGCCTTCCAGACACTTCCAGTGTTTGTTAATGCTGATTTTATGGGAGATAAAATAGGCTTAACTTGGAGAATGTACTATAAAGCAGCCATGGCAATCCTTGCCTTACATTCATTGTTTCTAACAAAGCACCGAAGAAACTACTACAAATGCATGAAATTATTAATATAAGGGAGTGTGGCAAGGTTTTTAGACCAAAAGTCATTTTAAAATGGTAAGTTTGAGATCTTAAAATTGGAAACCACCAATGTATGTTTTAGCATTCACAACTCATTTGCCTGGATTTAAATAAATATTATAAATAAAAAGATAAGGCATACACTAAGAAAATTGTAGGATATATTTGGATATAGGACTATTATCTACAATATGAAGAAACTCTTAAAACTCAACAATTAGACAATACACTAGCTAACATATGAGAAAATGTAAATGTAAAAACACATCTCAGGAGCGCAGGGAAAGAGCCACCCTCCCTGGAGTGTGGACAAGCCTGTGATCAGGGGGTAAGGCCAGTACCTCTGTTCAGAGGAACCTGCCCAGAACCTCCAGGACACAGGGACCTACAAGAAGCCTGGGACAGCAGCCTTCCAGTCTCCTTCTATGGTTGGGGACCCCAGTCTGTGCCACAGAGCTTCATAACCAAATAGCGCAGGGAAAGAGCTACACTCCCAGGAGTGTGGACAAGCCTATGATCAGGGGTAAGGTCAGCACCTCTGCTCAGAGAGACCCGTCCAGAACCCTCAGGACACAGGGACTGAGGAGTGGCCTTCTGGTTTACTTCTGAGGCAGGGGAGCTGATTCCTTGACACAGGGCTCTATACTCAGTACCAGAAGAGAGCTGGTCTTCCAGGAGTACCAACACACCTTTGCTCACAGGAAGACCATCACTTCTGCTCAAATTCCTCAATCAAGAGGAACCTCTCAGAGCCATCAGGACACAGGAACCAAGTAACAGTGGGGATAGGATCCTTCTGGTTTCTGTCTCCACCCCAGAGCTGACCCTGTACCACAGCTCTCCAAGCCCAATTCCTCTCAGAGAGAACTGGTCTTCAAGGAGTACTGATGAAAGGAGGCTTGGAGGAGGGACAAGCCACAGTCAGAGAGAGCAAGAACAGCTAACACCAGAGATAACCAGATGGCAAAAGGCAAGGGCAAGAAACAAAGGCAACTTGGCATCATCAGAGCCCAGTTCTCCCACCACAGCGAGCCCTGGATACCTCAACACACCAGAAAAGCAAGACTCACATTTAAAATCACTTCTCATGATGATGATAGAACACTTTAAGAAGGAAATAAATAACTCCATTAAAGTAATACAAGAGAACACAGGTAAACAGTTAGAAGCCCTTAAAGAGGAAATACAGGAAAACACAATCAAACAGGTGAAGGAAATGAACAAAACCATCCAGGATCTAAAAATGGAAATAGAAACAATAAAGAAATCACAAAGGGAGCCAACCCTGCCAATAGAAACCTTAGGAAAGAAATCAGGAGTCATAGATGCAAGCATCACAAGCAAAATACAAGAGATAGAAGAGAGAATCTCAGGTGCACAAGATACCATAGCAAACATTGACACAACAGTCAAAACGCAAAGTGCAAAAAACTCCTAACCCAAAACATCCAGGAAATCAATGACACAATGAGAAGACCAAACCTAAGGATAATAGGTATAGAAGAGAGTAAAGATTCCCAACTTAAAGGACCAGTAAATATCTTCAACAAAATCATAAAAGAAAACTTCCCTAACCTAAAGAAAGAGATGAACATAAACATTCAAGAAGCCTACAAAACTCCAAATAGATTGGACCAGAAAAGAAATTCCTCCTGTCACATAATAGTCAAAACACCAAATGCACAAAACAAGGAAAGAATATTAAAAGCAGTAAGGGAAAAAGGTCAAATAATCAAAATTACACCAGACTTCTCACCAGAGACTATGAAAGCTAGAAGATCATGGACAGATCTCATACAGACCTAAGAGAACACAAGTGCCAGCCCAGGCTGCTATAGCAGCAAAACTCTCAATTACCATAGATGGTGAAACCAAGATATTCCATGACAAAACCAAATTTCCATAATATATTTCCAGTAACCCAGCCTTACAAAGGATAAAAGATGGAAAACGCCAACACAAGGAGGGAAACTACACCCTAGAAAGAGCAAGAAAGTAATCTTTCAACAAACCCAAAAAAAGATAGCCACACACACATAAAAATAACATCAAAAATAACAGGAACCAGCAATCACTATTCCTTAATATCTCTTAACATCAATGGACTCAATTCCCCAATAAAAAGACATAGACTAACAGACTGGATAAATAAACAGGACCCAGCATTTTGCTGCATACAGGAAATGCACCTCAGGGTTAAAGACAAACACCACCTCAGAGTAAAGGGCTGGAAAACAATTTTCCAGGCAAATGGTCCCAAGAAACAGGCAGGAATAGCCATTCGAATATCAAATAAAATCTGCTTTCAACCAGAAGTCATCAAAAAAGATAAGGAAGGACACTTCATACTCATCAAAGGAAAAAATCTACCAAGAAGAACTCTCAATTCTGAACATCTATGCTCCAAATGCAAGGGCACCCATATTCATAAAAGAAACTTTACTAAATCTCAAAGGACACATTGCACCTCACACAATAATAGTGGGAGACTTCAATATCCCACTCTCATCAATGGACAGATCCTGGAAACATAAACTAAAGAGAGACACAGTCAAACTAACAGAAGTTATGGACCAAGTGGTTTTAACAGATATCTATAGAACATTTCATCCTAAATCAAAAGAATGTACCTTCTTCTCAGTACCTCATGGTACCTTCTCCAATATTGACCATATAATTTGTCACAAAACAAATCTCAACAGATATAAGAAGACTGAAATAATCCCATGCCTCCTATCAGATCACTACGGATTAAGGCTGCTCTTCAATGGCAACAAAAACAACAGAAAACCCACATACACATGGAAGCTGAACAATACTCTACTTAATGATAACTTGGTCAAGGAAGAAATAAAGAAAGAAATCAAAGACTTCCTAATATTTAATGAAAATGAAAGTACAACATACCCAAACTTATGGAACACAATGAAAGCAGTGTTAAGAGGAAACCTCATAGCTCTGAGTGCCTCCAAAAAGAAACTGGAGAGAGTATACACTAGTAGCAAAATAGCACATCTGAAAGCTGTAGAACAAAAAGAAACTAATACACCCAAGAGGAGTAGAAAACAAGAAATAACCAAACTCAGGGCTGAAATCAACCAAGTAGAAACAAAAAGAACTATACAAAGAATCAACAAAACCAGGAGCTGGTTCTTTGAGAAAATCAACAAGATAGATAAACCCTTAGCCAGACTAACCAGAGGGCACAGAGACAGTATCCAAATTAACAAAATTAGAAATGAAAAGGGAGACATAACAACAGATTCTGAGGAAATTCAAAAAAATCATCAGATCCTACTACAAAAGCCTATACTCAACAAAACTGCAAAATCTGGATGAAATGGCCAATTTTCTAGACAGATACCAAATACCAAAGTTAAGTCAAGATCAGATAAACCATCTAAACAGTCTCATAACCCCTAAAGAAAAAGAAGCAGTCATTAAAATCTCCCAACCAAAAAAAGACCAGGACCAGATGGGTTTAGTGCAAAATTCTATCAGACTTTCAAAGAAGACCTAATATCAATACTCTTCAAACTATTCCACAAAATAGAAAATGAGGGAACACTACTCAATTCATTCTATGAGGCCACAGTTACACTGGTACCAAAACCTCAGAAAGACCCAACAAAGAAAGAAAACTTCAGACCAATTTCCCTTATGAATATTGATGCAAAAATACTCAATAAAATTCTCGAAAATCGCTCTTATCTCTTTCTCTTGCCTCTATCTTACTTCTCTTACCTCTCCTCATTCCCTTCCCCCTCTCTCCACGTGGTCATGGCCGGCCACCTCCACTCCTCTACTTCTCTACTCTCTCCCTCTCTCTGCCTTTCTCTGCCTCTACTTCCCTCTTAACTCCCCTCCCCATGCCCTAAATAAACTCTATTTCTATACTAAAAAAAATAAAAAAATAAAAAATAAAAATAAAACTTCTTGAAAATCGAATCAAAGAACACATCAAAACGCTCTTTCAGCATGATAAAGTAGGTTTCATCCCAGGGATGCAGGGATGGTTCAATACCCAGAAATCCATCATGTAATCCACTACATAAACAAACTCAAAGAAAAAACCACATGGTCATTTCATTAGATGCTGAAAAAGCATTTGACAAAATTCAACATCCCTTCATGATAAAAGTCTTGGAAAGATCAGGAATTCAAGGCCCATACTTAAACATAGTAAAAGCAATGAACAGAAAACCAGTAGCCAACATCAAACTAAATGGGGAGAAATCTGAAGCATTCTCACTAAAATCAGGGACTAGACATTGCTGAACACTCTCTCCCTATCTATTCAATATAGTACTTGATGTTCTAGCTAGAGCAATTAGACAACAAAAGGAGGTCAAAGGGATACAAATTGGAAAGGAAGAAATCAAAATATCACTATTTGTAGATGATATGATACTTAAGTGACCTGAAAAACTCCACCAGAGGACTGCTACAGCTGATAAACAACTTCAGCAAAGTGGCCAGATATAAAATTAACTCAAATAAATCAGTAGCCTTCCTATACTCGAAGGATAAACAGGCTGAGAAAGAAATTAGGGAAATGACGCCCTTCACAATAGTCACAAACAATATAAAGGATCTTGGTGTGACTCTAACCAAACAAGTGAAAGATCTGTATGACAAGAACTTCAAGTCTCTGAAGAAAGAAATTGAAGAAGACCTCAGAAGATGGAAACACCTCCCATGTTCATGGATTGGCAGGATTAATATAGTAAAAATGGCTATCCTGCCAAAAGCAATCTACAGATTCAATGCAATCCCCATCAAAATTCCAACTCAATTCTTCATAGACATAGAAAGAGCAATCCTCAAATTCATTTGGAATAACAAAAAACCCAGGATAGCAAAAAATATTCTCAACAATAAAAGAACTTCTGGAGGAATCAGCATCCCTGACCTCAAGCTGTACTACACAGCAGTAGTGATAAAAACTGCATGGTATTGGTACAGTGACAGGCAGGTAGATCAATGGACTAGAATGGAAGACCCAGAAATGAACCCACACACCTATGGTCACTTGATCATTGCCAAAGGAACTAAAACCATCCAGTGGAAAAAAGACAGCATTTTCAACAATTGGTGCTGGCTCAACTAGTGGTCAACATGTAGAAGAATGCAAATTGATCCATTCCAACTCCCTGTACAAAGCTCAAGTCCTAGTGGATCAAGGACCTCCACATAAAACCAGTTACACTGAATCTAATAGAAGAGAAAGTGGGGAAAAGTCTTGAACACATGGGCACAGGGGAAAAGTTCCTGAACAGAACACCAATGGCTTATGCTCTAAGATCAAGAATCGACAAATGAGACCTCATAAAATTGCAAATCTTCTGTAGGCAAAGGACACTGTCAATAGGACAAAATGGCAACCAACAGATTGGGAAAAGATCTTTACCAATCCTACATTCGATAGAGGGCTAATATTCAATATATACAAAGAACTCCAGAGAACCAGAGAACCCTATCAAAAACTGTGGAACAGAGCTAAACAGAGAATTCTCAACTGAGGAAACTCCAAGGGCTGAGAAGCACCTAAAGAAATGCTCAGCATCCTTAGTCATCAGGGAAATGCAAATCAAAACAACCCTGAGATTCCACCTCACACCAGTCAGAATGGCTAAGATCAAAAACTCAGGTGACAGCAGATGCTGGCGAGGATGTGGAGAAAGAGGGACACTCCTCCATTGCTGGTGGGATTGCAAGCTGGTACAACCACTCTGGAAATCAGTTTGGCGGACCCTCAGAAAAATGGGCATGGTACTTTCTGAGGATCCAGCTGTACTACTCCTGGGCATATACCCAGAAGATGTTCCAACATCTAATAAGGATACATGCTCCACTATGTTCATAGCAGCCATATTTATAATAACCAGAAGCTGGAAACAACCAAGATGCCCCTCAACAGAGGAATGGATACAGAAAATGTGGTACATTTACACACTGAAATACTACTCAGCTATTAAATACAATGACTTCATGAAATTTCACAGTCAAATGAATGGAACTGTAAAAATCATCTTGAGTGAGGGAACTCAGTCACAAAAGAACAAACATGGTATGTACTCACTGATAAGTGGATATTAGCCCAAAAGTTCCGAACACCCATGATTCAATTCATAGCAACGGTTGGACTGAGCATGGGGTCCCAGATGGCGGAGTTTTAGAAGGGACTGAAGACACTGAGGGAGTTTGCAGCCCCATGGGGAGGGAGCAACAGTGTCAACTGATCAGGCCTCCTGGTGCTCCCAGAGACTGGACCACCAACCTAGAATGCATATGGAGGGGCCCATGATGCTGGCCATGTATCAACTAAGGAGAGCCTTGTTGATCATCAGTGGGAGGAGAGGCCCTTGGGTCTGAGAGTGTTAGATGCCCCAGTATAGGGGAATGCCAGGGAGGGAAGACGGGAGTGGGTGGGTGGGTGGGTGGGAGAATACCTCATAGAGGCAGGCAGAGCGGGGATGGGATAGGGGGGTTCCAAAGGGGAGACCTGGAAAGGGAAAAAGATTTGAAATGTAAATAAAGTATTAAATAAAAAAAATCTCAAAACAAAATATACAAATAGGTATCTATTGCAGGCCATTAGAGAAAGAAAAATTAAAACAATGAGATACTTCAACACATCTCATGTGTAACTGTAGAAATTATTTTAAATGAAGAAATCTGATATCTATTATAATACTATTTGGTTTCTAGTGACAGAAACCGTCTTAGATCATTAGTTAAGTTTAAAAGAGCTGCTGACACAGTGATAAAGCATACAAGGTAGCTTGTTAGATACAGCAATGAACATAAAGTGTAAGAACCTCCCCAGTTACACTTCTTATTTACTTTATTGTAAAGGTGTATACACTTATCTCCATCCTTTATATCATAGTTCTATGAGAGTCTTCAATGCATAACTCCTATTGTGACTTTCATCTTATTCTAGAGTTCTGAACAAATGAAGTAAAACACATGAAAACTCCATGGGAAACCAAAGTTCAACTTTGTTTTAAAGGGATCTCCTTAATATAAAGGAAAAAGGTCTGTGAATGTTACAATTTGGCATGTTTACTCATGCAGGCAAGAAAGCATTGGAAGGAATCTTTTTGCCCACATACAGCTGATTTCCAAAAAAACAGGAAGTCATAAAAGGACCAAGTAGGATATAAGGTTAGCCCATCTCGCCCATGCCTGAGAAGCAATGTGAGGTTTCCCCACATCTCCAGTTCAGATGTCATTTAGTTTTACTGAGACTGATTAAGTAAAAATGAAAAAAGAACAAGCATGTTTTAGTTAGTTTTTGTCAACATGACACAACCCCAGACATATCTAGGTTCAAAAAGGAATCTTAACTGAGAAACACCTCCATAAGACTGGCCTATAGGAGGAGAATTTTCTTGAATGATGATTGATGTGAGAAGGACCAGTCCCATTGTCAGCAGTGCTCATATTGACCAGCTGATCATAAGTGCTATAAAAAAAGCAAACTGAGCAAGCCATGAGGATCAAGTCAGTAAGCGCACTTCTCCGTGGCTTCTGCACAAGCTCCTGTCTCCAGGTTCATACCTGAGTTCCTGCTCCAAGTCGCTCAGTGATGAACTGTTTCCTGGAAGTGGAAACTGTTTCCTTTTCTTCCCCAAGTTCCTTATGTTCATGGCATTTAATTGCACCAATAGAAAAGGGACTAATACAAGGAAATGCCCTCCCTTTAGGAACCAGAAGAATGGGAACTGAAGCATTCTCCTCTATTAATTCTTCAGTCCAACTTTCTCCCTATGGTAAAAGATGACACCAGCAGCAATGATGTCATTTTGTCCAGCTTGGCCCTTTTAACGCAATGCTAACAGCTTTTCTCCTCATGTTCCCATAATAATTCCACACACCATAAATATCAGATTCGCTTCGTTTGGGCCACCCTCACATCCCTAAGATGCTCATTCCATTCCAAACAAGACTTGAATGTTAATCACCTATCAATTGTGTGCCTGTTCTGGGGTGTAGGTAAACAACAAGATTTTCCAAAAGAAGGAATATCTAGAAATGTGCTGAAGATTTCCAGGTCTCACTGGGTAGAATAGCAGTTCACTCAGAAATACACACAAACTGTGACATATGACCTCTGTAATAGCTACTTTTTTGTTGTGATTAAAACAAAATAATAATGATGCTGAACAAAAGCAACTTATAGAAGATTTCAGTTGAGCTTACTATCTACAGGGTGAGTCCACAATGGCAGATGAGGCATCGAAACAGGCAAGAGCAAAAAGTGAGTAAGTTACATCTTTAACTTCAAATATGAAACAAAAAGAGAAAGGGAGGCAGGCCAAGGTTGTATAATCTCAACGGTCACTGCTAGTAACATATTTTCTCTAGCACAGCTGAACTACCTCCCACATCTAACCACCAACTGAAAGCTAAGTATTCAATTACCTGAGCCTGAGGGACACCTCTTATTCAAAGAACTTCAGATTCTAAATCCATCCTATATCAAGTCAAATAGAAATGGAATAATACCTACTTCCTAACCAATATTTGTTGTCAAGTTGACATCACTAGGAAGACGGAACTTCAATTGAAGAATTAACTCCATCAGATTAGTCTGTGGACATACTATGGGACATTTGATTGATTAATAAAATGTAAGAGGGCCTATACCACTTTGGGTGATACCCTCCCAAGCCAAGTGGAGAGCTGGATGTAAGCCCTGGGAGCAAAGCAATGAGCAGCATTCACCATGATTTCCACCTCAAGTTCCTTCCTTGAGTCCCTGCCCTGACTTCCCTCAGTGATGTGACTTAGAAATGTAAGGTAAATAAACTTTTTCCTCCATGTCTTGGTTGGTTTTTCTGTCAACTTGACAAAAGCTAGAGTTATCTGGGGAAACAAACCTCAATTGAGAAAATGCCTCCAGCAGATTGCCTGTAAGCAAGTCTGTAGGGCACTTTCCTGATTAATGATTATGTGGGAAGGCCCAACCAACTGAGAGATCCACCCCTGTGGGTGTTGAGTGGTATAGGAAAACAGGTTGAGCAAGTTATGGAAAGCTACACAGTAAATAGAACTCATAGATGGTTTGTGCTTCCGTTTCTACCTCCAATTCTTGCTGTGATTCCCCTCATTGACAGACTCTGACCTGAGAGTTGTAAGGTGAAATAAGCTCTTTCATCCCTGATTTTCTTTGGGCCATGGTGTTTTATCACAGCAATAGAAAGTAATGGCAGCACTCTTTAAGTTGTTTTTGATCAACATTTTGTCACAGCAGTAGAAAGCACGCTCTGGGAACCTGTAATTGAAACTGAACCAGCTGCTGCATCGAAAGTGCTGAACAGATTTCTGATGGATAGGTAAGTGTGAGTTGGGGCCTGACTCCTTGAAATTGATACCGTTATCCCTGTTTTAATTATTTTTACCTTCACTTTATATATTACTATTATTATGAATATGTGGGTATATGTGTCTCAGTGTGCATATGAAAGTCAGAAGACAATTTTGTGTGATTGGTTATTTCCCTCCACCTTTGTGTGGCTTCAGGAGTAGCATTTATGTTGTCTAGCTTGGGTGGCAAGTGCCTTTGCTAACTGGAACATCTCTCTGACTCTTCTGTTCCCACTTAACAGAGAAAAGGGATGATAAGAGAGCTTAAATAAATGGCAAAATTTACGTAGATAGTAAATGGAGGATTCGAGTGAAAACTCGTGCCTCACAAGAAGACTCTCAGTCTGGGAAAGCATTGTTAGTTGGTACCAAAATTCAGATAGCCAGTGTTTACCATTAAGATCTGTATCTCGGGCCTTTGTCCTCACCTCAGTTGCACAGTGTCTTTCAAACACTCCTTCTATTGTAGGTTCTAATTTCTCTTTTCCAAGACAGAATTTAAGAATTTTACTTATTGGGTATCAGAAATCTACATTTCAGCCATAGCTATGAAATGGGAACTCATTGAGAGAGTGCAAATCCACTTAGTCTGAACCCAGAACCCCAGAAAAAAGTCCATCTCTTCACATCTCTTTCCAAATCTTCCCAAGTTCCTTTATTGGTAAAATCTCCCAAGGGCTATTCAAGATGAAAGCTGTAGTGGTGGTTTATGGAACACACACACATACACACACACAAACATGCACACACACCACACACACATGTATATCTAAATATCACATATACACATGCTTACATGCACACAAACATACACATGCACACACACACACACACACACACACACACACATTGATGTCCAATTTCAAAAGACATGTGGATAAACTCACCCTACTCATGGATGATCATAAATTAGGAATATTCAGAATTAGGTAGAAATTGTCCCAAAACTTCCAAGTTTAGAGACATGGCACAGAGAGATAAATGCCTTCATTGTACTTCTGTTTCATTCTAGTTGCAATATTCCTGTCAACTTGTATTTCTTATAAGCTTACAAAAATGAGAAATGTGCCTCTCAGGATCTGTAGGCTCTTTATACTGACTCCAAATCTATCCTTCTACGTTTTCGATGCCCAGGTTCTAGTTTAATCAGTAAAACGCATAATTCACAATCACAATCTGGGAAATATTTGAAATCACTAGTTGTGTTCCCTAGGCTTCTCTCTGCCAAGTTTTTACCAACTTTATGAATCATAAGGCATGGGTTCCCTGACCATCTAAGCCCTGTTTATTTATCTAACAAAACTTGGATGTCTTGTTGCAGAAAAATGAACACTTTACCACAAAAAGTAAATCACAAATATTTTGATCTCTGATATTCCTGGTAATCTCATTAACAGCATCAGAGGTGTCAGTCAGGATCTCTGAAGTCCATTATCTGTTACCATTCATCTCTTCCATCTATCTCTTTTCCTTTTTTCTTGGAAATAGATATTGGGCTAGCCTCCAAAATCTACATTTCAGCCACAGATATGAACTGGGAACTGAAATTTTCTGTTTCCCTCTTTCTTTCTACCTTTTCCCTCTTTCTTTGAATCCTCTAGTCATATTTCTCACATTTAAAATGTTTTTATGTTTTATAGATTCTGTTTCTATTGTCTCCCATACTCCTTCGCTACTCTTTCAGTCCCTTGGTCTTCCTCTGTCTGGTCTTCCTCTGACCTTGGATAATGGTACATGCACATGAGTTTGTGAGAAGGAAAATCAAATCAACCCAGGGACTCTCTTGGTGAGATTCCCTCCATCATGTAGAATTTTTGCCAGCCAGAAGCAGCTTCAATAAGAGGCTCTATCCATCTAGTTTCCCAGACCGTAGCCTTCTTCGCCTCCGCTGTAGCAGGTGATATAATATCTAGGGAGCTAGGGATCCTGGGGAAGTGTCTGTGCCAAGAGCTAATGATCTATGAAATGAAAATGCTTGGCCCACCTGCTCCACATGGCCACTCCACAGCAGGGACTTACAGCTAGCCCAGGCCAATGCTGAACAAATACAAGTAGATACTTGTCCCAGATATCAGTTGAGAGAAAAAGCTAAGAGAGTCTGCCAAGTGAAAATAACTCAGGCAAAGATTCTTCACTTACCAGGATCATCCAACCCTCCAAATACCCTGTAGCATGAACTGCAAAGAACTCCAGGAGTCAGAAGGCTGAAGCTTGACTCATTTAGGGCTTTGGGGAGATCATTTCTCCTTTCTGGACTACCAGCTTTTCGGCAATAAAGGGAGGAACATAAACCAATCATCAGCTTTAATTGCTTCAATTATGAGGTTGTTGTAACAGAATTTGACAAATTTTAGTCTCTCCAATTCCTGTATCTGTTACCCATCCATATTTGCTTATAGTACTTTGCCATAGTACCATAGACATGAAATAGAAGTGTGTGGTTTATGAGAAAGACCTAGAATTTCCCTATTTTTGCACAGAAATCTAAGGAATTACAAAGGAAACAAGGCTTCAGTGTCCTGGTCTGGGCTGTATAGCAATGTGATTAATGGGACATTTTGAAATACCTATTTTATTAGTCTATTAAATGTACTGCCAGTGGTACCTGCCCCTATGATATGAAGTCTCTTCCCAAGAAAAGCAATATCATTGGTTCATTTACTCAATATAGGTGGTTCAACAGAAAAGAAAATACTACCTAGAAGTGCCCATCCATAGGACAGTAAGTAGAACTTGAGGTACCCTAGACCCCAAAAAAGGAGAATAATTAAAAGAGTCAATCATATAAGTTCCAAGTAGAGTTTCTTGCATAGACTGGTGAAAGATTGACCAAGTAAAGATAAGGAAAAAATGTATTAAAAACCTGGGGAAAAATAGGGGTCCTAGAGAAAGAAAAACTCATTTCTTGAAAACTGGAGAATAGTGAGCCAACATCTAGGCATTCTGGAAGTATCCAAGATCATCAAAAACTCCAATCTCTAGAAATTGGCCTTTCTAGTTCTTAAGGCATACTGAAGAACAACACCCCCAACAATCCAGCAAGCCTCAGCAGCACCCACACAAGGAAAACATTTCAAGATACAAACTACAGACTACTGCAGGAGCAGCAGGAGACCTGTGTGACCAAAGCCAGCTTGAGCTACATGACACTGTCCCCAAAGGAAAACTAAATTACAAAATTTAAAAATCAAAGAGAAATGGAAGATGAAACTTATATAAGAGTCATTTAGATGATTCTTTTTAACAGAAGGATATAAAATTCTGGATATAAAATTAACTATGCAAATGTATGTCTATTCAGAATAAGAATATGCAAGTGAGGAACCCTGAAGCTTCAGTTTCATTAGCACCAAAAAAAAAAAAAAACTACTGCCTCTGGCCCATTTCAATTTCCCATTACGGGACTTTTATGATGGCTCTGTGATCATTCCTTGCTCTTAGATCTGGTGTAGGCAAAACTCAAATGCTGGCATGGATAGACCCTGTAGTTAAGGTTTTGAAGATAGGATTATGAAGTCAGACATACTAGAAATATTTACACCAATGAATTTAGAAAACACTATAAAATGGGATTCCTTCTACCTATCTCATTCCATTAACCCTAGTCATGTATATTTATCACAAAATTACCTTTCTTGCCATTTTCCTATAGATTTTTTTAAAAGAGTCTTGTGTAGCCCAGGCTAGTCTGAAACTTGCTATGTAGCTGAAGATAACCTTGAACTTCTGATCCTTCAACCTCTACTTCTTAAGTCCTGGAATTATAGTCATGTAACTCCATGTGTTGTGTGTAAAGTGTCAGGCATCGATAGGTTTTCCTGCCTGCTAGGCAAGCTACCAACTGAGATACATACATGACTGATCCCTGAGCTATAGAGTTTATAGTGCAAGCTCTTGCATTTTATTCAGATCTTTTGTCCTGGCAGTTCTTAAAAATATAGTAAACATGATTTTTTCCTGATAGAAATATATGATGGCTATCTTGCTTCTTCTAATCTTTATTGTAACAATGAAAAAAAGGAAAGGCTTCATCAGTGTCCCGAATGTTTGTCATCAACTGTAAAATAAATACCTTGCTGAGACTCAAGAACTGACAATAAATAGCAGGTGTGTCTTAATAGAAAGTCACATGTCTGCTTCTGACTACGCAAAAGAACCCTTCCTTTCAGAAGATCAGGCAAGACATGAAATTGATCCCTGATCCTTGAGGGCAGAAGTGCGAGATTGACACCTGAATTCCAGTATTTTATTCTCTGCATATTAGCAAAATGTGGCCTTTATGTCAATTATCACTTGCTACAAGGAGAAGCTTCTTTGGTAGATGACTTTAAAGAAATCAGTTTCCTATATTGATATTTTTGAGAATTCTGGAATTTTGGTCTCTTTAAAAAGAAACGCAGAAATATTTATAAGAATGTGCTTTCATTTAATCCCAGTTGTAGGGATGTGGCTTGCTTCTGACTGTTCAAAGCAGCTGACCATGATTTGCCTCGTGCTCTAGCGTGGTTTTGCCAGCTGCAGATAATTTCTGATTCTGTGACATTTGGAATTCTGGGAACTTTTCAGAGGTGTGGGGATGGTTGTTGGTCATTTAAGGAGGTTGGTTAAATTTGTTAGTAGTCGTGGTCAAGGAAGAATCAAAAGGAAAAACATTAGATTCAAAGAGTTTCCTAATTCTTCTCTCCACTCTGTCTTTGTTTTTCTTCTATCTAGTCTTAGGGGGTGAAACCAGGGGAATAAAGGGTAGGAAAAAGAAAACTGGGTACAGCTTCCAGATACTCGGTATAGATGCACTCAAGAACCCACAGAAGCTGGGGCAGCATGCACAATACCTACCCACGTTCAAGCCAGACAAAATACAAACATGAGGAGGGGAGGGGAGCATGAAGTCTCACCCTCACTGAAAACACTATTGACAATTGATACCTCCTGGAAGACAGAAAGTACATTTCTTTCAACAGACTAACTCTGAGTATATCAACTACACTCCAGGGCCAGCCCCATGCTCAGTTGTAATCCAACATAAACTGGGTTCCATATTTGGGAGTTTTGTTTTATTTCGGGTTTTGGTTTTAAGAGGTGTTAAGAAAACAAAGTTGAGGGGGTCGGAGAGTGGAAAGATTGGAGGAGTTGGAGGGGAAAGACTATGATCAAATATGTTCAGTGATATTCTCAAAAAATAAATATAAATAAATAAAAATAAATTCTCAAAAAAATGAAATAAATAGAAAAAGACAGGAAGTGATGCGCTAGCATGCTTCTCATTGGCCCCTCAGTATTCTGGCTCTTTCAGGATACAACATTCCTCCTCAGAGAATGGCTTAAGCATTGCTGTGGTGTACAAGGACTTCAAAGTGTCTTCAATGCCACTGAGAATAATAAACAAGTAAAATACTATGGTATGGATCTGACTGGCCTTTCAGGGCACTCCCAATCAAATAAATGACAGCATATCCCGAGACAAGCAGCACAATCACAGCGGCTTCAGGGGACTAAGGAGTATGTGGAGGAATCACAACATAGCAACCTTGATGCAGGGACCCGAGAGGGGGGGATTCTGTCAATGTGATGCGTGGGGGCTGAGAAGATGGTTAAATTGGTAAAGTTCTTTATATACGAGCATGAACCCCTGGGCTAGAATAACCGTAACTCATGTAAAGCCTGCGCAGTAGCACCGATCTGTAACCCAGTGCTCCTACAGAAGATGGTAGACAGAAACCGAATTCCCAGAAGTTCACCAACCATGTAGCCCATCTGATACAGCAATGCACAGATAAGAGAGTGTGTTTTAAACTAGGCAGAAGGCAAGCACAAGTTGTGCTCTGACCTCATATAAGCCATGGCACTTGTATGTCTGTGTTTATATGCATGAATTTATGGAGATATACAATTATGTACCAGAGACAGGAGTGGAGGAAAGGGAGAGATTGATGATGATGTCTGGATGCTTTGGATGAGCCTGGGGGCTTGTTCAAGCTGCCCTGGTGATGATTCTAATTGGGGTCAGTATGAGCAAGGGTATGCAAGTGAGCAAGGACTAAACATGTAGACAGCATAGCACTCCTAGGACAGAGAAGTAAACTTTTCCAAGACTGTCACAAACACTTTTCCATGAATTATCACTTCTCTTTCATTGTTGAGTAAGCTGAGCTCCAGTCTGATTTAAAACATTCCTGTGATGACCCTGATTGTTAGTTTGGGATGAGTATCACAGTGTGTGGAACCTGAACTTTCTTTCTGAGTGTTCAAGGCAAAAGTTTCCTGAAATACTAGATCATGTCATGGAAGAAATGCAAACACATTTGATAATCATTTCACTTAGAGCAGGAAACTTCACATTAAAAACTCAAAGTCCCAGTTTGAGCATGGTATTCGTACTCTTGGGGTTGATTAAAGCATGAACAGCCATGTAGAAATACATCTGAAAAACAAGGTGTAAAATAATGAAAAATTTTGACAGAAGAGGGAAACCCAGCCAGTTTTTACAAATTATTCTGGACTTAACATGTGTAGCCCTTATTCTCTTAGATGTGGGCTATAATTTCTTTAAAGCCAGCTCCTGTGCATGGGGGAAATTCAGAGCGATCTTTCTAGCTTTGATAACTTACTTTGGAAAAAGTACCTCTGTTTCTATGGCACGCCTTGAGGAAGATGATTTACAGTTTCTTCAAC
The DNA here is from genome assembly GCA_028551405.1 of Uromys caudimaculatus. NCBI lineage: Eukaryota > Metazoa > Chordata > Mammalia > Rodentia > Muridae > Uromys > Uromys caudimaculatus. Next base: position 34,406,610 of record CM052718.1, on the reverse strand, counting down.
TTCTTAGGAAGTCAGAAGCAGCTCAGAGGCCCATCATTCTGTGGTTGCCATTAAGAATTCCTCTTTGGGATATGATTTTTCTAAGCACTGACAGTAGACAAGACTTTGAACTTGGAATTCTAACTTTGAATGCTCTACTCTATCCTGCTCTTAATCGTCCAGTCAATCCTACTGATCTATCAGAACTTCTTGGGGAAATGTTTAAACAGGTCCAGTGTCTGGGTCCCAGCCGAGAATTTCTAATGTCTCTAAACTTTATATATCACCATTTTAAAAAACAGTCCCAAAGGCTTGAGAACGGTGGAGCAAAGTAAAATCAAATAAGCAAGGTATATGTATACTATGAAATAGACCTTTTTTGTGACAGTTAGGCAGAGAATGTGTGTGACTTTTGCTGGCTGTCCTTGATTTACATAAATAGATATTCCAATAAGACATTTCCCCCTTTATAATATGGGACAAAGCCCTGTAATCTGAAGCCTAAAATGACAGGTGCTGTCATAGAAATGAGTTAAAGTCAGCCCTGGGAACATTGGCCCTTTGAGTTGTTTGCTTCTTTACAGCAGATTGGGACTATTAATTCAAAGCCCATTGGTGCCAGATTCTCATTCTTCCACTTCCATCTGCTTTAAATATAACCCAAATAAGCATATTTTTAGCCAAGCAGAGCATCTTAGTTTGCCTCTCCCACAAAACTGAACCTAGTCTCTCCAAACAAAGCCCAAGCTGCTGCTGAGCTGCAGACTTCTCCAGCCTAGAAACCCACTATAAACTTCCTATTGGACAACTTCACATATACACACATGCCATCTCTTCATTTCCTCCTACCCTTTGATATCTCCCTAACATCTTTCTCTCTTGGCTGGTAACACTTGACCTGCTACGTGAAAGTCCTGATGTCACAGACACCCTTTTTCATTCGTCATAAGCCCAGCCTAAGAAGAGGTTGTTATGCAATATAGGATTTTATGATCCCATCTTTCCCTAGTCAGCCTCTGTATTAGTAAAAGATGTCTAGTAGAACAAATCCAAAAAAACACACACTCGATAAAGATATCTTTATTCAATTGGTTTATACATAGAGGCTGGGTAGTCTAGTGATGATCACCCTCATATTGGGGAAGCTGAGAACATAGTAGTTGATTGGTCCATGAGTCTGGGTGCCACAGCAATCTAAATATCTGATTAGTGTGTGTGTGTGTGTGTGTGTGTGTACGTGTGCACATGCATGCACGCACATATATGTCCCTTTAAAAATTACAATACAAGGCGTGCAATACCACCCTACAAAACACTGATTACATATGACCAAAAGGTCTCCAAAACAACACAGTGATTGTCACTGCCATCTGTAAGAGTTATGCCCGATTCTTCCTCCTAGGCTCATGCTCCAAGAAATAAGACTCAGACTCAAAATATATTTACCAATACCTTGGCCATATCTCTAGGCTTTTGTCTGACTAGATCATAATTTAAAATAACCCATATATTCTAATCTACATTCTGCCAGGTGGCTGGTTACCTGTGCCCAGGTACCATACATCAGACTTGTCACATCTTCCTGGGCAAATCGTCTGCCTGGCACTCGCCCAGAATTCTTTCTGCCTCCCAGACATCCCAACTTCTATTTCTTGCAAAGGCCATAGGCTATCAGATTTATTATTGACAGGTGACACATCATACTAACACAAGATATTCTCTCTACACTATTAATGGCCCACCAGAACTACATGGTAATATTCTATTGCAGAAGACACCACAAACTTTGTGTTTAGGACATAGAGACATTAGTATCAAACTAAAGAGAAAACTTCTTTCCTGCTAGTTACCTTTCATTGTTACAGAAAATGCTTTGTAGGCTGCTGGGGGAATTTTTTTAAAGTGGGTAAATTTTTAAAAGACATGATATTGGGAAGAACATATGTTGAGAGATATATGGGACAAATTAAGGGAGATTGGAGTAGACATTATATTTTATTGTATGCATTTATGAAATTCTCAAAAATAAAGAATATTTTATAAATAGGGAAGAAACACTCTTAGAAATTACAGTCCTCATGTTTGTAACTTGTCACATGACCTTAGCTGGCATCTATAATGATTATCTTCTACTGCTCATACAATGTTTTACCTATTCTCAGAAAGCATATCAGCAGGTCCCATTGTTTTGTTGGAGGGGTGACCTTTCCTGAAAGGTCTGGAACATTTATCATCCCGCTTGGATTATGTTGTCACAGTTTCCTGTTGACCTTACTTATAGGACATGGTGACACAAAGAGATGCCCTACAGGGTTCCCTGCTCTCCATATATATAGTCTTACCTCCTCAGTGAATAAGCAGTACAATTTTTCCTCTCTCCTGATATAACTGCAGCTCTTTTGTTACCCAGCTGACTCAAGTGTACCAGGAACCAAAGAGGGCAGGAAGACAACATAGTTTCCAATCAATAGGATGTTTGTTGTGTCTCATAGTAGAAGTTCCTCTGCAACAAAATTCCTAAGATAGAGGCGTGCCCCGTGGCAGAAGAATGGGAGTCCTGCCTTCACCTCTGAGCACTGGGAACACAGTTATATACCACATCCAACTTATCTGGGGTTTTTTTTTCTCTTTAAGCTCTTTAGTATAAATAACTAATTATAGTCCATTTATCTGGGATCCTGTTAAAATGCAGACTTACTCAATAGACAAGCTCCCAGAAAATACTGATACTGGTGCGCTGTAGATCATCAGTTGCCTGCAGCTGTACAACAAAGTCTACAAAGTAACAGCTGATCCTTCATGGGAGGTCACCTGAGTGAAGGTTTTGCCACCGAGCAATAAACTCTCACAGATTCATTTCACAGTGTTCCTGCCTCTGTCACCCAAGCTAGTCACATTTTCAGCAGTCCCGGGTCTTTTTTTTTTATAAAGCTCTTTGAGAATTTCACACATGCATGCAATGAATTTTGATCCTATCTACTCCCACTACCTCTTCAATTCCTCCAGGCACTCCCACCATCCCACCATGATTCCCTCACTATTTCGTCTCTCTTTTTAAAATGGAACTGAGTATGATTCACGCTACCTGTACCTGCATGAGTGTAGAACAATCTGCTGGAGAACAGGCAACCAAAAATGAGCCACATCACTGAAAGAAACTGTCCCTACTCCGGCATCTGTCAACCATCAATAACTTCCCAGCTAAGGTCACATGAACTCCATACCCATCTACAACAGAAGTTTGGCTGTCATGTGTAATCTATGTTCAAGGAACCACAACTGCCGTGAATTCAGGAGACATCCTTGACATGGACAGAGACATTGCTTCAGTGCAACACCCCCAGCTCTGTCCTTACCAGCTTTCCTCCTGTTGTTCCTTGACGTTCTCTGGAATTTCTGCTTCTTCTAATCATGCCTGCTGTGGATTTATAATCTCTGCTGTGGTTTTCTTAGTCATAGTTTATTTACTTTAAGCAGAAATGAATTTATAGTAGGGTATAGAAAAGCTTATAGGAGTCCTTGGATCCCAAGAAGTGTGAAACCACACCGAAAATACCACAACAATATGGCTACCTAAACAAGATTCAAGCAATGGCAGTACAAACAGACATGCTAACATGGAAGGAGAAAATATCACAGGGCCTCAGCTCTAGACTGAGAACAAAGAACGAGAGACAACTACAGAATGTTGAGAAAAGTAGAATTAGTCTTCCCCAGGGATGAGATCCTAATTGGTTATCTAATATCAAGTGATCATCCCTGAAATTATATGCCTATAAACACTACTAAACAGACTCAGAAGTGTGTGTATGTGTGTGTGTGTGTGTGTGTGTGTGTGTGTGTGTGTGTGTGTGTGTGTAAAACAATAATAGTAAAAGAAAAAGTGGCCATGGAGCCAGCACTGAGAACTGGAAGCAGTGCCAAAGTCCTGCACCTAACCATACTGGCAAATGGAAAAAAAAAATCAGTGTTCTATAATGAAGTATCAGGACAGATACCATCCTGAAAAGCAGTTGACCAATATAAAATAACACCAACCTCCTGCTTTTAGGGGTTGGGTTGGGTTGAGTTTGGGTTGGGTTGTTTGTTTGTTTGTTTGTTTGTTTGTTGAGGGCTCTTTGTTTCATTTCCTTTTATTTGAACATTTTTTGTTTGCTTTTGTTTTGGAATTTTTGGCTTTTTTTGTTTTGATTTTTGTTTTTGAGATTGTTGAGGGTATTTATGAGAAATAGAAAGGGAGAGAGAAAATATAAAATTAGATGGATTGAGAGGTGGATCATGGAAGAGTTGAGAAAAGAAAAATATGACCAAAATATATTGTATGAAAATTAGTAAAAAAAAAAAAAAAAATAAGACTTAGAAGTAGAAAGGAGGATGGTAAAGAAAAAGAAGGGAATCTATAGGAATATAGAAAGTATACAAGAGAGAAGTGTATGTTCATAACACATTGCATAGTTTATGAAATTGTCATAAGAAATGCATTTTTAAAACAAGGATATGAATTTGAGAGAGAATGAGAAGGGACATGGAAAGATTGGATGAGGGACATGGGAGAGGTTGGAGGGAAGAAAAGGGAGAAATGATGTGCTTATATTTTAAATTTAAAAATAGCAAAAGAGAAAATATATATAAAGCACTGCATAAGAGGCTAGAGAGATGGCTCAGCGGTTTAGGGTCCTTACTACTGATGCAGAAGATCTAGGTCTAGCTCCCAGAACTCACATATCAGTTCACGTTAACTTCAGTTCCAGAGAATCCAATGCCTCTTCTGATGACCATGGGCTCCTGCATGCTCACAATGCACACATGAACACAGAGGCATACACATAAAATTAAATAGTGTTTAAAGACACCGAATACTTGCAAATGACTAAAGTAGAAATGGTCACATAGTACCAGTTTTTATGAGGCATTAAAGGTGCCTTTGACATCCCCTAATCAAAGCACCCTTCTTTGATCAAAGCTATACCATGAGATGGGATTCAGCTCTAGACCAGGCAGCCAAGTCTCAGAGAGGCAGAGTGTGACTGCTCCTGCCTGTGCTAGCTCGGCAAATCTGCTCAAGCTCAGCCAAAATCCTCACCTCTGAGTCCTCACCAGAACTCCTGGCATAAACAGGCTTTGTTCCTGTGACTACTGCAGCTGCTCACCAAAGACACTCAATCCAAAATGCCACCTGCATTGCACCTGCTGTGGCTTGTCCTAAGGGTCAGGGACAGTGAAAGCTGAAAAGACTTTAAATTCTCCACTATCCAAACCCTGGATTTCCCTATTTTGGGCAATGACATCAGTGGTTATTTTGTTGCTAATGCCAAAAGTCTGACATTGGTTTCCCTTTCCTTGCCCATCGCCTCCTGACTATCAGCAAGCCCTGTTGGCACAACTCATGAAGCATGACTTGACTGTAATCGCCTGTTTCAGACTCCATTTCATCAAACTAAGATCAAGGCAAGCTCTGTTCTTGGCTGGACTGTCTGTAATACTTTCCTTAATACAGTAGCACCGGTAACCTACTTTACAAAAGAGGGTAGAATGTAAAATAAAATCAGCCGCTTAGATCTTTCTGCTTAGAAAATTGCAATGGCAATCTGTTATTAGATTAAAATCAAGAGACTTACTTCTTTTTTTCTTTCTCTCTCTCTTCCTTTTACTCTCCCTCCCTCCATTCCTCCCTCCCTCCCTTTCAGTACCTCCTCTTGCTTTCTCTCTCATTCAGTCTCTGTCTCTCCCCACTTCTGTATATGTGTGTTTGTCTGTCTGTCTATCCATCTGTCTTTATCTTTGTGTCCCCTACCCCCAAGTATATTAATCTTTTCCATTCCTCATAAAAGCTAAGACTGTCCTGTGTAAAAACATTACAGGGTTTTTTGTTGTTGTTGTTCTAGGTTTCATAGGGAGAAATTAAATAAAACTTTAGGTTGCCTAGATGGATGGATAAATGCTTAGATGGATGGATGTATGGATGGGCCAATAAAATGGGTTTCCGTGATTAGGTTCAGGAGTTGTGTGGTAGATGTATCCATTAGGACTGAGCTCAACAACTGAATTTTACTGGTTGTATTTTTCTGTAGTCATCTCCATCTGTTGCAAAGTTTCTTTGATGGGAGTCACAATTATCTGGGACCATAAGGACAAATATTTGGAATGCAGCTGGGAATTTTGCTGGTCTGGTAAAGTGGTAGTTGTAGGTTATCCCCCAAGATACATGACATCGTTAGCCCTAGGTAGAATACAACTTTTAAAATATATTTTTAGTTACTTTTTAAGACGTCCATACATATACAAGTATGCTATAATTGTTTTCTTTTCTGTGCCCTCCTCTGAAATTCTCAAATAGCCCCCACCATGTTTACTCCCAACTTCATGTCCTCTTTTTATTTTTAATCCACTGGATCGAATTAGCTCTTCCACTTCCATGGGAGCAGAGCCATCCACTGGAGCATAGACAGCCTGCCAGAGCCACATCCCTGAAAAAAATTAGGAACTCTACCTCCCGCATCAGCCAATCATTGCCAATAGTTCCCCAGTTAGAGGTGGAGCTTCACAAACTACTCCATCCATTCTGGAGTTTTGATAGGCTTTACTTTATGAAAATCTTGACTAGGCAACCAGAGCCACTGTGAATTCATGGGTGCAACAACCATGTTGTGTCTGGAAACACTTTCTTGGTTGTCTTCCCCACTGTTTTACCTTACCTGCTTTCCACTCCCACTTCCATGATGATCCCCAAGCCTTGAGCGGGGAGGGCCTACGATATAGAAGTTCTATTTAGCGTTAAGCAACTTTTAATAATGCTAAGAATTGCGGATCATATATTAGGCAGTTTCCTCATTGCTCTGGTGGCAAAAGGAAAAATATTGAGATCTTCATAAACAGGAATCAAAGTCTTCCCTGAAGGAGAGATGCTGTCAAAACCAAAGTGAGTCAGGATGGACTTTGGGATCATGCCCCCCAACACACACACACACACACACACACACACACACACACACACCACAGGGCTTCTGTTCTTTTGTCATAAACTATTAGGCTATAGCCCTGGCAGTGGTAATTTTTCAGAACCCAATGAAGCTATTACTCACTTCACAATAAAATATGCAGAAATTACTGGCCTCCTCAATTGCAGAAAGCAGCTCAAAATGAAGGATCATCTTGAGTTTGGGCTCCTATACCTTGTTATTTCTTCCCTCTTAAGTATAAGTTAGATTGAGATGGGATATTTCATAACTCTCTAGTAAAGCCTCTACCTAGGTCAGAAGTTACAGAAGGGAATTCACAATTGTGGTGCTTAGAAAGCTATTTGAGATGTCACATTCTCCTAATGTCCACCTGTGCCCCATTAGCCATCCCATAGACTTGGTGATTCTAGGAAATGATGACAGATCTCAAAGATTTTCCCGTACAGAAGTCCTTCCCGTGGCAAGGCATGAGAGTCCTAAATTACTAATTTCATTTTTCTCTTTCAATGGAGAATTTGTTTTTAATTTCATGAAGTAGACTAAAACACTCAGAATCCGAAGAACCACTGAGTAGGCTCTGAATTCTAATTCCATGACCAACCAGCTACTTGGACATGAAGAATCCATTACTCCACGTGCTCATGAGTGAGAGAATCAATCATGAGATTTTGTGGAGGAAATTAAGGAAATCTTATGTGAAGGCATTTAATGTGATCCCCATGTCTTGTGTTATTAATATGTCATGTCTTCCTCCTTAGCCCCTATATCAAATCACCTTTTCAAAACCCAAGATTTGTTGTAGGGATGGGCTTTTCTAACATGGCTTTCCCATTAGTTACAATAATATTTGTAATCTCACCCCTTATTTAATGCTGCTCAATAGTAATCTGAGAGCAGGATAGTTCAGAAAACAGACTACTTGCAGTTCAAGCTTGGTTTGGACTTTGCTTGCTGTTTAACCTGCTACAAGTTACACACTACCTCTTGTCCCAGTCTCTCTGTGTGTAATCACACCGCCATTCACAGAGGATTGATGAGTTGTATGCAAACAGTTTATACAGGAACAAGAACATGGAGAGAGTTAGTCTTCACATCTGGGAAAGTTGGAAGCTGGAGAAATGACTCTGGTTTAGGGCACTTAGCGCTGTTCCGGAGGACTCGGAACTCGTGTAGTAATTACATTTTGGTTGTTATGATGATATACCCTGATCAAAAATTAATTACTCATAGAAGAGAATTCATTTGGTTTATGGTGTGTGTGTGTGTGTGTGTGTGTGTGTGTGTGTGTGTGTGTGTGTGTGTGTGTGTGTGTGTGTAACAGGAAAGGCATGGCAGCAGGTGGCCAAAACAAGAAGCTGAAGAGCTCATGTCTTCAACCACATACAGAAAGCAGAGAGCAAACTGGAAACAAGGAAAGACTATAGCCTTTCAATTCCATGCCACCCCCTATGCCACACACACAGAAACATGCTTCCTCCAGCACAGCTACACTTCATAAAAGTTTCATAACCTCCCCCAATCAGAAGCCCCAAAAGAAGTCCAAGTATTTAAATACAACATGAGCTTAAGAGGGATATTCTATTTCTTAACCCCTGTAGATGCATGGTCATACCATAATGTTGTGCACTTAACACAATGTTAAAAGTTCTGACAAAACTTTCCATTAAAAGTCCCAACACTGGCCGGGCGGTGGTGGCACACACCTTTAATCCCAGCACTCAGGAGGCAGAGGCAGGTGGATTTCTGAGTGCGAGGCCAGCCTGGTCTACAGAGTGAGTTCCAGGACAGCCAGGGCTACACAGAGAAACTCTGTCTCGAAAAAAACCAAAAAAAAAAAAAAAAAAAAAAAAAAAGTCTTAACACTGGGGCATCTAACACCGACAGGCTCAAGGGCCTCTCCTCCCACTGATGGCCAATAAGGCCCTCCTATGCCACATATGTGGCCAGCACCATGGGTCCCTCTATGTGATTCTTTGGTTGGTGGTCCAGTCTCCAGGAGCTTGGGGGTTCTGGTCAGTTGAAACTGTTGCTCCCTCTATGGGGCTGCAAACCCCTTCAGCTCCTTCAGTCCCTATTCCAACTCCTCCATCCAGGACCCCATGCTCAGTCCAATGTTTGCTCTGAATTGAATCTTGGGTATTCCAAACGTTTGGGCTAATATCCACTTATCAGTGAGTACATACTGTGTTTGTTCTTTTGTGACTGAGTTACCTCACTCAGGATGATATTTTCAAGTTCCACCCACTGGACCTAAGGGTGTTAGATGCCCCAGTGTAGGGGAATGCTAGGGAGGGAAGATGGGAGTGGGTGGGTGGGTGGGGGAGCACCCTCATAGTGGCAGAAGAGGGGGAGGGAATAGGGGGTTTCTAAAGGGGAGACCTGGAAAGGGGAAAACATTTGAAATGTAAATAAAGTATCCAAAAAAATAAAAGCATAAAACTCAAAAAAAAGCATAAACATTATAATATAATGAACTGTTTAGATTTGACATGATTTGTTTAAAATTTTTAAGTATAACATAGGACATATTTTCAAGAAAAGAAAAAAAGTCTCAATACAAGGAATTTAGTTGTCAGTCCCTACATTATATGGCTTACAACCACCTGTAACTCCAGCTCCAAAGGAATTCAACACCCTCTTTTTCTCTTCATAGGCATCCACATATATGTGGCATACACAGACACATAAATACAGACCACAAACATATACAAAAATAAAACGAAACTTAAAGGAGAGAGAAGGGAGGGAGAAAGAAAATTAGAACATGCAACATCCTTGCAATATAAAGTCTGCTTTATCAAAATTCTTTCTAGGATCTCATTTTTTCTCTCTCTTTTTTTTTTTCTGAGATAATTGTTCTTCTATATCTCAGTAATCAGCACAAACTTGTGGTGAGAAAAAGTATCTCTGGGCAGAGCTGTAACATGGGATTCAATGATACAAAGAATAGTTAATCAAGAACTGGAAATCACCCTCCAAACAAATAGGAGAAAGAGTCCCATTTTTCTCTATACATCTTGAGTTTTCATGAAACTAGTTTCAGAATCCAGAAGTCTAAATTGTTCTTCTAGCTTGTGTGTTTTGGTGGTATGCACCACAGAGAACACAAACGGGACAAGGACGGGGTGGTACCTCAAGGTTTCAACTAGCATGCTGCATTTTGTGACTCGTCTTGTCCAGCTTTGAGCTGTTCTGTTTCTTTCTATTTTGTGTTAGTCATAATAAATGGATTTCGTCCTATATGACAGCTCTAGTCTGCAGGTAGAATTTGATTTATTAGGAAAAAAAATGAGGAGTCTGAAACTCCAGCTGAATTCACCAGAACATAGGGGTCATGATTAATTGTCACTATCTGCCATGATAGATTGGGTAGTGAGGTTAAATGGCCTTTGAGACTCATGCTTCTTTGATCTGTCCAGTCCTTGCCTTGATGCAGCTGCACCATCAGAAGCAGAAAATAAACCAGATATAGACAATGCACCTGATCTAACCTGGGCAGATTAGGTCCTGGGTCTCCATAGAACAGTATTCTTTGTTTCCCATGCTTTGCAAGTCTCTCAAAATCTTATGGAGAACATATAAAGCCACTATGCATGAAATGTTTAACTTTATCTTTCTACACCCCAGTTCCCATATGTGTTCTGTATTATCCCATATTCTCCACAATTAAGACCAAAACCAAAACAAAAAAACAACACAAAAACATTAAAGGTCATTACCAAATAAAGGCCCTAAATTTCAATATCTTGCTCAGAGACCTTCAATGTAGAGTTGAAACAAAAGATTATCAAGAGTCCACCATTTGGAAACAAATTGCCTGACATCAAATATTGGCAACTTTCTGTTAGCTTGTGTGTGAAAAAAAACATTTAATTTTTCTAGACTTCCACTTATTCCTGTGTTATGTGTGGTATAGCAAAAATCCTTTTTTTCGCACAGCCAAAAGGGTCACAAATGATGTAACACTTGGAGCAGAGGCTGGTATGCAGTGAGCCAAGTATTCCGATTTTGGTGGAGAGTGTGAGATTAAGGTGTTTTTCTTTCCTTGCATTCTATGGCTTGATTTTTAAACATCTGCCAGGAGAAGAAAAGTATGAGGAAGAGTATAAGGGAATTTGATGTTAGCATTTTCTTGAGAAAGGGTCTCCCACAATGCTACATCTGGAGTTAGCAGTAAGAGTGAGGGAGTCTACCAAAAAATGCAAAGCAAAATCATTTTGATGATTTTTCCACAAGGAATTGAACTTAATTCTTGACTGAGTGGCTAAGAAAGTCAGTGTGTGCCCGGAGCAACCCCATTGAGGCAAGATGACAAAAGAACTGTGTAGGAACAGGATCTGAGAAAGGGGAGCTTCCCGACCTGGCCTTGCCCAAGAGCCTACATGGGGCATAATGAGGAAAGCTGAGGGCTCATATTTAACCAGTTCTGTATATGGGGGAGAGGAGGGCAGTTGGTGTGATAGTGTCAACTTGAAACAAGCTAGAGTCACTTGAGAGGAGAGAATCTCAATTGAAAAAAATGCCTCAATAAGATTGGCAACCTTGTGGAGCATTTTCTGATTGATGTGGGAGGGCCACTCTACTGTGTGTGATGCCACCCATAAGGCATGTAGTATCAATATATGTAAGACATTGAGCTGGGCAATGCATGAAGAGCAAGCCTGTAAGCAGTATTTCTCCTCCAATGCTCTCTACTTGAATTCTTGCCTCCAGGTTCCTGGTTGATTGGATTCCTGCCTTGATTTCACTTAGCCAGTGACTATTACCAGAAAGTGTAATTATTAAAGACACCCCCTCCTGGTTTATTTTGGTCATGGTCTTTATCACACCAATAGAAAGATAGTTAGCTAGTACCATACAAGAGACAAATCCAGGGTGATGTTTTGTGAGCTGTGAGTTTCCATGGTTAGAAGCCATGGAAATTGGGGGTCTTACTATGTTTGGCAGTGACAGTATTGGGGGGGGAAGATGGAGTGCAACGGCTGGTTCTGCTTAGTTTAATTTGGAAAGCAATGAGTTTCAGCTACTGGGAACTCAAAGTGGCAGCTACCCCTATTGATGGCGATGCTCTCCTACCAGCTCAGTCTATCACTCGCCTGCCATACGACTTTAGTTCAACTCCCTTACCCTTGCACCCTTCTTCTGCATGAACAAGTTTCTCAAAGTTGTTCCCTACACCCATGACATTTGCATCTAGTTCTGGCATGCTGTGTATCCATTCATTCCATTGAAAAGCAGTCAGGCAAGAGGGGTCCTAACTGAGAGCACCTGTTCATGTCCCACCTCTCCATGTAGGAGTCAAGGTGCATGAGTAAACTGCCAACAAAGCTTAGTGTTGGCTGGCATTCTCTCTAGGAGTTGTGTGCTCTTGAGCAAGCCACACCACTGTGGTAGGTCCTCAGTTAGTGTATGCTGGGAGCCTATTAGACCACAGCAGATCAAAGCTTCTCAGTAGCACAAACATTTCACAATTTGATTCTCACATTCACACTTCCACTTTACCCTTATTTCACTTTCTTCCCTTTCCCACCCTTTGTGAACCATCCTCTACCATGTGGTTGAGGCTGGCAGTGACCCGGGGCCCATTCCTAACAAAGTATTTTGCCAAACTAGACTCAAGAGAGAACTCCTGCTAGCTGCGGCCGCCTCCTGCTGCCTCCTGGTGCCAATCAGCCACAGCAGCAGTATTTGCAGAACATTTTTAGAATGAGCCCTGGGCAGAGGAATAGGATTGCATAATAGCTTTGCTTTAATGAAGGAGAGAAGGGGATGGAAGCAAGGGGAAACTTGGCACAGATGCCAGGTTTTAATGAATTGTTGAAAAGAACTCTCAGTGTAGAGAGTGGGGACGAGATACTGAGCTGTCTTAATGCTTCATTTGCCGCTGAACTGTATCATGAAACACTGGCACCCAAATGGGGTTGATTGTTTTGATGGCATAAACTATTTGGTAAAGTTAAACAGCCAATTAAAACAGTTAACAGTTACTTCTGTGTATGTGTGTGCATGTGCGTGTGTGTGTGTGTGTGTGTGTGTGTGTGTGTGTGTGTGTGTCTCATTTACTTGCTCAGCAGTTGGTTATTTTCCTCAGTTGTGTGAAGAAGCAATGTATGGAGGTAACTTTTAAGTCTCTCCAAATGTTCTTGCCACCCAGATTTTACCAGTTAAAAGTCTAGTCTCTCTCCTGCAATAATGTTCTCTCTCTCCTATAAAGTTATCTGGGCACCTTTGTCATCCATAGTTGTTTCTTCTTTGGAACAATGGCACTTATAACTTCTCTTTGACTCATCCACAACAAATCTGAGGAAAAAATCCACCCCCAGTTCACATCTGCCCCTGCACTGTGGCATGCTCGAAAGCTTAGAATATGGTGAACATGTTACAGAATGCAGGGGTGGATGCAGTGTTCCATGTTGTCATTTCCCTTCGGGAAATTGCTGCATGCATAATTACTCACTTACTTAGAAGGATTTGTAACGCTGGGTAAAAGGTAAATACTCAGGGCTTACTTTGTTCAAGCTTTTGATCTAGGTTCTAGGGATTTTTTTTTTTCTAATAATCTATTTATTTATTTTTTGATATTTTATTTACATTTCCGATGATTCCCCTTTTCTTTAGAAACCCCGTGTCCCCTCCCCC
>CM052718.1:34341872-34392533 GCA_028551405.1 Uromys caudimaculatus | reverse complement strand
AGGTGTTTGGGTTTGGAGAGCTGTGGCACCAGGTCTGATCCTGGTCCTGGACGTTGCTGACCTTCAGTCTCTGTGGCCCACGGAAAGCGGGCGGAGTCCTTGAGCTCTGGGGCTCGTTTTGCCCCTGCTAGAGGCTTTTCCTCGTTCTCTAGGGATATTTTTAATGAATAAAGAAGAGAAGGCTGACCCCCACAGGACTTAAGCGTTCCCTCAAAACTGATTTTAGTAAGCATCTAAAACATACCAATGAGCCAGATGTAGCACTTGAGAGGCCTAAACAAGAGGATCACGAGTTCAAGGTCAGCGTGGGCTACATAGCAAGACCTCTTCTCAAACAAATGAACAAATTATCCTCTACTGGAAAACTGTAGATATCTGAGGACATGGAATATATCATATGGCACCAGATGATAGCATCAGCAATCACAGTACTTCTCAAAAGCCTGCTGAAAAACCTACCTGACCTCTCTGTGTCAGACTTGAACCTATCACTCAATCCCATTCCACTCTAGACATTTGACATCAACCAGGTAAAGATACTGAAACCTGAGGAGCAATGCAGATGTCTACTATTTAATCAAGCAACCAGGATGACTAAGGAACATATCTTATGAAAGACATCGATTCACCTCTTGCCAATCATGGAAAGAACCAAATATTATGACTCCAATAATCGAGAGAACTTGTCTGTGGACACTATGTACAAATGAAGGAATCAAAAATTAAACCATTTTTAATAAAGCTTAATTATAAAACCTGCAAAAGGAAAAGGTGTTACTTTGGTGATTAAAAGGGATTTGTAAAACTTTTATCCTCCAGCTTTTACATTAAGGACATTAACTTTAAGAAGCATATATTAATATAAATCTCTAAAATACAAACTTTAAAGAGAATTTTTAATAATGGAAATGTGCTTTTGATGAAGCACATAGACTAGACATCAGTTTCTGAGGAAAGTTCTTGAAATGTTATAGTAGTACCAGCAAATATGAATTATCACTTGCCATAAGATACCAAAAAAAAAAAAAAAATGTGTAAGTTGGTTTCCAATGACTGGTTTCTTCACACACATAACCTGAATCCCAATAAGGTGGGGGTTGTTTTAGGGTTTAGAGGAAGTACTTTTGGGGTCTTTCCAGAAGCTGGCCCATTTAAGGCACTCACAGTTGTTTCGCTCCAATCTTATGTTACCAATTGTTCAGTGAAGAGCAGAGACATGCACAGCCTATTCCCACATCTTCGTGATTGGTAAGTGGGAGATATTCTCTCTTCCATGGACCCTATTGAATTCCTGAAGGAATTCCTGAGAGAAACAACCCCAGTGCTACTCACACAGTCATAGATATTCATTTCCTGAAACAGTAATGGCATCCCCTTCTTGCCCAAAGTAAATGCAAGAGAGCTGGTATGATGCATCTGGCACTCCAGATCTTGCAAAGTGGCTTTTCTGTGAAGAATTTTTGGAAAAGGAAATGTCTCTTGTTTTGTTGACCCTTGAAGATGAAGCTCAGCTGTGTTTCAGGTTCAAAAGATTCCTATTTTTGCTGAAGCATCTTACCCATCTCTTTAGAACGCAGAAGTGGCTGTTGAGTATTTCAGATAACAGCTTTCACCATCACCCTGTGAAATGACATGGTATACTGAAAACAAATAAAATTCTCCTGTCCTGAGTTGCAAAAATCAGGAGCTCACACTGAAGGTGGCAGAATTATGGAAAAAAACTCAGTATCTTAGTCCTGCTAGGACAATGCTTCTCTTCATTCTTTGCCTAACCAGGAGATCCCCTTGATCTGATTTTTCAACATACTGCATACTTCAATGTTTCCCATTTTGGGCGAATAAGATGCTACCTAGAATCCTTCTACAGAGAATGCTTTCTTTCTCTTCCAGGTAGCACCAGCTTCTCTTTCAAGATCCACCTCATCCTTCACCTGATCATATGTGAATCTTTTCTCCAAGATTTGGGCTGAGATTGCACTATCTTTTCTTACTAACTTCATGCCTTCATTTTCTACTGTTCTATTTAGAAATATGAAGGGCAAATGAAAGAAAATAGAGGTATGACTATTTCTTTGTGGAAAACTACTTCTCCTCTTGAAGCAATCTTCTACACAGATGAGTTCTTGCTCAATCATGGCCCTTTACTCTCCTCATTGGTTGATTTGAGTTATGTGATTGTTAGTCAACTCAATCAGCCCACACATCTCAACAGGTAAGAAGTAGCCCAGCAAAAATCATTAACAGTTTTAGATTCTCCGTGCATCCTTGGGTAGACCAGTGGAAAGCAGATGTCTCTATACAAGTTTTCTCTTAGATGGGATCTTCCAAATCCATGATTGAAGGTCTAGCATGGAGACTTGAGGTTCATAAACTAAGCAATATTGTTGAACTAAATCTGAACCATCAGACATGAGATGCTTTGTTTTCTCATCTGATTCCTATTTTATTTTCTCTTGTTCCATTAAACACATAGGAGAAGGGACATGAATACTATAGTATATGCTACTTAAAAGAGTTCTAACATAGGCATAGACAGATTGGGGTACATCGTATATGGACTGCCTTACCACGGGTTGCCAGTTGATTTGCTGCTGAACATTCATTTCATTGTGTCTATTTTCCTGGGAAAGGAATCTTGAAAGAGAATGGATAGAACAGGGTTTGTAGGTAAGTCTGTGAATATAGGAGACTTTGGTGCCTGAGTGGTAACAGAAGTCATGAAAAGGACTTAGTGTTTCCATGCAAAGATGGCAAACGTATACCCTTCAGTTCTGAGAGCACCATATTTCTAACCTACCAGCCTCTGCTGCTGTTTAGTGAGTGAGATTTCAGAATCCCATAGCTCATGAGTTAGCTTTTCTGGCTTGTCAAGATAGATGCCTTTTCCCATGCTCTTTCTTCATCTCCTTAAGTGACAGCACCCAGATGAAATTCAAGACTACATCCTAGACATTTCAGCAAACCTTCCAGTAAGTTGTTGATTCCTTTTCAATGCTCTGACTGAGACTGTAGGACAAGCCTTATTACCTTCCATCACTCCCTTCTCCTACTATAATTTGTCCTTCTGACAAAGCCCTTAGCTTTTCTTTTCTTCCTTTTTAATGATTATTTATTTAGTGTGCATATGTTTGCATGCACTCGGCACTCATGTAGATGTCAGAGGACAACTTGCAGGAATCAGTTACTTCAACCACGTAGGAGCCAGGGGTCAAACACAGGTAGTTAGAATAAATGACAAGTACCCCTTACCCACTGAGCCATCTCCCTAGATAAAGCCAGAATGGACTAAATGGTTATTGTGCTGGATAGTTTTGTGTGTCAACTTGACACAAGCTGAAGTTATCACAGAGAAAGGAGTTTCAGTTGAGAAAATGCCTCCATGAGATCCAGAGGTAAGGCATTTTCTCAATTAGTGATCAAGGGCGGAGGGCCCCTTGTGTGTGGTACCATCTGTGGGGTGGTAGTCTTGGGCTCTATAAGAAAGCAGGCTGAGCAAGCCAGAAGCAAGCCAGTAAGCAGCATTCCTCCATGGCCTCTGCATCAGCTCCTGCTTCCTGCTCTGCTTGAGTTCCAGTCTTGTCTTCCTTTTGTGATGAACAGCAGCATAGAAGTGTAAGCTCAATAAACCCTTTCCTCCCCAACTTGCATTTGATCATAATGTTTGTGCAGGAATAGAAACCTTGACTCAGACAGTTATGTTCTTATCTTTTTTTTCAATTAATGTGAAGAAATTATATGCATTCATAGGCTAGAGTTTGATACCTGTAAGAAAAACTCCCAGCACAGACAAGTGACCTCTGCTTTCACTTGTCTGTGCTGAGCTAGACTGCTCATATCTTCCTTTGAATGAACAGTGGTTATCTGAAGCTTCCTGTATGATAGTATGTATTGGGTTGTTCTGAAGAGCTGTATGCAGACAGCTGGGAGTCAGCTGTGGAAGAGTTCTTTCTCTCCATAGGAGGCTGTGTGGTCTGGATGTGAGAAAAGATATGTACTCTGCTTTTTGGCCTCTGAATCAGTTTGTCAACACATTACTCCAGTGATTACTGAACATTTTATTGTTTCTAAACCAGTACTTCACTTTGCTCTGATTCGGCCACTATGTATTTCTACCTCTCTGGGTTTAAATGCATGTTTTCAGAGTTGAGAATAAGGCCATCAATGGCTAGATCCCACTTCTAGAGTTTCTAAATCAGCAAGTTGCAGGTGAAGTTAAAGAATAGGCATACTAACAAATTCTCAGGCTTCCCAGATGGGGCCTCTGCTGTTATTTCAAGGACCACATTTTGAGAATTATTGTACTAAATACAGAAAGGGACTAAATGGAAGTTTCATAATAGTCTCCATATTTGTGGCTCTTGGTTGGATAATTTCCTTCCCCCTGAGTTACAGGGTGGCAGGAACCTTGTCTATCTTACCATGCTAGTGTCCTCCGTGCCTAGCACAAATTAGCAGCGTAATGAATGTGCACTGATGAGTTAGACACAACACCTGTTCTTACTAATGGGATGTGTCTATCACACGGAGCATTGCACAATGCTATGAGCAGTGGAATACTCAGCAAGGAATTCTACTGGGAGGTGCATAGGCTACATATTACAAAGTTTTAGAGATGCAAACTGTTCCATGGGCATCATGACTTCAGTGTGTCTGTTTCCAGAGATATCTGCCCTGGGTGGAAACTGAAAGATCAAACCAGGAACTGGATCTTTACTTGATTAACCAGAAGGGAGAGCCTGAGAAGTCCCTCTCTCTTCTAAACCTGAGTGGGAAATCAATGCTCATTGGTCACTGTGATTAGAGCTGATGGCAATAATAAGCCTTCTACACTATCGGTGGGGCTGCTAACAGCTGGGAATGCCCTGATTGCTCACTGGCTTGTTCTGAACACATTGGAATGTAACTAGAGTGGTGATGAAGGGATGAGCTGAGAAATGAATCAAATTTGGTACAGAAACATCTATATTTCATGTGCCTCCTTCTGCTGGGATGCCTCAGTAATTGGTTTAAAAATACCCATGACATCTGTTGATTCTTCTTTTAAGTTTGATTCTCCAATTTTTGTCTGTTTTTGCAAAAGATTATGCTGCAGAGTAGCATGAAGACAGTGTTGCAGCAACTACAGTAAAATACCCTTTGTCTCTCCCCACATTATGGTGCAGGCCGATTCAATGCCAGTCTGAGCCGATATAGAAGCACAGCTCTTTTAAACCCGGTGAGAAATGAACTGGGCTATAAACAACCACGTGGCATGTTTCCCTGGATGTGACTGCTTGCCTAGCACTGAAACATAGGGTATGATCATTTCAAGGCTTAATATGTGTACCAAGAAAAGTACCTCCTTTGAAACACATAAGAAAATCCACTTTTGCTTTTAGGATTTTCAGCTGGAGATGCCTCTATGGAGAATACTCTGTCCCTCAGTTAATGCAACTAAAAAAATGGTCCCACAAAAAAATCATTGTGAGAATTAAGGGGGAAAATATGTGAAATATAAACAAGAACTATGTAAAGGTAATTGATATTGCTATCATTACAACATGAGTATCATTACATGCTATGCATGATACACTCAAGGACACAGCATCCATAAGACATGTTAGGGAAATCCATTTTAAGGAATTGCCCATACCTGACATGTGCCCTGCATTGCAGCTATGTCTAATCTTTCACAGTTCCCTTCTGTATGCTTATCATTCCTTCCTGGAACACCTTCTACCCACAAGGTCCTCACCTAGGTTCTCTTTGTCTAAAATAAAACAAAAGGGTCCCTATCTCATTAACCTTCCTCAAGCTATCCCATCCAGAACCATGGTTCTGCTTCAGTCCCTAAAGACCTGGGCTACTGCCAGCCAATTTTATCCTATAGAATCCCTACCTGTTTACCGGTATGTCTCTTCCTCTAGATGGTGAGCATTCTTAGATGAGAATCTGATAATATTGAAGATGTGATCTTGAAGTAAGTGTCTAATCAATAAGAGAAAAGTATCCAGCCCAAGATCCCAGGGAAAGATCTTTCCTCAAACAACAAGATGGATGGCTCCTGATAAATGGCACTTGAAGGTTACCTCTACACACACACACACACACACACACACACACACCATCTTACACATAAATACACATGAACACATACACATATACTCTATGTAAATAAATGTCAGGTTGTACAAATAGTACAAAATGTAAAATGCCATTTTATTATCAAGTATAAAATGTATCTATTTCTTTTGAGCTATATTTGAGTACACAGCCAGTACAGAATGCTTATATCAAAGCAAAATTCTTTATAAAACGTAACTGACCAATCACTTGACACATCATATTTCCCATTGATAATATTTTTAATTATTGAATAATCTGTGTGAGCAATGGAACTCATTAAGGCTTTGCTTTCACCTTTTCTCTCTTCCCACTGGATTTCTTCTAATGAATGAGTGAGCAACCTGGGTATATGGAGTGAATTTCCTCAAACTTGCCTTCATACATAATTCTTCTAAGGAAATTAAAAAGAAGGAACTGATGGCTGGACCTCAACCTATGCTGATGGACAGAATGTCTGAGATAAATTTCATAAGGAAGGATTTATTTTTTAGCTCACAGTTTCAGAGAGTTCAGTCCATGGATAAGTGGCTCTGTTTCTGGGCCTGGGACTGTGGCATGGTAGAACTTCCTAGCAGAGGAGCATGACAGAGAAAAGTTGTTCATCTCATGGAAGCAGAGAAAATGATAAGGGCCGCAGATTAGAGATGCTCTCCAAGAGGGCTCCTCAGTAAGGTACTTTCCTCCAACTAATCCCAATTTTCAAGTAATCTGTTCAACTATGAATTTATCAATGAATTGATCCATTTATAAAGTCATGACTTTAATGATTAAACTACTTCAACTAACAACTAAACCTTAGCATGAGCCTATGAGTATATTTTTAGATTCAAATCATAACACACTCAGAGGTGTTGAGTGAGTCTGGGCATGGAAAGTTTCCAGGACTAGGACCTTTCCCAGAGGACTCAACTGTCCACCCTCATTGGATAAATACTGAGTAGAAAATGGATAAGATCCACTGTGTGGAATGATAGTAATCATTTAAAAATGGGATTTCTCTCTTAGTTGAAAGGTCAAAATAAGGAGCTGGGTATTCTATTTGTGATAAACAAATGAAACTCAAACTCTTTGAATACTTGAGTATTCAGCTCTACAAGTGCACTTCATATAAAGTGAGCTTAACAGCACTCCTTAAGTTGTCAATAATAGCAATAGAGTAAGGGGCATGAAATAGGCTCTACTGGAGTTCCAGGTCTGAATGCTCTACATTTATCTCAGTTGAGCTTTACATCATCCTTGAGGGGTAGGAAGGAACTGTTATCCTTGAATTTATGGAGGGTCAAAGTTGCACTAAGCTACAGAATTAGGGCTAAGAAAGATGGCTTAGTGTCCAAATCTTTCTTCATAATCCTGCAGCCTTTTTCCTTGTGCTATTGGAAGAACTTTGGGAGATATCACCCAAATACAGAGCACCAAGTACAGGTGCTCTGAGCACCAATTGGAGCCCTTCTCACACTTTAAGCTCACCTGTGTAAGGCAAAGCTAGAGTCATCCCATTGACCCAGGAATTGTTGTCTAATCCAGATTCTAGAAAATGGCAAAGGCTTAAAAAACAGGTACAAAGCCATTAGTAATAGAACAACACAGAAGCAGTGGCTAAATCAAGCCGGTATTAGCATCACCTTAGCTGAGAGCTCTTTCTCAGTCAAGCATCAGGCAGGGCACCAGCAGTCAACAATAGTGGGCAGTGCTAATCTCTTAGTTAATATGCCTCCCAATTCTACCAAGGGCTGCAGAGAAATGTAATCAAGCACAAGCAAGTTAATGGATCCTAAAGCAAAAGGGAAACAGCTTGACTATAAGGATAGATAAAATATAAAAGAAGACTAGAAATCTGTCTTTATCTTACAGAAACATCACTATGAATATTGTCATGAAAACAAATACTTTATGCATAGAGATTAGAGCAAGCAAAGAACTAGGATAAAAGGAAGCTGATTTATTAGGTAAAAGGATTGTCAGCAAAGGTTTTCATTTTGTTAAAGTGGACCTGATGTTATTTGTATAATAAATGAGAAAAGGATAATAATCTCAAGTTATAAAAAAGCCATAAAAACACATCAAGATAAATTGTGGTCTGTATTTTGATCAGAAACAAGAAGCAGTATAGAAAATGGTAAAAAGAAGCAGCCACCCAAACTCAAAAACATTTCATTCTTTTGTCCCTTTTCCAGACCTCCTCTCACTATTAAAAACTCAGAAATTACATATGCCATTACTGAAATTTTCACACACACATACACACACACATATATGTGTGTGTATATATATATATATATACTGCTTCATGTAGCTATATATGTACACATATGTATATATTATATTATTATATAATGCATATATACTATATGTGTGTGTGTGTGTATATATATATATATATATATATATATATATTGGTATGTACTAATATATATACTTGCCTCATGTATCTATAGCATGTATCTATTGCCTGCTGTAGCTATATATATCCATATATGTACATATATATGTATATGTGCTCATATTCTTAGGAGAGTTCTATGCTGCCTAACAATATTCTTCATTTCATATTATATCATGATTATTCCAGGTAACCTAAAATATCTACAGACACTTTAATGGCACCATAATATTCCATATATTTCAATATAATACATGCCATAGTTTGAAACTTTGAGGCAATTATAGTTGTTGATTACAATAAATGGTACTGAAATGGGTAATTGATTTTTCCATATAGGAGAAGTATTAAGATATGGAATTACTGGACTAAACCCCAGGTTTTAATATATGTTACAAATTTTTTCTTCTAAAATCCTTGACTTTATATGCCCACCAAGCAGTATCTTTAACCTCTAATATTCTGTGCAACAAACATAAACTATTTTTAATTGGTTAGCTGAAATTTTTCCTATGGGTTCATCAAACAGAAGTCTGCTTCTGGGTCTAACCATTTTCTGATTGTCATTTGCATTATTTTGTTAAATATATGCTTATGTTCTGATTGTAAAAATGAAATTTAATGAGACAATGTATGATACTCACTATTGCTTTGCTAAGTCTAGAATCAATTACACTGATTCAGAGTCAGGTATTTGGAGATAAAGGTGTGAACTTCACTGGTGAAAAGGATATTTAGAGCACATGCTTGTCTGTATAGAAAAGGTGCTTGCTGAAAGTTTATTTCTGAAGAAGCTGGTTCATCTAGACCCATCAGAGCTGGACAATTACATGCCAACCTATAAATAAGCAGGTTCTTCAGAGTAGGATGACTGATAGCTAGAAGAGGGGGGAAAGGTAGGGAGCTGAACCAAATTCATAGTTACGCACTATATATGGGTAGTTTGCTCATATGGGTAGAAAAAAGCAGTGGATGGAAGGTGTGGCCATGTCTGTGTCCCCAGTGAAGTGTCTCACCATGTAAAAGTAAATAAGGGAAAACTAGTCTTCTTGCTGAATGACATGGTGGAAGGTCACTTGGCTTCCCCAGGAAGTGTCTTTCCCTAAGCACGCATTATCCAGACCCTTCATAGTAAGGACCATGGATATCATCTGGGGCATGAGCTTGTCTAAGATTTGAATGGTGGAAATGGAATGGGAGCTATTTCTGAAGCTTCTTTTGCCATGGTCATCATTCTGAGCAGGTCTGAGTTTTATTTTCTGGTGGTTTCATGACCATTAGAGGTAGCATAGGCTTCAAGCCAGTATTTTTTTTTTTTTCAGAAAGCTGCTCAATTTAGCATATGCCTTCTTGGTCTTTCAGGTCCTTTACTTACAAAGACCATGTGCCTCTGAAACAGCAGCTCCCCTTGCTCCCCCTTTCAGAGGATTTCAGATCAGAAAAATAAAACTGGGGTGACACAGTTTCATAAGGTGATCCTGAGAGGTCAGTCACAAGACAGCTCCTCTGCCTCCAGAATGCTTATGAAAGCCATTTAGTAACTACAGTTGATACATTTCTACTTGAACAATCTAGAACAAATTCTGATCTTTACAAAACTGCACTCTACCTATTAATGCCCTAGACATCTATCATCATTATTAGCAACCTTCAATAACAATGTAAGAACTGCTACAAAATCTTTATTATATGATGTGTTATTTATGCAGAATGTATTATTTCATGTACTTGTCATAAGGATGCTATGGGATTAAGATTTAAATTTCTCCTGTTACTGAGATATGAAGAAGTCCATTGTATGTTCAGTACCTAATACATATTAAATAGTAGTGATTGAACTAAAATGTACATCAGCCATACTACCATCTCTGTGTTGACCCATTAATATAGCTAGCTTATTTTCATACTATGGCATTTAATTTTTATATATCTACATATGCCCAGATTTCCCCTGAAATATATTTAGTTTTATTTTCAAATATCTGGAAAGATCTCTCACCAAATACATGGCTGCTGTTCAAGCAAAACATCTGCCCAAGTCAGTTCTCAGCCTTAACATGCAACATCATCTGACTCCCTCACTAAATCTACTAAAAGATACGAAAGACTGAAGATGATAAAAGGACAGAAGCAAGCCGTGAGAATGGTGGTTTGGGGACTGCGCAAGCTAAAGTTACAGTATTAACCACACAACAGTGAGGAAGAATATAGATCCCAAGCACCCAGATAACTGTCCAGTGGGTGTGACAGCCTGCCTGTAATCCCAGTGCTCCAGAGACAGAATCCTGGATCCCAAGAACAAGCTGGGTAGAGTAGACAAATCAGCAAACTCTAGGTTCAAGTGAGAGACCATGCCTCAATATATAAAGTTGAGAAAAGAAGTGAGAGATGTACCTGACATCAACATCTGCCTCCACATACACATGTACACACACATACACATGTGTCAACATATATGCAAACATACATACATGTTGTGTGTAGTTTTTGCTCTACCTGCCTTTGCTCTGGGATCGGCCATGCCCCCACCTGGCTTCCCTTGAAGCTTCCCTCAGATAAAAGACACACACAGTTGTTCATTTTCAACTTGCCTTCTTGGCACAATTGCTGGATGCTATTATCTCCCTCCTGGAAAAGTGTGCCCTTATCAATTTCTTACCTCTGTCTCTCCCACCTGCCCTAAACTTCAGTTGCTAAACTCCCCTGATCACCTGCCTGTAGAAGCAGCCTGTGTGGCAACTCCGTTTTGGGATCTCACATGGCTGACCAGTTCACCTATCTCAAAAGCATGGTGAACTCCATTCTCCTTCCTTGAGTCTCTTTGCCTGCCTCCAGGGAACTGGAAGTCCCACCTGTCCTTTCCACCCAGCAATTAGCCTATGGCTTTCTTTACTGACAGATCAAGAATCAATTGGGGAACAAGACCTTAATATCAGAACTGACCCCTACACATACATATACACATCACTCATTCATACACATATTTTTAAGATTTTTTAATTAATTAATTAATTGATTTTTTTACACTCCAGATTTTATTCGCCCACATCCACCCTCCAACTGTTCCACATTCCATACCTCCTCTCCACCCCCTTGTCTCCACATGGATGCTCCCATCCCTCACCTCACCAGACCTCTAAACTCTCTTGGGCCTCCAGTCTCTTGAGGGTTAAGTTCATCATCTCTGATTGAACACAGATCCATCAGTCCTTTGCTGCATATGTGTTGGGGGCCTCATATCAGCTGTTGTATGCTCCCTGGTTGGTGGTCCAGTGTTTGAGAGATCTCTGGGGTCCAGGTTAGTTGAGACTGCTGGTCCTCCTACAGGGTCGCCCTCCTCCTCAGCTTCTTTCAGCCTTTCCCTAATTCAACCACAGGGGTCAGCAGCTTCTGTCTACTGGTTGGATACAAATATCTATATCTGACTCTTTCAGCTGCTTGTTGGGTCTTTGGAAGTACAGCCATGCTAGGTCCTTATTTGTAAGTGCTCCATAGCCTCAGTAATAGTGTCAGGCCTTGGGACTTCCCCTTGAGCTGGATCCCACATATTCTTAAAGGCCACTGTATTTGAGATATGCACACCTATGCTGTTGAGTGAACCTTTGTCTTAACCTTCACCACTTGCTTGAAATGCATATTAAGATATCTTAGAATAACCTCAATTGTGTTTCATAAAAGAAAAGGTCAGTGCTATAAGTTGGATCTGAAATGCCTACCCCCAAAAGTCCATGTATTGATCCTCTACTCTCTAGTTAAGGTGGTAGAAATTTTGAGAAGAAAAGGTATAGTGGGAGGTTTAAGTCACTGGAGGTTGCCCTGGAAGGAGTCTGTAGTAGGCTGGTTTCTTTCTATATTGTTTCCTACCCAGAGGGAAAATGGTTTCAAGTGCACTGGTGATGTACCTTCACAGAGTGAGTCCAAAGTAACAGCCAACCAACTGTTGTAGGCAGTTTGCTCTGAATTGAAATATCCCCTCTGGGAGGAAAGCGGAAGCTTCTGAGACTGAACAAAAGGTCACATGTCTAGAAAGTGGAAACATGGAAGATTCTCAAGGACTCTTCTGCAGAGGTACAGAAAGGGAGGAAACTGAACCCTGCAGAGAGCTGTCAAGCTGCTTGAAAGTTGAGGGAGCTCCAGAGTAGCAGCTTTTGAGAATGCAGGGATAGGCTTTTCAGACATGCATCTGCTTTGGAGTCATCCCTGCTTCTGTAAGTAACCCCTCACCCATGCTCCTATTATAGTATAATTATAATCCCAATAAAAACTCACTGGCCTATCAAGTTGGACTTTGGTGCAACCATTACTTTGTTCTGTTGGGGATTTCCTTTCTGGGGTGAGTAGCCACTTGTGTGTTGTGTCTCCCTAGAAACTGCCTGTTACATGACACCATCTATGACTACATCTTCCCAACCTGTGAGTCTGAGTGAACTTTTCATTTTAAGCTGATTGGCTCGAGGCTTTTCTGAAGGAATAAAAGATAACTAACTTGGCTAAGGTAGTGGGAAGGGAATGTGGAGAAAACACAGTAGCCCTGTTGTGGAAAGAAGCCTTCCGGGTTAGCACTATTTATAGTCCTAAGCTCTCCCCATTTCACAGGGGCGAGAATCCTGCCCCTGAGTTATATTTATAATTGTGACAATAGACTAAAAAGGGCAAAAGTCAAAGTCCCTCTTATTGCTTCCATAAATCAGCTAGATATATTCATGGACCTCAACAGATAAAAGTCCGTTGGGAAACTGTTGGGGTTTCTCTAACACTCAGCTTGCTTGAAATGTGACAATCAAATATAGTCACTGTTGGTGGTTCCCTGCAGTGCATAAGCATCCAACAGTTAGCAAGGAAAAGAAACCTGCCAGCAACTTGGCCTGGCTTTTTTGCTCCTCCACCAGCAGCTCCAGCCATCCCATACCATGAATGTACTCCATTAAGATATTGCTGGCATGAAACATCATATCTGTTTTCCTGGTGGACACACCAATGATTTCATCCTAGCAATACCACCAGAGAGGCTGGTCCAGGTTCTGCTCACTCCCCTCCCCTGAGGCTGTTTCTTCAAAGAGAGTTAGACTTGGCTGTATACAAAGTTCTCCAACTCTAGCAAAGAAAACATCACTCTAGAAATCCCTCTGTCTCTCCTTCCTACTCGTTCCTCCTCTCCCTCAATCCTCTGCAAAAAGAAGTTTTATTTATTGAGCAGATTCTGTACTGACAATTTTTACTGGGAAAATTGTGTTGAGAACCATGAAAGAGAGGTGAATCAAATATACTCAGAGGCACCAGTTCACACAGATACCACTTTCCAAGAAATTGACTTAATGCCCAAAACCATTTCACTTAATGGATATATGTCCATTGCCATCTGCCACTGAAAGGAAATATCTTTTACTGGACTGATTCTGAACTGACTCCTGAAAGGCCTTCCCAGGCCCAGGCAGAAGGTGTGAGGAAATTGAGAGCCTTGTGGGGTTCATGACTCTTGCTTTCTTTACAGGCAGAATCCGCATATAGGGAAAGCACAGCTCATGGCTTTCCTAGACCTGAGGCTTTCTAGACTTGAGATCACTCTCTGATAGTATGGGCTGCCAGAGCAAAATACCACAGCCTGTGTGTTTTCAACAACTGATGCTTTCTCAGGCTAAGAGATTCAAAGTCAAGGTTCAAACAGAGCTGGTTCCTAGTGAGGGCCCTCTTCCTACCATGGACTTGTTGCCTTCTGTAAAAGTCATCATCTAGTAGAAAATTAGTTTTGGTCTCTCTTCCTCTTCTTATAAAGATACTGATCTCATGTTGAGACCCCAACTTCATAACGGTATGTAAACTGTCTTACCCCAAAGCTTCATCTCTAAATCCAGTCACACAGGCAATTAGGCCTTCTCTTCACGAGTTTGAGAAGGATGCACATATTCAATCTGAGATCCTGTGTCTCCTTTCTGATTATGTCATCCCTTTGAGCTCCTCAGAGACATTGTTCTTGAGCTACCTTCCCTTTTCTAATTCCACTGCTACGTACACTTCTATTATGACTCCCCTTTTATGGAAAAAATGCTTATTATGTGTGATGTCTACATAGCTTCCTCAACAGACCAAACACCACACAGCATGGAACAAGAACACTGCTTCACCAAGGTTGTGGCCCATATAATAAGACATGGTTGGGCTTATTATATCTCGGACTTGAGTGACTGTACATCCCTAAGCCAGCATTTCCTCGACAACTGCTACTGTGTGTGTCCATAGTGAAGGGATGCATACAGTAATGTATATAGACATAATTCATTAGTTTTTGGGAAGGGGTAACTTGGCAGAGGGGGACAGCTTAGGCTTTGAAGAACCACCAAGCTACTTTATAACAGTAGCTTCCTACTGAATAGCACTGTGACCTCTATGACATTCAGACATCTCTGAAGTACCAATAATTATTCATACAAAATGGGAATGTTAACTGCTTAATTCACATTGCCATCATTAAGATTATATAAAATACCTCAAATTGATACCTAGTCCATAGAAAGGGTATATAAATGTGTGCTCTTGCCTGTCACACTGGACAGTTGTGTAAGCTGGCGCTCATGCCAGAAGAGAACGGTGGCTCTTCCTTGCCTCATATGGTGAGTGTTGTTTCTTACAAATAGCTGCCAACACTCTTGTTTCTGCCACCACTAGCTATGCAGAGGCATCATCAGAAACAGGAAACAAAATGGCTTACCTCATCACCTCCATTACTCTGCTCTGCCAGTCAGAGCACTAGCGCTGCCAGGATCAGGAAGAACCTCGTGGGCTGGTGCCAGCCACAAGGATCTGCCCAACAATGATACAGTCTAAGGAGCTCTTACACCTGAAGCGAAGAGTATTTAGAAACAAAACTGCAAGAGAATGGATGGAAAGACAGCTCAGTAGATAAAACCACTGATTACTCTTCCAGAGGACCCAGGTTCAATTCCCAGTACCCACATGGCAGTTCACATCTGTAACTCCAGTTCCAGAGCTATAATGTTCTCTTCTGACCTTTGTGGGCACCAGGCATACAAGTGGTACACAGATGTACTTCAGGCAAAATCCTATGTATTAAATAAAACAAAAATATTAATTTCCTTAATTTAAAACTGAGTTTCAAAACAAAATATAGGACTTCCTAAAATGCAAGGCTTCTCTTCTCTCACTATATGATAAAAAGAGTAGCTTTCATGCAGAAGAAGATCAAAGTGGGGGTTCCACATCTCTTCTAGGACCCCCTCAGCTGTGAAACTGTCTGAATGCAGTAGCTTGTGCAAACCAGTCTGGGGAACTTATCCACACGCCATGATTATTACTCTTGCAACAGAAAACACCTGCTCAGGAAGTCAAGATCTAGTTGCTGACCCTGCTCTGCTATACCCACCGTGCTTTGCTTCTAAACACTCCTCCCACCCAATATTTGCCAGTTCACAGGTAAAAGTACAGGAGCCTAAAGAGGTGCAGCAGCATGTGTGGATTCACAGAGCCCTGAGGCAGGACAGAGCTGGGTTAGAACAAGTGATCTTCTATTTGGTTTAAAAATATGTTACTCAAGTGCTGTTTCTTTCTGGAAGAGAGCACTGCCATTCCAGTATAGAATTTTGAAAGTTTAAGTCATAAGATAGATTGCAACATTATGCACAGAGTGTATAGCTACTCAGAGCTGGTCTGAGTTTGCCTTGCCTTGCCTTGTTTACTTTGCTTGAAATAAGCTGTATCCCAAGCGGGTGTAGAATTCATGATAATCCTCCAGCTTCATCCTTCCAAGTGTTGAAAATGTAGGTATACTCTCTCACTTGGCTCAGTTATGGTTTTGACAGTGGTTCTGCCATCCACCAGAAAATGGCCATTAGCATTTCTTAGATATATATGGGGCACTGGTACAATTGCCTAAGTCAGCAAGTATTTATTAGGATGCAGGACATTAAATACATAGTGATGAGCAAGACAGATATAAACTCTGTCCACAAAGAATGGTATGATAGGAAATACTTTCGAATTCCAGTTCAGAAGGTTAGAGAAGAGACAGAGACAGAGACAGATATAGAGGCAAAGACAGAGAGGTAGAAGACAGAGAAAAAGAGAAGTATCCATGACAGCCTGTTAGAGCAGAGTAGTTAAATATTTTGAGTATATAAATTAGGCGTATTCACAGAGCCAGGATCATCCTGCAGTGACCTCGCTGAGACACTGTTTTGTTACCATGCCTTCCTTCAACTCATTTATAATATCGCTTATCTCATTATATTTAATTAGTAGTATAATAACTAATTCTAATGCTTAGATTGTGCTAGGTACTGTTCAAAACAGCCTGCATAAATTAACTTTCTCTTGTCTATCTCTTTTGTTTGAAATTAGCATTTGGAAATTTTACTGCTGAATATATCCAGAAATAAATGCTATTAAAAGCAGCATTCATTTTTCTCCTTAAATATTTTTATTTGGTAAAAACAGAAAAAAATGTCATCTTCAGTGTACAGTTCCAAAGATAAATGTGCAGCTATTTAGAACTTTATATGTCCCATATCTTATACTAATTTACCTTCCTCCAGCCCAGCCTTTACAGTAACCTTTTCATTTGTGATCCTGTGATTTTAATTACTTTCACTGGCACAAATACAGTGAAATTATACTGCATATGTCCTTTTGTAATGGTGTATATCCCTGAAGTACATCTACATATTAGTATGTGGCCGGATTTTTCCTTCTTTTAAATGGCTATGCAATTTATCACTGTGATGGTTTGAATACCAAGGGCCTCCATAGGCTCATATATTTGCATGCACCAGGAAGCAGCATACCTGAGATGGATCAGGAATATGGCTTTGTGGGAGTAGGTGTAGCCTTGTTTGAGGAAGTGTGTCACTGGAGTTTCAAAAGCATAAGCCAGTCCCAATGTCTCTCTTCCTAATGCCTGCAGATCTGGATATAGAATTCTCATCTACTTCTCTGACACCATGTCTGCCTTTGTGCCACTATGCACCCTACCATGATGACAATGAACTAAAACTTGGAAACTGTAAACCACCCCCAATTAAATGCTTTCCTTTATATGTAAGAGTTTTGGTGCCCATGCTGTCTCTTCACAGCAATAGAACACTGATTGAGATACCCACTGTGTGAATAAATCATAGAACACTGACTGAGACACCCATTGTGTGCATAAACCTTATTTTATTTTCCATTGGTAAGCATATGGGCTGTTCTTATAGTTTGAACTTACTTGTGCTTTATAACCATTTTGGAAACATAGAAACTGAGTCTCTTTTGAGCAATCTCTAGGATGTATCAGAGATCTGGGATGAGTGCAGACCCCAGGTGTGATATGGGGGCAACTCTAGCTGAGACTTCTAGCAATGGGGGATATGGATCCAGAAGTAGCCACTTTCTCTGGCCAGGTAGGATGCCCAGTTGAAAGATAAGGACAGTAAGTCACCCATAAACCATTCAACCCAAAATGTGGTCTGCCTACAAGACATTCAGAGACAAAGAGAGCACAGACAGAGATTACAGACAACCAATAACTGACTGCCCCAATCCCATGGGCAAGAACCAATCTCTGGCACTACTAATGATACTCTATTATGCTTACAGACAAGAGCCTAGCATAATTGTTCTCTGAGAGGCTCCACTCAGCAGCCAGTTGAAAGAGATGCAGAGACCCACAGTCAAACATCAGATGGAACTTGTGGAGCATTAGGGAAGAGTTGGAAGAAGGACTGAACAACCCAAAAAGGACAGGAACTCCACAGAAAGACCAACAGAGTCAACTACCCTGGACTCTTGGGAGTTCTCAGAGCCTGAGAAAGAGCAAGTACAGGCTGGACCTAAGTCCCCTGCACATATGTGGCATATGAGCAGCTTGGTCTTCATGCAGATACCCCAACAACTGGAGCAGGGGCTGTCCTGTGCCTGTTCCCTGCCTGCCTATGGATACTATTCCCCAAAATGGTCCCCCTTGTCTGGCCTCAGTGGGAGAGGATGAGCCTAGTCCTGCAGGGACTTGATCTGCAGTGGGGGAGTAGTATGTGGGGCTACCACCCAGAGGAAGACTCCCCCTTCTCAGAGGAGGAGGGGATGGTGGAATGGGGGGGGAGGGTCTGCATGAAGAGGAAAAGAAGGGACAGGGATTGGGATGTAAAGTGAATAAATAATTTAATTTAAAAAATCATTTACTCAAAGTTACCTGGCAGAAACTACAGGCATCTTCCCTGGTAGTCTGGCAATGGAGCTTCTGACTATCACCTGCAATTTGCAGGACACTGCTCTGAGAATACTGATTCATTCATTTTTCTCTCATGACCTCATTGAGATCAGGATGTTCATCTCATCTAGCACAACTCTTGACTTACAGAAGGTATTTGATAAACATGAGCAAAATACATGAACGAATAAGTGGGCAGGGCCTGGAGAGATCGCTAAGCAGTTAAGAACACTGGCTGCTTGTCCAGAGGTCCTCAGTTCAATTCCGAGAAACCACAAGATGACTCACAATCTGATACCCTCTTCTGGCATACAGTTGTACATGCAAATAGAGCACTCATACATTAAATAAATAAATAAAATATTTTTTAAAAAAGAATAAGTGGGTTAATATTCCACTAAGGTATAAAGAAGTAACCAGGAGAAGCAACCAGTGCACAGTGAAGATTTAAGTTTAAAAGAAGCTATTTTTTGCAACAGGCTTTGAGGAGTAAAACTTGCTGATCAGAGATGGAGAAGAGAGAGTCAGGCAAAGAGAATAACATGGCCAAAGTTGTATGCAAAGAATTCTCCTGACCCACTCAGCTTGCCCTTCTGGTTTGTGGTATCATTCTCTCAGCCCTTGAAAGAAGCAGCCATATGTTCATGTCTGAGCCATGTGAGCTACAGTGACTGGATTAATAGGTATATATCTAAGTCAATGGGCTCTGTACAACCAACTGAAGCTCTCTTAATATTTTTTAGTTAAAGGATACTGAAGTGAGCCCAAAGGTACTAGTGCTTAAATTAACAAGTCACATGTACTTGATACAGGTGGGTAGAATTAGCATCGTTGTCATTTATCAGAGAAAGCCAGAAAGAGGGGAGGGGGTGGAGAAATGGAACCATAAAAATAGATGTTAATCCATGGGTCACAGGGAAAACACAGCAATCTGCATCTGTCATTCCGTTTCTATGCTGTTTTCTGCCTTTTTTCCTAGTCTGGATTTACAGACTTTGACTGCCTTAGAGCACACCAAGAAACCAAAATAACATAGGGAAGGAAACACAAGTCTTATGAAGTATGAAGTTGCATATTGTGCTCCAGAAAACAGACATTATTTGATCTGGCTAGTCAATGGGAAGATTCAATAGTGTTCAGTTCAGCATCCATTCTACACACACTGTCATGGGTTCTTTTCCCTTTTGCTATGATAAAATTCCCTGACAAAAGCAACTTAAGAGAAAAGAGACTCATCCTGGCCTTGGTTCATGGTAAAGTCAAGGCAACAAGAGCTAAACAAGCTGGTCGTATCACATATTTACAGTTAAGAAACAGAGAGCAATGAATGATTTTTAGAACTCAGCATACCTTCTCCACTTTACACAGTCCAGGAACCCCTGCTGAGAGAATAATCCCACTCATAGTCAAGATGAGTCTTCCCACATCAATTATTATAATCAATATAATGCCCTATGGGCACGCTCAAGTTGACAATATTGTCATCACACCCATTATGGGCAAGATATTCAGCTAGTTTCTAAGCAGGGAATAAAGCTATAAAATAGCATAGCTCTCCTCTTACAAAGGAGCAGGAATTTATTGTCCTGCCATTTGTACTCCATACTTCAACATTAACTCCTTGGAATGCGCTGCCAGCCATCCTACCTGTCTCCATGTATGCAGGATGCCTCACCTCAGTTGCTCCCTTTGGCCTGGGACATTGTCCCACACCAAGCTTAATGTCTCTGAAACAGTTTGTTTATAGAAGCATGTCTAGAGATGCAGGGGCTTGTGGGGGATTACTTGTTCAACTTGCTCTGTGCAAATAAGGATATTAAAAGTCAAGCCAGATTATTACTTTCCCAGAGCTGCATAAAAGACCTGAGCCTTAATGGAAAGAATTTTTAATAGCAGGAATGTTGGAAGAATAGAGGGAAAATTTGGAAAGCTTCTGGGATTATTTCACAAAACAAAGAATTTATATAATTCTTTGTACCCATGGTGAAACTGTGCTCTGCCTCATGAAGAAATAATAGTACACGGATTGCTCTATGGCCTCTTAAGCTCACTGCAAGAATATCTCCCATGGGCTCTGATCATCCTCCATTTTGCCAGAAGGAAGACTGAATATCAGATGTCAGACTTAAATACATCACTTATGTTCTTTGAAGCTTCCTTTCAGAGCACATTTTAGATATGACACCCAGCCCTTCCTTGCATGATTCTAAAAACAGAGCATTTACTCTTGTTAAGTACATACCAGATAACTCAGATGCCATGAGTGATTTTCTCTTATAGACTTACAATTCACTTCCCCAGACATCATAGGGCGGACCTGCTTCTCCTTGAAGCCAATAATATACCTTCATCTCTCTATAATCACCATCTGCTCCAACCCCTTCCATCTCCTCAGTCTGTATTCTCCTCATTAACCAGCTTCTCTGCAGGGACCGTTGCAGCCTCCTCCTCAACTGGATTTGTTTTTCTCCAGGAAAGAAAACAGACATCAGAGAATTAGCTTTAGATTGCTAATTAGCATCCCTAAGGTTGTAAAAAAAAAAAAAAAAAGTTTATTTTTTTCCACCTCAAGGTAAATTAGTAACATTTACTCCTCTAGATTTTACATCTTTTACCTGGATTGTCTTAATTTATTAGATATATCTGAAGACCTGATTTTCTAGGGCTAGACCTTGCCTAGAAAATGAAAATACCCTAAGAAAAGTATCTAGAGAATCGTGATAGTGAGAGATCGGGCAAATTTTTCCATAAAGTGATACAACAATAGAGAAGAAAGCCTTCTAAATGTCTGAGTTCATAATTCAGGAGACTGAGAGAGTTCAAAAACTCAAAATAATAGGTAGAGTATGATTGGGCAGAATAAAGACGATGACCTGTGGCCCCATGGTATAAAGACTCTGATCACCATTGTGAAGAGGTAATATTGCTTCCATATTTATCTGGTAACTTCCTAAGTGATCAAGTGAGCAAAGCTGAACAGACAAAAATGGACATAATGAGTCAATTTGAAGTAAAGACTTCTGAGACTCAATGAAGGGTATTAAAAAATTAAAATCTAGTACAGTCTATCCTGCATGTCTGTGGAGCATTGACTCCAAACATTTAAATCCATAAACATGTGGTTTCCTTCTTTAAATGGTACCATGCTTGTGCATAGCCTTCATGCATCTTCTTACATTCTTTAAATCATCCCCAGATTTCTTCTTTGCCTCCCTCTAAGACACAAACAAAGAAAGTTCTCTCCTCAAAGTTCTCTCCTCTTAAGAGCACGTGGATAGATTGGCCCAACACAGAAAATCTGCTGTGTGATATCAACTCATGTGAGATTTTAGTTACATCTTAAGGCATTCACCAAATTACCTAGTGTTTCACTGAATAACACTGACGTATATAATCTTTAGAACATGTTTAGCTCAGACTGTGAGGATCACAGAAGGCTACCTATATGAACTAGCAGGAATCCTGGGTTGCAAAATAGAAGTTAGCCAGAAAGTGATAGAATAGAAAACTTAGCTAAGGATCAAGGGAAATCTAGGTAAATCACTAAATGGAGAGTATCTCAGTATGGCTGAACAAAGACTAAGGAAAATGGGAAGTAAGAGCAGACTAGAAGGTGAATCACAGGGTGTCTAACAGCCGGGTTAGAATAGCCTGCAGCTCCTCCCAAGCCCCATTCACCTGCATCTGTATACTGCAGACATGTCGCATATTAAAGCTTTTAGCTTCTTCAAGAGAAGAGAAGGATCCGGAAGGAGGCTAGATGCTGGATGTAAGATGTCTACAGCTGTAAGAAGCATTAGACATTTATGGCAGTCCCTCTACTCCCCTTCATCTTCATAGGTTCTATTTTCCCTAGAATCCAGATTCACAAATTCATTTTCTTCAAAATATACCTTTTCTGCCTGCAGCTGCCATACATAAATAATACAGTGATAAATAGATTAGCTTTCATGAATCTGAAAACCTCACAGACCAGAGGGAAATGTTGATATGCAGTGTCAATAAATACACAGCAAAGTGTGTGAGGAACACAGTAATAGAGGTGCTGAGACTTGGGAAGAATTCCATCATAATTTAAAACAACCCTGTCCCTATGTCTTTGGAACAGATATTTTGATTATCATCTTAAAAGGAGGAGAAAGGAACAGCCCTCACGGGGTGACTCTGGGAATCCTGAGCAACTAAAAACAAAATGTTTATCACAGACTGGGTACAGAGTTCTGCTCTCATATGTGCCCATATTACAAGATTTATTATTTATACATACATATATATATTCATGAAGATTAGTCATATTTAAAAACTGAAATCAAGAATATACATCCTTCTCTCAAGATACCAGCCATTGTTTCATGAATCCCATTTTTAAAAGCTTCCTTTTTAATGACACTTAAACACCTCCTCTTTTGTTGACACCTGGATGTATTGACTCGAAGCAAAAGAAATTTCTTTGAATAAATAAAAGTCTCTCTTATTTATGTAGGAATATCAATACCTGAGGCCTACTCCATCCTTTCTGAGCTCCATCTTCTGGTCCACACCTCTACCTATAATCACAGATCACCACTCCTCTCCCCAGCCACAAGAAATAAAACCACACACTGATGGAGACTTGATTTTTGACACAGAAGCTAAGCCCATACAATGGAAAAAAAGAAAGCATCTTCAATAAATGGTGCTGGTCTAATTGGATGTCTGCATGTAGAAGAATGCTAATAGATTAATATTTATCACCAGGCACAAAATTTAAATCCACGTGGATCAAAGACCTCAACATAAAACCAGATGCATTAAATCTAATAGACAAGAAAGTGGGAAGTAGCCTTGAACTCATTGGTACAGGAGACTGTTTTCTGGGAGAGGACGTACCTAGCCCTGCAGAGACTTGATGCACCAAGATGGGAGGGGGGAACAGAGGGGGTTCCCACCCTCTCAGAAGAGAAGGGAAGGTGGATGGAGGAAGAGACTCTGTGAGCAGGGACCAGGAGATGGAGCCAGAAATTGAGGTGTAAAATGAATAAATTGATTAATTAATGGAAAAAGAAATATCAATATTAAATTCATTCAGAGATACCATATCCTCCTGTACCCTGCCATGTTATCTTTCTTTCTACTCTTTCTCTTCATTTCTTTCATCTTCTCCAATTCCCTAGTTCATTCTTTTCTTCTCTTTATTGGTTTTTTTTACTGTTTTTTAACTAATGGCTTCAAATGACATGTTTATATTTACATACTACTAAACACTGGGTAGCATACATAGTCCTGTTATTGACCTAATTTTTTTTTATTTTTGGATATTTATATTATTTACATTTCAAATGTTTTCCCCTTTGGAAAACTCTATCCCATCCCCCCTCCCCCTACCTCTATGAGGGTGCTCCCCCACCCACCCACCCACTCCCCTCTTCCCTCACTAGCATTCCCCTAGACTGGGGCATCTAACACCCACAGGTCCAAGGGCCTCTCCTCCCACTGATGACCAACAAGGCCCTCCTCTGCCACATATGTGGCCAGCACCATGAGTTCCTCCATGTGTGTTCTTTAGTTGGTGGTCCAGTCTCTGGGAGTTCCAAGGGGGTCTTGGCCAGTTGACATTATTGCTCCCTCCTTGGGGCTGAAAACCCCTTCAGCTTCTTCAGTCCCTTCTCCAACTCCTACACCCAGGACTCCATGCTAGGTCCAACGGTTGACTACGAGCATCCACCTCTGTATTTGTCAGGCTCTGCCTGAGCCTCTCTGGAGACAGCTTATCATGCTTCCATCAGCAAGCACTTCCCAGCATCCACAAGAATGCCCGGTTTGGTGGCTGTGTATGGGATGTATCCCCAGAAGGGGCAGTCTCTGGATGGACTTTCCTTCACTCTCTGCTCCACACTTTGTCTCAATATTTCCTCCTGTGAGTATTTTGTTCACCCTTCTAAGAAGCACTGAAGCATCCACATTTTGGTCTTCCTTCTTAGGCTTCATATGGTCTGTGAATTGAATCTTGGGTATCTTTTTATTGTTTTTTAATATTATAATGTAATACATAATATTATAATATAATATAATGTAATCCCTTCCCTTTCATCTCTTCAAACCCTCCCATCTACCCCTTCTTGCTCTCCTTCAATTGCAATAGTCCAAGATTCCAAAGGAGGGAGGCAATCAGCAGTCTTCTGTAGCTATGACACCAATGAATTACAATAATGACCAGTATGGCA
Organism: Uromys caudimaculatus; assembly: GCA_028551405.1. Lineage (NCBI taxonomy): Eukaryota > Metazoa > Chordata > Mammalia > Rodentia > Muridae > Uromys > Uromys caudimaculatus. Next base: position 34,367,647 of record CM052718.1, on the reverse strand, counting down.
CAATAACTCTAAGTATGCAGTAATAGAACACATACCTGGGTGATAACAAACAGCTCTCTAATTGGACTTAAAAATCACTCAACAAAAGGGAAAGCATGCCTAATGTTGGAAATCTAGCTAATAACTTTTTTCTTGTAAAGTCATATTTATTGGAGGAGAATTTGCAACCATACTTCACTAACTACCATAATTCCTAACAACAAACTGTGAATATTTGTCTTAAACCCACAGATAAGTGTAGTCCCCAACTATCATCAAGGAAACTTCTCAGAGAACTACACCCAATCAAAATGAAGAGCTGTGGAGCCCAGTCCCAATAGACATATCTACAAACCATTCTTATCTTCTTGGTAACAGTTACTGCCATTGGTTAAAACAGCGATTACTACACAGCAATTTATAAAGACAACATGAATGGTTTCTTTATGACAACCATTTAAAAATAATCATTATCTTTTTACATTTGCTTTTTATAAATCATTTTTAAAAAACAATGGAGAATCAGACAGAGCAATAACTGGCAGAACTCAGCTGAAAGTCAAACACTCATTCCTAAGCCTTTTGGCTTATAAGTCTGTACACTTCAAAACTGAAAGGGAACTATCTTCAATGTAATGATGCAAACCACTTCCAAAAGACCAAACATTCAGAGAGAACTTTCAGTGATAAATATTAATCAAGGTACCATTTCGCCAAGTAAAGTCATCAAAGTTTCTAACCTGGAAGGAGTTGAATTTTCATCCTGTGATGGGCACATATGTCGTAAGGTACAAGTCAAACCATGAATGGCCTTGAATTTTCAAATAAGACTCTTATTAATCTGTAATTGTAACCTTTCTAAGCAGAAGGTAGCAGCCATGATCATCACTTCTCCTATAGGACCCACAGACATAATGTCATCTCCCAAGCACTGTGCTTGGACATATTCCCAAAATCTTTGGTAGACACAGAAAATGGTCTTCTGCACCTATTTTCAGATCAGCATGCTGAGTCTTTAACAGGTCAAAGACCTTCTCTGTGGTCACACCTCTCTCCCATAGCTACATAGAGGGATAAGAATGCTTTTATATATGTGCTTTCTCAATCAGGGACCATAGCTTATTTTTCCCTGGATCCTCAGATGTTCCCTTGGCACACAGCAGGTGCTCAATTCATGTATGCTAATTATAAAAGCAGATACACTGATCCTAAAGATATTGTACATCTTCCCTGGGACAAAGACAAAAAGACTCAAATGATATATTTAAACATCTGGAAGGATTGCCATGTCTGTTATTTATTCTTCCTGTAACACAGCTTTGCATCCAAAAGAGAGGGTTGGTCATTTCATGATTCTATTCAGTTCCTTTGTAGCAGGCTGGGGTATGGTGAGTTATCTAGCTTGGTAAGTATTTCAATTCCTGACATGGGTGGGGTGTACTCATAACTGCACAGCAGAAACAGGCAGTCTTATTAAGCTGTTCTGTAGCTGATGGCTAAGGTTACATTCAGAGAGGAGAGGCTGACAGAGCCTGTTCCTGAAACCCACAGTCCTGCCTCCACAGAGCCTCGGAGATGGATTAAGAATAGAAGCCACCCTTTATTAAGTGGGATTGTGGGGACAAGAAGGTGGGGGTTTACTTCATTTAGAAATTAGAGAAGAGATACTCAAATTTGCAATGAGTAGACTTGAATTCAAACTCCTAGCCTTTCTAGAAAACGTTATGGAAGACACTGATTTCTGGGCTTCAATCTCCTGTACATCTTTAAAAACAGTGTTGAAAGTGTCATGGTAAAAATCAAATGAAATGACATACTTGAGGCACTTAGCCTGTTCACATTCCAGAATTTGATCACATACAAGATATCTGTTGTGTGATCAAAAGGACAAAAATCCTTCAGCTACCATTCAGTTTCCAGGCTTGTCACAACAAAATACCATAGACTGGGTCCATTTATTTTCTCATGACTCTATGTGGTAGAAAAGCTAAGATAAAATGCTGGCCAATTGAGTTCCTGATGAGAATTCTCTTCCCTCTTAACTGCCTTCCTACTGTATCCTTAGAGAGTAGAGTGATTTCTTCAGAAATCACAGATGGATGGATGGTTGGATGGATGGATGGATGGATGGATGGATCAGTGGATCTATGGATTTATGGATAGATGAATCAATGGATCAGTTAATGGATAGAGCAATAAATCAATGGATGGATGAATGGGTGCATGGATGGATAGATGGTTGGATGGATGGATGGATGGATGGATGGATGGATGGATGGATGGATGGATGGATGGTGGATGGATGGATGGATGGAATGATGAATGGATCAATAGATCTTTGGTTTTATGGGTCAGTGAAAGTTCCTACAAACACAAAGAAGAGACAGAGAAGGTGACTGAGACTCAAAGGTCTAGCCCAGCACTGTTAGTGGGAAACCACTCCAGACTCCTCAATTGAGTTTTAGAACAAGATGCCAATTTCTGCTATGCCAACTCAAAACATGGCAAGTCAGTGAACTAGGAAAATACAGAGACATCATGTAGCTCACTATGGGGGAAAAGAAGCAAAGACAATGGACAGTGTTAGGAACAAGGCATAAGGTATAGGTTTCATGGAGCCCACCCCACCAATAGCTATTCAGATCCAGAATTTAAAACCAAACTGTACACACAGGAAGTCCCTAAATGGTAAAATATCCAATACCTTCAGGTAAAACTGGTCCTTGGGACTGGAGTTGGATCTTCAGTATCAAATTATCAGTAAGAAACCTGCAAGGCAGCTCTACCAGTGTGAGTGCTGTGTGGTAAGCTGGGGAAGAAAGTGTTTTGTGTACTGCCCTTTGCTACTTTGACTTCTGCTTGGTAAGGAAAAGTTAAGTAATATTTGATCTCTTTGATGATAAAGATACCCGCAGCCTGTATGTCCTTAGGTAGTCTGCCAATGCTCCAAAGCTTGATTGGGACTCTGCAAGTGGGAATTTGGTCTGAGATGGCTCTTTCTATGGGGAAAAAAACCAGAAAGAATATAAGTTAAGGGAGTATAGATAAATTTAAAACAACAGAGATAGAATAAATGAGACTAAATAACTGCCATTTGTTAAGACCCTGCTGTGACTTTGGAGCTGTATAAATTGATTCCCATATGTTTTCTCATGTAGATGAACACACAGCAGCCATATGCAGTAGGTAATGTTATACTCCTTTGAGATTTGAAGAATCAGACTCTGGGGATTTGCTGATTTTCTCATGACCTTAAAGCTAACAATTAGGGAAACATTCTTTTCTTTTCATTACTCTATACTAGCTGCTTAATACTATGATGATCTAATAATAGTTACCTAAATATATCCACATCATATTACTCAGTTTTTAATATATTGCTTTATATGACCAAGAGTACTAGAAGATAGATTGAGCTGAATACTCTGAAATAGAGATGGCAGCTTGGATGCCACTCCAGTAAATCCTAAATGTAATATAAGTGCCTATGGGGCAGGAAGTTCAAAAGAGACAGGAGGCAATATGACAACAGAAACTGCAGGTTGGAATGAAAGGCACTGGATCAGAGAATGGGTGTGATCCTTCTTTGGAGTATCCTGGGAAGGCAAGCCCTGTCACAGCCTTAACTTCAGCCCTGTGGAGCAGATCCAGTTGCTTCCTACTTTCTAAGATTGGTAAGAAAATAAATTTCCATTGTCATAATCCACAATGCTTATGTAGTTTGTTATAGCAGCCATGGGAAACAAATGCCAATAATGAGATCTAACAATTGTACAGTGAGTGGGAAAATCTTGGAGATAATACTATTTTAAATTTTAATTAAAATTCTTTATTCTTGAAATTTTTATATACAGGTAAACAATGAAACCTGGTCACAGCCACACCATATTTCCCTTCTCCAACCCCCAAGTCCTTTCAATATCTCTGCCTCCCAACTTCATTTCTCCTCTTCCTCTCCCTATCTTTCTTCTTTCTTTTTGATATCACACTAAGTTCAATCAATGTTACCCATGTGGGCATAGTTAGTGAGCCCATCCACTAGACCATGGGAACCCTGCTAGTAGTGCTAATACCCTCATAAAGGAATGATTTACCATCCTCAAACAGTGATCATCTACCAATATAGTACCTCCATAAGAGGTGGATACAGTAGAACACATCTCTCTGACCAATAACAAATGTGACTGCCTCCATCATGTGTAAGTCTTGTGCAGATAATCAGAGCTTCTGTGAGTTCCAGTTGCAATAGTCATGTCTGTCCAGAAGACAGAATCTCACAACAGTCCTTCCCATCTTCAGCTCTTCTGTTCTATTGCCCTCTTCATCCACAATGTTCTCTGAGCTTTGGAAGTGGTAAGCCAAGGGGGTTGGTTAAATAAGATGTCTTGTTTAAGGCTAACTTAGTTATATTTCTCTTACTTTGATTAAAAAACACAACCAACAACATATGAAAAAATGTAATTTGGCTTAAGTGACAGTGAGATAAGAGTCCATTATGGCAGAAGACATAGTGGTGTAAGATATGGCAACAGCAAACAATAGGCACAGCAGCACAAGAAGGTATCTGAGAGGTCATATCATCAAACAACAACATGAAACAGAATCAACTGGAAGTGGGGCAAGGCTATGCAATCTCAAAGCCTACCTGCAGTGATGTACTTTAAGCCAGTCAGGATACATTTGCCCCAACCTTCCCAAACATCACCACTAACTAGGAATATGCATGAGTCTATAGGGACATCTCTCATACAAAACACTCAGTCTCTTATTCTCAGAACTTTGACCAAATATGTGTCTCTTCATTTGGCTGTTGTCTGATATAGAAAAACAAAAACACCACCACCACCACCAACAACAACAACAACAAAACCACTTATCCTACCAAGATTGAGAGAAGCCCAAGTCTATATATGTAAACATAAATATTTAAGAAGGCAATCTGATAGCATGACCAATCTCAAAATAACAACAGCAGGTTCTATCTTCAGGCCTATGGTTTTGCTAACCATGGGCTATTGACCAAGACTACAGTACCAGGCATAAATTCCTTCCTGAAAAAGGCTTCAAGCTCAATTTTTAAAAAACAGTTACTTATCCCATGACAGCCATGTCATTATTGCACCAGTAGACAGACACACCTTGCCCAGCAAGTCAATATTGTTGCATGCAAGCTCTAGAGCTATGCAAGACCCCTGATGGGATTTCCCTTCCAGTAGCTTTAATAGCACCTTCTAGCACTGTAAAAACTAGCCAGGAAAAAGAAGGACTCCCATGTGGGGACAACCCTGGCACCGTGGGATGAAGCCCCATGTGTCTGTTCCGGGGCACTGCAACTCTGGGTGGGACAGGAGACACGCGGGAAGTGGTCATATGTCTTCTCACACAGTCTGACAGGCAGGTGGGGGCTGTGGGAAGCCTTTGCAGGCCCTGCCCGTGGGTGAGGGAGGGGGCCATTCTTGGGAACATGCAGCAGCCATCTCCGTGGGTTCTCTAGCTTGGGGCACCACACTTGCCGCAAGGTGCTGCAGACAGACTAGCGGGAGCACAGCTGGAGTTCCCGCCGAGACTGGGTTTCGGAGGCTTGGGGAACCAGGCTAGCTGCTTAGGCTTGGGTGAATGGGTACCATCTGGGAGCACTGGAAAGCCCTCGGCAAGAGATTAGACTTGGCTCCTTAATCGAGGGCCAGATCCCTAGCTTCCCACGGTGGGTCCAGATGAAGAGACAGTCCATAATTCTAAGATGTTTATTTTCATCGTATGGAGTGGCCTGGATGGAATTGTACCCCCGCCCCTCTGGGAGAGGCGAGGCAGATATAGTAACTGGGCAGGGGTGTGGCTAAGCCTCTAGGTGTCTCATTAACATGGGGATGGCTTGGGGCTGTGTGGCCATGCCTCTACCTGAGGAGGGGTGGTACATGACTGGAGCCAAAGCCTCCCAGGAGCACTGGCATAAAGTTTTTCGGTCCCTTGTGGATTTTTCCACTGGGTCGCCCAGATTTTATGCCTGTGCTCAACCGGGTGTCATATTGCCTGTCACAGATCACTGCCCCACACTCCCAGCTAGATTGAGATAGGTTTCTCTATGTCAACCATGTCAACCAGCCCAAATTGGTGGTGTCTTCACTAATAGAATCTTACCATGTAGGTATTGTGGGTAACCAAGAGAAATGACAATATCCTGGTTTACTCTGGAGACCTCTTGGGCCTTTCTGATGAGTAACTCACAGGATGGTATCCCATGCTTTTCACTGTTTCAGCCACTTTGGAAATAATTCTGGAGGCTTCTCAAAAAAAACATTCCCAGGCCACTCCTGGGAATATTTTAAAAATTAGTAAGAAGTTGGCAATTGATTTGATTATGAAAATGTCAGAATAAACAATTAAAGTTGGCAAAGGATGTATGTACCTGCTACCCATAACCCCCATGGTAACTAATATTGGTGTCAATTTGTAGCACCTAAGAAGAGGACACCTCAATTAAAAAATTTTCCCCATCATATTGGCCTATGGTCATGTCTGTTGGACATTTTCTTAAATGTTAGTTGGTATAGGAGGGCCCAGCTCATTGGAATCAGTACAAATCTTGGGTAGGTGTGCCTGGGAAGTATGAGATAAGTAAATGAACATGAGCCTGGGAGCAAGCCAGTAAGCAGTGTTTGTTAGTTTCTGCTCCATGTCCCAGCCTGGAGTTCTGGCCTTGGCTTCCCTCTGTGCTGAACTATACCTATAAGATGAAATAACCCCTTTCCTCTCCAAGTTGCTTTGGGCCATGATATTTGTCATAGAAAGAGATAAACAAACTAGAACACTGAAGACATACATCTCCTAAACTATAATATGTCCAATTCAGCTCAAACACCCTCTTCCTAATGAATTTTCAACCTACCATAATCCACGTATTCACAGCATTCTAAGATGGCATGATCAAATATTCAAGCACATGTGACATAGAAATTAAGTCTATACTTACCATTTTGGCTTAGAAGCCATAAATCCACCAATTTCTTGGCTGCTTAGCCTGGTTATGTATAAGAGAACTTCTTCCAGTCTTGATCATATTGAACTCTCATGTATACTTAGCAGACTAAACCATATTGCCAACTACATTTTTCATATGAAGAAATAAAACTTGGAGAAATCTGATAGTTTACTCATTACCCAAAGGAGATACATTCACTTCATAGGTCTGTGCATTAGAAATCAGTCAGCCAGGGCAAAGAATCACAGATAGGAGGTGGTTTAAGCAACAAAAGATGTTTTAGTCATAGTTCTTGATCTTCTAGAAGTCAAGATGATAGTGATGGCCATCACACATGGTTTCTCCTGAGACTTGTTTTTTCTCTTTACCTTGAAGATTGCTGTCCTCTTCCTGCATCTTTAGGTGATTTTTTCATTTATACATCTGAATCCTTCCCACTTAAAAGAACCCCAGTTGTACTTATTAGGACTCACCCCATTAATCTCACTTCAACTAAACTACCTCTTTGAAGTTTATATCTTCCAGTTCAATCATACCCTAAGGATGGGTGCTAGAGAGTGAGGAAAAGTACACAACTCAGCCCTTAACAACTCTTTCAGATGTGTCCAACTTTTTTGACATATAACAGGATGTTGTCATCTGCAAAGTCCACACTAGGCAACCATGTAGTCTCATCATAAAACACGTCTCATGGTGCTTTATCCAAGCTCACAGTTTTGTGTCTGACTGTATTCATAGCTGTCTTTGGACACATGTGGCCCATGAGCCAGAGTTAAAACACACTTAGAAGGCCTATATTCTTTTGCTTCTCACTGATAGTACAATTATTTCTGATATAGATAATATAATTATTTCTCTAAAAATAACCAAGTTGCATGAATTTCCATTATCATCCCAGAATTCTGGGTTTCTTCTGTGGCAGATACTTTCTCTAACCAATTTGAATGCCCCAGCTTCAATAAAGAGACCTGGTGAAGACTCTGGGCTATAAAGCCAGACACTCCTGGCCAGAGAGACTTCTGGCTGAACTTTCACATCACTGGGGACACAGAGAAACCCTTCTTCTGAATCAGGGGAACTATCACTGTCTGACAAACAACTCACACTCAGAAATCAAAAATTCTACAGTGAAACCAAAATCCACCTATTTTGGTACCTTCTCAGTATGGGACAGTTCTTTGCTTCTCTGATGGGTGGCATTTCAGAGAATAAGGCATGGCCAGATTGAGGAAGCTCCCTCACAGCAGGGACAGTGAATGATGAGACAAACATGCCAAGTCCTTTCTCATGCCAGTGCAGACCTCTCCAGGGTTGAGGGACAAAGAAATGTCGCTTTCTGAATATAATCCCTACATGTCAACATTGTTTCAGTTTTATTATATTTTCAATTATGTTTCATTCTAAACGGTTTTTGGAGGTGATACCTGTGGTCACTACAAATGAAAAATCAAAGTGCTTCAGGAAGCTCAGATACTTTCTGTGCAAGAAAAAAAGAGAGAGAGAAGTGAGGAAAAATCATGATCCTTATGTTCTGAATGTCAAAAGCTGTACTACATTGAGCAAAAACAGTGTATCTTCCTTCCATATTTTCCCATGCTTCATTCTCCAGTACAAACATGAACATGTATACCTTTTGGGAACTTAAAGTTCTATTTCAGACTGTAGCAATTTTATTTTAATTTTGCAGTTGTTTATCAACACACATTTGTTCTACATATTGTTGGGATTCAACACACATAAACATACAGTGTACCTATATCAAATTATTGCTACAGATAAAGAGCCATAGACACTCTGTCCCAAAGACAATCTCTAAACTTTGTTAGGATAATCTCATGCAGTGGAGAGAGCTTCTTTGGTCCTCTGTTCCCTCCCATTCACCTTCAGAGTTGCTGGGAGGTCAATTTGGATAGGCTCATCACTGGCATCTTTATCTCTGTGTAAACCAGGTGGATCCAGTTAGATCCATGGGAATGACATGGGGCTCTCTAGAAAACAGAAAGGGAGAGCATACAAGTTAATAGGAAAAAAAATGAGGAAATGAGAAAAGATGTCAGAGGAATATAATTTCAATCCTTAAAGATAAGAAAGGGAACACAAGCCAAAGAATTTAGGGAGCTATTACAAAAGGGAAAGAAACAGATTATTCCACAAAGCCCACCCCTCAGGAAGACATTTCTGAAAACTCCAAGAGACCCATTTCACATTTCTGACCTTCAAAACAGGAAAGTTGTCATTGAATGTTACTTTAATGTACTAAGGTTATGATTATTTGTTTCAGAAACACTTTAAAAAGTCAGTGAAGAATCTTCACATTTCCTCACCTCAGGTCTGAGAGTTGAGCAGAGAATACATTCTGTCTACACCTTATATCCTCTTTGGCTTTCTACATCACTTATTTAATCCTGATTAATTCTGAGTGTTGGATAGAAAATCTGCTATACCTTCAAACTGGCAAGTTTGAAGTTTACATAGAGCAAGGTAAGAATATGTTGGGATAAGAAATTTAGAAGCCTAAAAATTAGTAGAAATTCAATTAGTGTTGAGTGACTGGACAGACAACTAGGTCAATGAATTAATGGAAGATGTTTAAGTAGATTAATGGAAAAAATGAATGAAAATCAATGGATAGGCACATGAATGGATATGGATGGATGCACAGATAGATGGATAAACAACAGAATGAATAAATACATACATAAGACTGACATATACTACTGGTATATATGTTAGTAGATGGATAAACCAAATAATTCACGTAAAGCACTTAGTATATGCCTGGCTTATGGTAGATACACAGTAAATAAAATTACTGAAAGTTTTTCATAGTTAGGGTACTAGGATTGATCATATATTACCTAATTGTTTGCTTCCACCTTCCAAAGGACATAAATTGAAACCAAAATACATAAACAAATAAAGAGTAATTGGAGATCTAAGTTCTATTTCATGGAGGGTTGTACAGATACTTAAAACTCTATGGAGGATCTATGGCTCACTGAGAGGACCTATTGCCTTTTCCTATTCAGCTTTCCCTTAGTCAAGAAAAAATTAAAAAGGTCTAGGAAAAAGCAAATCAGACATAAAAAAATGACAAGGTTATTGTCCTTTTTCTCATTGGTATTATTAAGGATGATGATAGACAAACCCTGTAATCTCAAGGACATGATAATAAAAAGAAGGTATGAGTAAATAGATGCTTGATAGCCTCTCTGGTATGACTCAATGGTTTGTTGAAAAGTGTCCATATGCAAATGCAGGTTACACAGTGTGGGAACACAAAGGAGAGAAGAACCAGTATTACCTGATTACCTACTACAGGCTAGACACGGTGTGTTCTATGCAATTCAAGCCCCAAACAAATGCAGAGCAGAAGTCCATACCATTTCCATTTCAGTGAAAGTCCAAGGATCAGCAACTTAAGTAAACAGGAAGTAAGACTTCAAACAGGCTTGCTGATTTCAATGCCATTCTTTCCCCCACCCCTGGCAAAGTAAACTTAAATTACATTAAGGTGGTAGAGGGCTTCAGAATCAGTTTGTGCAACAAACAAATATTCTTTCTCTATTCTATAATGTGCAGTTTCTCTTTCAATATGAGTCCCTGGTTGTTTCTAAGAAAATCTTATCTCTGACCAGGTAATTAACCTAGGGTTGACCTCTGACCTCTTCTAGAAATAATCACATACATCTTACCTGACTGATCACCATGAGCCTCATGTTTTTTGTCCACAGTGTATGGCCCAAGGATAGACATCTGATTCACATCAGCACGACAGATGTAGATATCACTAAGAATTATTGGAAAGTTTCTCTTCTCTTCTCTTTTTCCACCCTTTCTCTTCTTCTACTTCTCCTTCCTCACTATTTCTCTTTCTCAGATTATCTCTCTGTGTGTATGTGTATCTAACTGTTTCCCTGTCTCTCTCTCTCTCTCCATCTCTCTCTCTCTCTCTCTCTCTCTCTCTCTCTCTCTCTCTCTCTCTCTCTCTCTCTCTCTCCCTGTCTCTGCCCCCCACCCCTGATTCCTGAGTAACAGACTAAGCATGGCACAGTAGACCTAGGTACAGCCTACAGAAACCAACAGGAAAGAGACTGAAACCACAACATACAGACAGCTCCCAGTGGTAAACTCTGAACCTCTAGATGCAATCCAGTTCAAAACCAGCAACTTCCAAAATTCTTCTGGTTTTGTACAAGCCTATTTAAATTGAGTGTTTACCATATGAACCAATGAGTCCTACTAATACAAACTGACACTGGAAATAATTTGAGCTTAATTTGAACATATACTTAGACTGCCAACTAGTAATTCATGAGTCATAGAAAGGAAGGGGGCCCAGACCTCTGGAACAGAGGGCTTATATAAACTGTGCAAGCCATCAGGACCAGCCAACTAGACTGAGTTTCCAGGAGATATAAAATCCCAGCCAGGATCTAGAGTGGCAGCCATTAAATGAGAGGAGCCAGTGCCTCAGATGGTAATATATCCCAGAGGCAAAGTGACTACAACCCAAAGTTTAGTCCTGCCTTATGCATACCATGCTCATGACCAGTAAGACTTCAGCAGACAGATACTTTCTTTCCCTACTCAGCTCTAAATCCCCAAGTTGTAGATAATGCCCAACCAAAAATTTCATGGTAAGAAGTCAGAATCAGAAGAAAGGAGTAGCCACACAGCACAAGATGTAGAGGATGACGTTAGGACCAACATTCCTCAAATACTCCCTCTAAGACACAGATGACACAGTGTTAATAGGATAGGAAGAATGATGAGCAAGAATTTAAGGAAGAGATGAGATACTGTCCAGGTAGGCTTGCAGCATGGCATTCTGGGGTCTATCAGATGACCAGGATGGTGGCAGTAGCAGTGATATTAGTTGTGGTGGTGGTAGCACTGGCAAGATGATAATGATTCTGCTAAACATTGTAACAGTAACCATGGCAGGCTATTGTTCTGGAAGTGGTTGGTAGTCACTATCTCTCACATGTTACTTAGGATTCAGGCATTGTATTGGACCTATTATTTCATTTACTTCTTACAGTCATACTATGAAATAGGCATTATCAGCCTCATTAAGATATTGTACTTAGCCAAACAGACCCATGAGTGTATGACTCAAAAACCAATGTTCTTAGCTACCATGATCTCCCTCCACTTGGACATCCCAGAAGCATCCATCCTCTTCAGTGCACTCTTCACCATCCTGAGCTTTAGAAATAGCACTGTTTCTGTGTTTCCCTAAGCGCCTAAGAATTTTCAACACACATTTTGGCTTATGATATTTCAAAGAAGGGAAGTTTTCATCAGAATATTTTGTGGATTCCTATTTGTATGTACTTGCTTTCGTTGACTTTTAAAACAATAAAAAAGTAGGTTAAATAATACAAAATTCAAATTCTATAAGATTGATCACAATAACATTTACCTGAATTTAAAAAGTTGTCAGCCATTGTTCAAAGTTATAACATAATTATCCAAACCAAAACTAAGATTTCATGTATAAGAGAATTGATCAATAACAAATAGAAGTGTTCAGAAGGCCAGCCAGCATGGGACATTCTCTCTGTAGGATATTTCTGGGACAACTGTGAAAGTAGATGGTACTGACATCAGAGAATATTCATGACAGAAACTTGACTAGATTAACAATGTGTTGGACCTGGAAACATTATCGTTCTCATCCTAAGAGCTATTGAAGCTGATGAGTCTGATATGACTAGGCATTGAAATATTCATTCCAGCTCATCTGTTAGAAAACTGTCCCATGGCCCCACCACTAACCCTGCAGGAGCAGGACCTTCTTACCTTAATGACATCCTTGAGCTAAGTCTTCTTGGATCCTTTCAAGTTTCAGTGCCTGAGATTGTTTATGCCTTTGCATGTATTACATTTCCTCTACCTGTCTTATTTATAATCTCCTGCTATTTATCATAAGAAATAACCAGTGTGTTAAAGTGCAATGAAAAACTTCAAAATGAGATTTTTCAAAATATAATGTTCTACCCAAGTACTCATCAATAACAATCCTGCCTTGTGGAATCAGTGGCAAGGTCCATCATCCCTTTCCAAATCCAATCTTTGTACCAAAGAGCAATCCATGCTTTTCAAATAGTAGTTTCGACTCCTTTTAGGTTCTGTCCCAATTTCCAATCCCATTGTTACTATGGATGTGGAGTTGCCTAGACCCTACCCTGTTTCTCAACCAGAATATTCTATAGCAATTAAAACACTCCCTTCACAGAGAGTCCCAAGCAAAGGTTTTCTAATGTTTAAAAAAAAGCACAAGGTTTAAGGTTTCCCAGTTCTTTTCATCAAAACCCTAGGTCAAACATTCTGATTCACTCTTGAATCCATCAACACCTTGCTAATCTAAGCAGACAGATCAGTGCTATTCAAAGATGGCTCACAATACATTACAGACAAAGGCTAAGAGTAAATGGTCAAAGATATATAAATATTCATAATGTCCTAGCACATAAATGAGTTTCTAGAGATCCTTTTGTACACAAAGGTATTACTCCACTGAGGTAGGGGTGAGTAAACTAGTCCTTTGCTACAAGTAGTTTGAAAAGCACTGATAAGAGGCCCACACCTAATTGTTACAGGGCACACCATTTTCATAGCATGGTGATACAAATATGATGCTTAATTAACTCAATATCTCTTCATTGGACATTGTGTAGTATGATAGGAACTGTGAGGTCAGACTGCATGGTTTAAAATTCTGTTTATGTACTTACCAACTCAGTGACTTTATCCAGATTCTTTAATTATTCTTTGTGTGTTTAAAAAAAAAATGGGTACAATAAAAACAACCCAGATCCTGTGAACACGATACTCAGTCTCATGTATATAACACAGAAAAAGAGAGAATAGAGAGAAGGTCTACTAAATATGGAGTACAGTATAAGAACACCTGTGGTGAGTAGAGGGTTATGTGCAGAATGCTAAGAAGACCTATGCCTTACAGGCACAAAGAATATGTCCCAGGAAAAAAAGTGAAACAGATAAGGCAAATCGTAATGCTAGACAACTTTTAAAGCATTCATAGAGGTTTCCAGATTTAATGAAAAATAGTGTCCCATACTCCTTTAGAACCAGCATCACACTACAGTCTATGAAAGCCATGTATGTCTTAACTACTTTTCCTGTTTCTGTGATAAAAATACCCAGACAAAAGCAACTTAAGGAAGACTGGTTTTATTTGGCTTACAGTTCTAGGATACAGTCCATTGTGTTAGAGAAACTATAGGAGGTGGAGCTTGAGATCATGCCCACAGTCACATGTAGAGACTAACGACTGCTTTGCTCAGCTTGATTTCTCATTTTTTTATACAATCCAGTATCTCAGCCTAGGGAATGGTGTTACCTGCACTGGGTATATATTCCCATCTTACTTAACCTAATCAGGATAATCTACCACAGGCATATTTTATTCTAAATGATCGTAGCAGACATAATCAACTCTGACTAGATGATCCTAGAGAGTTCCTGCAGCTTCACTGAACATCTGTAGTGCACAATATGGTGATCCAAGCAGCTTTTTCAGAGCCTAGGGGAGTCAGAGGTATTCATGGGGCACATCTCCTATTAGCTCTGCCCAATATCATCCTTATCTCTTGCCTAACTCACCTTTTATTCCTTGCTTTAGATCTCTTCCTCAAAGACCTTTAGCTGACCAATGAACTGGGTTTGTTTACTCAATTATTTAAAACTCTTTCATTGCATCCCTAAGAGTTTGCTGAGCAGACAAGTAATAACCTTACAGCATCACACGGTCACCTACATCATTACACCTATTCCATCATTTTGTGGTGACATATCTACTAGGATGTCTCTTCTACTAGACAGTCAGATCCTTGAAACCAAAGTCCCTATTAAATCATGCATGTGTGTCTACTTACATATGCAAGTGCCTACAATCTCAACACTAAGAAGGCTGAAGCAGAAAGGTCATAAATTTGAGGCTAACATGGGCAACCTAATGAATTGGAGGTTATCCTTGCTACCTAGCAAAACACTAAGTGTGGAGAGGGGCAAGAAAAACTTGTCCTTTAGAATAAAGACTGCTATGTAGATGTTCATTAAATATCAGCTGTTTGATGTAGGACAAATAGGATTAACAAGTAAATAATGTGTTTGCACAGACCACCAAATACATGTAGATAGCTAATAAAGGGTCAACAGGGGTGGAGAGTAACAGGTGGGGGAGCACCATTTTGGATGTAGATATTTCAGATTTGGTGATGAGTGACAACGTTATTTTAAATCCTTTAGGTATTCTAATGAACAAAGCCATTTGTTTCTGCCTATAAGAAAACCCTCAGTCTCACAGCAGAAGTTCTTAGAGGTGTCCAGTAGAAAATAGATTATGTTTAAGTCTGAGTCTTAAAATATAAACATGATGTGGGGAGCGGAGGGGATGAGGCCTTTTGGATATGAAAACTAGTTCCAGATTCATTACCCACCACTCATTGTTATATCTGTTTAATTCCCTTATGAACAGAAGAACAGCAGCAGAATGTAGCAAATATGTGTGATATAAAGACTGGATGAAGTCATATCTGAGATGGCTCTGCTTGGTGCCTGGTTCATCATAAATCCTCAATTCATGATGGCTTTGATGTCAAAGAGGAACCGTGAGATACAAGACAGGAAGAGAGGAAGTAGCAGAGGAACAGTGATTGGAGGATGGAGGCCAGGGAGCTGTGTGGACTGAATAATATTCTCTATATCCATGGACCTTGCATATGCTTGTTACGGAAAAACAGCTCAACAAGCATTAGTCTTTCTCTTCTGCCTAGTATAGCATACACAATGTCAATCCTGAGATTGAGGTCTCCAGAGCAAAGAAACAAACTTGCTCTGAGTTCTGAGACAGAAACAAGGGCACCACCTACTGTCCAGAATAAGCATTGCCCTGCTTGCCTCCTGCAAATTAGTCCTCTGCAGTACATCTGAGTTGGCACTAGGGCCATGAGCAGGTGTGGAAAGGTCATGAGCAGGAAGATGCCTTGCAGAACACCCCCTCTAAAACACTCTATTCCTTCTCTCCCTCCCCTGCCCTTCCTAGACTGCAAGTGAAAGTGCTGATCATTCAGCAAATTTAGTTACCTCTGCACACTTGCACTCTGCAGCTTAAGAGCTGGAGATAGGAGTTACAGAAATCAGCTCAGCTTATGCTGGAGCTCTGCTTCTGGTCCCCTCTCCATCTGCTTGCCCAACCCTGTCCTGTGCAATGTGACTGATGGGTTTCTTGGGCTGTTCCCCCTTCTGAGATCGCACTTCCTAGCTCCTCCTATCCTTTTTTCTGGCAAAAATTCAATTTTTCTTTTGTGTTCTCATTCCCTTGTTTTCCTTTGTTTGGTTGGTTTTGTTCCTTTTAAACCAATGTTCAGTGTTGCAGCATGATCTCCAGGACCCTAGGAAGACTTAGTATTTGATAATCTCTGAAACTCCTCGATCTCACTTGTGATTTAACTCATTTATATTCATCTTGAGAGATTCTGCATAGAGTTGTATCTCCTAAGAATGCCTCTTCAGTCAGCCCATACCCTGTATAGGTTCAGGACTCCCTTACTTTTGCCAGTGCTTTGGAATTGTTCATATGCATTGTTCATCCATGGGCTGTGATCTCTGGAACTCTCCTGGGATATCTGTATCATTTATCCTTTTATAGGGCATAAAACTGCCACCATTACTATTGGTAGTGTAATAGAATTAATCAGTTAATTAAACCATTCATAAGCCAGTGCATTAGTGGAGCAACCTGTGGTAATCATGATCCTGACAGTCACTGGTGCATGACTTCTGACCAGTCTCTGTATATGCGGTGCATGTTCCTCCTTGGAAAAATCAAAGTACCCACATATGCTTATAGAGAAACAGAGATGAGCAAAACAAAGCAGCTGCTGACCTAAGGTGACCTAAGACCGAACATGACAGGAGACATAAAATTAGTAAGGAATGGATTCCAACACAAGATGATTTCTGAAGCATAGACTATGAACTTTTATATCAATCTGCATTATGAATTTGACAAATAAACATGCAGAATGTCAGCAGTGAATGGTTGAGAGACAATAAGAGCAAGGTAGGAGGCACTAGGATGTTTATTGTGTGAGGAAGGGAACTCAAAACTGCTCTGCCATTGGTAAATGAAAGAAAAAACCACCCTGGCATGTACATGGATTAGCAGTCCTACCGTAGGAAGATGATCTTCTTACACAATTTTTCTTACATTTGCTTTCCTGGGAAGAGGACATACAAGGTCCCTGTGACGTGCATACACTGTAACTTGAAGAAGATTCCACCTTCTACATCCGACATCTTTCTACATGTCCACTGAGCACCACTCAGATATTTGTAGTTCTCATCTCTCTCTCTCTCTCTCTCTCTCTCTCTCTCTCTCTCTCTCTCTCTCTCTCTCTCTCTCTCACACACACACACACACACACACACACACACACACACACACACACTTGACTAAAGAGACAGACAAATACATTTCTTGCTTCTTCTCTTCTGATCTCTGTGATCATCACTTTAGGACCTGAAGATAATATCTGTATAACAGAGGGTGATCCAAGAGCAGTGGGAGCCAGTGATAAAAAGACATCATCAGATTCCCATTGTAATTTTGAAAAGGTCATTCTGGCTGCAGCATGAACAGCATGTTGGAGGGAACAAGCTGAACAGAGGAAACTGTTAAAAAGATGTTGCATGAAGCCAGTGCATGAGAACAGTGGCCTGCACTCAAGTAACAACAGTGACTATAGGCAGAAACTAGAGTGGCAGAGCCTATTGATCTTGGCAACTAATTAGTATGAGTCCCCATGGAAGAGGGAGGGCTCTTCAGGATAAATTCTGGTTGTTGCATTGGCAACTAGAGTTTTGATGCCAATGTCTGTTACAGACAAAAGGAGCTTAAATGAGGTGGGAAATGATGCTGTGGTCTTGCCATGTCACAGCTACAATTTGTTAGAGGGCAAGCAACAAGGAAATGAGGAAATTCGTGGTTTATGTGGTGGAAAAAATAAAATGTGCTAGTTAAATAGGAGATTTTTTTATCAGGACATAATTAGTATATGTTTTGGACTGGTGGTGGGTCCAAAAAGTGCTGAAGGCATGTACTTAAGAGTATGCTAAAATTAAAGAGAACGCAATCAAGATGAGTTAAGTGTGAAATCTTGGAATGGGTGTTGGACAACGTGAAATGTGGCTTTCCTGGGAGTGCCATAGAAAGTGTGGTGGAAAGAGTTACTGGGGCTTCGGTTCACACCCAGGAATGGGTTTTATTGATCCATATTTTGCTGGATCAAGTTATGCATATGAAGCAGAAGAGTAATGCTTAACTTGTATTCAGAAGGCTGTGATTGTACAGAGTAAACATTCCCAACATGTCCATTGCTTTCTGCTACTCTTCTTGAGACCCTGCCCATCTAACTTATACAAAGGAAATAACACGGTTCACCAATCATATCCCACAGCAGTTGATCACAATGTCACAGTTCTTTGAGTCCCAGTTACAAAAGAAAAGCGTAATGAACTAAACATGAGTCAAATTATAATGTTGAACATGGAACATCATAAATGTGCTAAATACAAATGACTTACTGGCATGCCAATGCCCCAAAAACACAGTATCACTCTCCATGCTGGTTTCTATTCAGTCCTGGATTCCAGACCTTAGCCAGTGGTTCAGGGCACAGTTCGATCCAGATCCTTATCCATTTCCACTGCTTTCCTGGGCTTATGCCACCTGCCTTCCTGTTTCCATGAGGCTCTAACTTCAGCTGTCTCTGATGCAGTTCTGAAAGCTACACTCTTTCTTCAATTGGAAAACGAAATTATATGCTATTGTTCTTGCTTATAAATCCTTAGTTATCACTAATGCAGCATTCTTTTCATTATACGTTGTTTCTTTGTCTCAGGTTAAAAATATGATAATAAATAGATGATAGGTAGATAGATAGATGAGGCATAGAGACATAGAGACATAGATGATGGATAGTTGATACAGACAGATGATAGATAGATAGATAGATAGATAGATAGATAGATAGATAGATAGACAGATAGATAGATAGATAGGCAGCTCTTTGTATCAATGGAAGATGCACACATGGATTCCACCTACGGCTAATAGAAAATATTTTAAAATATTCCATCTGTACTGAACATAGTCATATTTTCTTATCACTTCCAAAATAATGCAATATAAAAACTTTCTGCATTCTATCAGATATCATAAATGATCTGGAGATAATTTAACATACCCAGAGTATACTCATGTGTTGCATGTTCAAACACTACCATTAGTATAGAAGAGACTTTAGCCTCTGCAAATTTTACTACATATGAGAAATAGTAGAACCAATGTTGTGTGCACACCAAAGGATAGCCATACTCATTCTGTTAATTCCAGTGTCTCCATGTATAAACATTTTTTCAACAACCTCTCTGCCAATGAGCTACTAGTCTAACACATGAAATGTGTGGATGGGTGGGTGCATGGGTGTTGCTATTAAATTAGGTAATAACAGACATGATCATGTCTAGTTTTTCTGGCTCATTCACTTCCTTCCCTAGGAAGGGGAATATACATGGAACAGAACTGGAGCTTAGCAATCAAAAGTAATGAGGAATGTAAGCTGCCTCTGCCCCTGTGGATGGTTCTACTGGCAATATTAAGTGGGTTCAATGGGTTTGGTTTTTTTTTTATGAACACATGAAGTTGAGGGGGGAAAGTAATGGAAAAGTTACAGCTAAGACAAAGAAGAGCAACTAGGAAAATAAATATGATCAAGCTAAACATGTCAGAAATTCTCAAGGAATTAAGAAAATATTTTATGCTGTCAAGGATGGAGACAGCTTGAAGGATTATTTGCCTTTGTTAGCTTTCTGGGCCACAGTGCATTAGTGTGCAGGGAGGGAGGAGAGGACTTTGAATCTGAGATTCTATTGGGAGACTGGTAGGACCAGATAGATTTTTGAGTTTTCAGATAATCTTCATCACCTATCTTAGGTTCCTAGCCTTAAACTCCTGTCTTTCTACCAGAGATTCTGCAGCTTCCAGGCTATCACAGTAATCAACCAGAGCAACCTCTGGCAGTGTGTGTGATTCAAGATTTCTCTTCCAGCTTCTTGCCTTCTCTTGTAGGTCATTACAGATTTGCTAAATTGGATGTGGACTATATTTCACAGTGAAGGGGTGTACTGGCTGGTTTTGTGGGTCAACTTGAAACAAGCTGGAGTTATCACAGAGAAAGGAGCTTCAGTTGAGGAAATGCCTTCATGAGTTCTAGCTGTAAGGCATTTTCTCAGTTAGTGATCAAGGGTGGGAGGGCCCATTGTGGGTGGTGCTATCCCTGCGCTGGTAGTTCTGGGTTCTATAAGAAAGCAGGCTGAGCAAGCCAGGGAAAGCAAGCCAGTAAGTAACATCCCTCCATGGCCTCTGCATCAGCTCCTGCTTCCTAACCTGCTTGAGTTCCAGTCCTGACTTCCTTTGGTGATGAACAGCAGCATGGAAGTGTAAGCTCAATAAACCCTTTCCTCCCCAACTTGCTTCTTGGATATGATCTTTGTTCAGGAATAGAAACCCTAACTAAGACAGGGTGTGTGTGTGTGTGTGTGTGTGTGTGTGTGTGTGTGTGTGTGTGTGTGTAGCTATGTGTGAAGTCTTTGGTTTTCTCTTCTTTCATTTGTTTCTTCTTAAGGACATATTCTTCTCCCTCTAGCTTGAAGCTTCATTTGTGTGCACACTGCCCTACCTGTACCTTCAGTCTTCATGGCACCATCCTGACCATGTCATCTGCCTCCACAACATGCCACACATACCTCAGCTCTTGTCTTTAACTATCAGTTTCAAATTCCTAATGATAGAAACCGCACTGAGTCACTGAGTCAGTTCTCCTTTCTAGTCTGAGTCACATCTCTGACTTCTGGCTACCTTGATCTAGCCATCAGTGTGGTGAGGAGGAGAGATGATGGTAACTCCTGGGAAAGGTGTAGGTATGACATGGATTTTGGAGTGTGTGACATCAACCTCATGAAAGAAAAAGTGGAATGGAGAGCACAGCACCCTTGGCTCCTGTGATTGCTCAGAGTACTGACCAGCCGTACATAGCACCGGTGAGACAGAAAAACAGTAACTGAGGACAGGGCAGTGACTAATTCCCCCAAATTCACAAGTCCTAACAGGTGAAGATGACCCCCGCACACACCACACACACACACACACACACACACACACACACACACACTCCTGAGTTACCTCATCAGGCAGGGTTTTCATTGAGGCTTGATGGCAGTGTGGCAGTGAGATATGATTACCTGAGGGTTTAGGTGCTTGGGATTTGCTCAAACATTGTTTATAAACTTATGCACTGGTCAATAAACTCAGTTCTGGCCCTTGATGCTCGTCTCCAGAGTCAGACATCCCAGGATTTGTCATGTAACTCCATTATCTATCACCTCCCACCCTTGGTATTATTCCCACAGATTTGCACAGAATAGATACCTTTTGAAGGAATTGATTCTTAATTAGCTCATAGAGATCCATGCAAAAGGGCCTCTGTGAATTTGATTCTGTGAAAAATGAGAAGTAGATAAAGGCAATTGCATCATAAAAACTATTTGTGACACTGAACTGGTGACATTGGCCTTCTGAGTTTATATATACAGTGTACAGCAGAGCAGGATGCTTAGCTTATGAAACTGTTGTCAGGCTGAAAGAAGAGATGCTACATGATGGTGGTGAGGAATAGCTGTTTCTCATCCCATCAAACCTTTCCTCCACTCTGCAAGGGATGAAAGGAATCACTTACGGTGTATAACACTTCCCCAAACTAGAAAGGAGGTTTTGGAAAACCAAAGTAACTCAGAGTTCTGGATCAGCTCTTCACCGTCTGGAGATGAACTTTTAGCTGATGAAGCCTGAGAAACGTTTTCTAATAACAGGGAAACTCATAGTCCTCTCCAGACTTACATTCCTATTAGAAAGCGTCTGATAAGGAACCAGGCCCAGCTCTGGCTTTTCTTTATTGTTTAGTGAATGTTTGTGTTCCCCCAGATCCTTAAATTGAAGCCTAATCCCCAATGCAATGATTTCGGGAAAGGAGATTTTTGGGAGGTGACAAGGGCATACCTGTAGACACTCCATGAATGGGATTAGCGCCCTTCTAGAAGATTATCTATAAAGAATCAGACCCTCACTAGATACCAAATCCACTAGCATTATATGATCTCAGACTTCACACAGATTACAGACTTATCAGAACCAAGTTCTTGTCACTGATAAGCCGACACACTCTTTCCTGAACTAATCAATCGTAGCCTGGAAACAGTTGGAGTCAGAGAGAAGAAGAATTAGGAAATGCCAGCATCATCATTGGGAAGTTGCTGGAGCTGCAGAGCCAATGACAGAAAACAGAACACTGTCTCATGACAGGGCTAGGAAGGTACTGTGAATGTGTGACAGGGCTTTGCAAAAAGTGAGAGCTCGTTATTTTCCTGTGTGCCTGTGAACTTACTGACCTTCTGCGACACAGAGAGTGGGGACTGTCAGAAAGAATCCTGTCTTCCATGATCTTGCAGTCTAGATGAGAAAGAGGACAGTGCATAATTAATGGCTCTGTTTTGTGATATAGATCTCAGATGTAAAATGGCAAAGTGGAAGACCTGAAGGCCAGAAAGAAAGAAAATTCCAAAAGACAAATAGAAATGTTGTGAAAAATAATTTGGAAAAAAATTGATTTTGAGGCTAGACTCAAAAGTGATTTTCTATTCCATTTCCTGAGCTGTCTCAACCCCATAACAAAAATAGACTTATTTATAATGCTATTGATTGCCTGGTGTATAGTGCTAAGAATATAAAATGAAAGGAGAATATATTCCATTTTGACAAATGCAGACATAATAAGGAAAATTCACTCAATACTCCTCCACTGCTCCCTCTGGATCTTTGCTGTTCTCTCTGACTCCTTACCTTGAAAAACAATTTAGTTTTATCCTCACGGATGAAGCAATTTGTGTGATTTGAGTCCGGCTTTGTTTGTATATTACAGAAAAATGTCGGTTGCCTTCACTGTCAATTATCTTCAACAACACGCTGAAGATTTATTTGAAAATAAATATAAGAAAAATGTACCAGAGAGATAGTGTAGAGACAAAAAGAATTCCTTATAGAATTAAGAAACAGAATTGTGAGATAAATTAACATTCTCACTCTTTTCTCATTTCTAATATAAAACCAAACCATCTCTTACTGGGATGAAAGGGTTGCCCTCTGGTTACACATCAGCATCCAGGCCTTGCTCAGAATCAGATTCTTACCTCCACTTATGTTCTTCCTCATACAGGCATTTCAGTTCTGTATTCTGATTTCCTGAAGAGAGTGGCAAGAGTTTTGTCTTAATAAATGGGCATCCAATATGTAAGAGCAAAGAAGGCATGGTCATGACCCCTTTAACAGATGTGGCTGTTCTGGAGCTTTAAAGACTGGGAAACTGAAAGTGCCTCGTGTGTGTGTGTGTGCGCGCGCGCGCGCATATGCATGCATTCATGTGCAAGCATGTGCTACTTATTCAAAGAATTCTCTAGTCCAGGAAAAAAATTAATTTTGACCATTCATTTCCAAGCTAAAAAACAAAGATTTCCATGCTATATCCTAGTCCTTTTATACCCACTAATACTAAACCTTCAAAACAGCTCAATTGATGCCGAGATTATTACTGCCACCATTTCATAGAGGGGAAAACTAAGGCATAGAGAAGTTAAGAAAGAACTGGGACATTCTTGAGACAACATGGAAACACAGTGGATTAGTTACATTGCTCAAACTCTTAATCCTTATTTTGGCTGGAAACATCAAATTCAAGGGGATTATTATGAAAAGGATAATCTAACACATAATTACAGACAATAATATGTTATTTCAGTCCCTTTTCTTCCAACAAAATGTCACAAAGGGGGCATTTCAGGGAAATGTATAATTTAGTCCTTTTTTTAAAAAATGTAAGGCTGACAGAAGGCACATATGACAGTGAAGAGGAACAGTCAGTCTGCTCAGAGCCTGCCCATTGATACTGAGTCAACAGGTAAAGTTTTCGATCAGGGGCCACACCATCCAAGAAGAGACATATAGCCTGGAGCTGCGTGGAACCTTAGAGCATCAACAGGAGGAGGAAGAGGAGGAGGAAGAGGAAGAGTTAGAGAAAAGGGAGGAAAAGAAGGAAGAGGAAAAGGAGTAAATATGCACAGTTTGCAATTATAATCCAATATACATATGTAAACATATCAAGTATATATGCATATATATCAAACATAGATATATCAAATAATCTCTATGTAATAGATTCTGACCATTCTGTTTTTACCTCCCCTAAAATAAATTAATTCTCAAAGACGTTAGTGAGCCATAAGACATAGTTTAAGAAGAAAAAAAAGCTGTTTTGGCAAACATCTCTTTCAACCTCCTATGCAATGCCCAAGAAAATTCTGATTCCTGCCCTCTTAGGGTCATGTTTAAGAATGACAATGTCGTTTAAGAAATTGGAGGTTTGCAATATAATAAGAGAAGAATTCATTGTAAATTTTTAACAGTTTGAATACTGTACTGACTAGTTTTGTGTGTCAACTTGACACAAGCTGAAGTTATCATGGAGAAAGGAGTTTCAGTTGAGAAAATGCCTCCATGAGATCCAGCGGTAAGGCATTTTCTCAATTAGTGATCAAGGGGGGAGGGCCTCTTGTGAGTGGTACCATCTGTGGGCTGGTAGTCTTGGGGTCTATAAGAAAGCAGGCTGAGCACACCAGGGGAGGCAAGCCAGTAAGTTACATCCCTCCATTGCCTCTGCATCAGCTCCTGCTTCCTGACCTGCTTGAGTTCCAGTCCTGACTTCCTTTAGTGATGACCAGCAATGTGGAAGAGTAAGCTTAATAAACCTTTTCCTTCCCAACTTGCATCTTGGTCATGATGTTTGTGCAGGAATAGAAACCCTGACTAAGACAGCTACCTACTATATACTGGATCCAGCTTCTAAGCTCCAGGACTATATTATTTAATTACTGCAACTAGCTATTTAGATAGCCATGCTTCATTGCAGATGAGGGAACTCAAAGACCATGAAAGGTTGAGCTGTTTACAGTTAATCTGTCAGTCATTACCTACCGCATTTAATCATCTATCCCATTTGGAGTTCAGTCATCTGTAGCAATGAGTATACTGGGGACCGTGCCATTTGTTTTCATTTCCCCTGAGATTTCATGAGAGCCAGGCACATAAGTCTTGTTTTCTGTAATAAGAAGTTTAGAGTTGTACAGACTGAGGGTTGGACCAAGATGACGGCACTTAAAAATTGTCCCTCAAACTGAATCTTTATGAAGTTCTCTTTTCCATGCTCAGATGGCAAAATGTTATAGGCCCAGGCATAATCACCCTCTTGTCCACAACAAAAGCTGCAAAAAAAGGGAGTTTTCACTTGGAGAACTTGTGTTGAAAGTGGGATTGCAAGCTGGTACAATCACTCTGGAAATCAGTTTGGCGGACCCTCAAAAAAATGGACATAATACTACCTGAGAACCCAGCTATACCACTCCTCGGCATATACCCAAAAGATGCTCCAACATGTAATAAAGACACATGCTCCACTATGTTCATAGCAGCCATATTTATAATAGCCAGAAGCTGGAAACAACCCAGATGTCCCTCAGCAGAGGAATGGATACAGAAAATGTGGTACATCTACACAATGGAGTACTACTCAGCTATTAAAAACAATGACTTAATGAAATTTGCAGGCAAATGGATGGA